>JAVSCE010003516.1:0-472629 GCA_032199065.1 Smutsia gigantea | reverse complement strand
TTCTCTTAATATTCTTTCATTCCTAGAAATCCTTTTATCTCTCTCTGCCTCAGCTGCTCTGCACTCCTCTTCTCTGTTTTCTATTCCATTAACAGTCTCTCGCATCTCGTCCATTCTGCTGTTAAGCCCGTCGATCGCTTGTCTGATTTCTGTATTGTCTTTCCTCAGTTCCCTCACTTCCTCCCTCAGCTCTTGCACATTTCTCTGTAGGTCCATCATCATGGTTATGACTTTTATTCTGAATTCTTTTTCAGTGAGGCTGTGCATTTCCATCCCTTCAGACTCCTTCTCTGGGGTTGTCTGGTTGATTTTGGTCTGAACCATATTCCTCTGTCTTTTCATGGCTGTATAATTGGTCACTGATAGTTGCCGCGTATGTCAGCTGGGCTCTTTAAGACTTTAAGAAGAGAAGAAAAAAAAAGAGAAAAAAAAGAAAAAAAAGAAAGAAAAAAAGAAAAAAAAGAAAGAAAAGAAAAAACAAAAACAAAACAAAAAACAAAACAAAATAAAAAAAAACCAAAAAAAAAAGCCCACCGGACGTAGATTCTGTGGGAATGCTCTAGGTGGCGCTATTGCCCCACTATTCCACAGCTGTGACTGTGCCGCTCCGCAGGGCCCTTTATCGCTCTGGCAGGGGTGGGAACGAATAGGAGGCTGTTGATCTCAGTGAGAAGTGTTAAGTATGGCTACGCTTCCTCAGTCGCCAGCTAATGCGTCTGAAACTCCCCAGGACTCCCAGCCTGCTGGGGTGAGTGTGCTGGGGCGATCCGGCTCCTCCGCTGGGCTCCTGTCTCTTTAAGACCGCTGAAGAAAGCGCGTGCTTTTTTTTTTTTCCTTCCCGGGAGCCGGCTGCAAGCACCCTGGCGCGTTACCTCTCAGATCCTGCCCCTCTGTCTCTCCAATCTCCGCTGCACTGCTTAATGTGGGTCAGCGCTCCCCGCGCAGATCACCGGGGCTGGCTACTTCGCGGGGTGTACTTCCACTCCCTCCCGGCTCTGAATCCTCTCCTCCCGCCGGTGCGCTGGGGTCGGGGAGGGCTCGGGTCCCGCCAGGTCGCGGCTCCATATCTTACCCGCCTCTTGGGGTGCCGAGTCCTCTCGGGTGTCACTGCATGCTGTGCGCTTTCCTGTGTATTCTCGCATCTCTTTTAGGAATAGATGTATTTTCTGTGTTTTCGTAGATAAATATAGTGTTGGGAGGAGGTTTGTGCCGCCCTGCTCACACCGCCATCTTCCCGGAAGTCTCCTCAGAAGTTGTATTCTTTGGGTAAATTCCAAGGAGTGGGATTCCGGGTCAAATGGTATTTCTATTTTTAGTTTTTTGAGGAACCTCCAGACCAACTCTTCCATTAGATAGCAAGTTCCATGAGGAAAGTGGTGATGCCTGCTCTTGGTCATTTGTATCTGTGGCACATGGCACCTTACCTGGCACATTGTTGATTCCCCATAAATAGCTGTTGAATGAATGAACTAGGGACCTTCCATGACTTTAGGTATTTCCCTGTCTATAACTTCCACCCCATGCCATACTGGAGGCCAAGGATATACAATGTTATCCTTTTACAGAAATGTATAGTTATGAAATCTGGTGGAGCACAGAAGAAGACATTAAATAGTCTCTCCTTTCTTATTCCTTCATAGTCTCTTTTCATTGTTCGCTTTCAACACTGTCTCAATGAGGCATGCACGTGCACATGCCTCCCAGATATGGATCTCTTACCAAGCTTGTAACGTTCTTTGGGACTCATTGAGAATAATACAAGTATAATCATATGGTGACCGAGCTTGCTGTAGGACACGGACCTCCTCAGAACTTGATTAGTATGACTTGGACCATTGAACCAGGACTCCGCACCTACCCAAGCAAAGATTAGTCTGGACTGTTCCTGTTTTTGTATTGGAAAAAGCGTTTTCCAGCTTTTGCAGATAAGATCTTGGCTACTTATAAAGGCTTTACCTTTTTTCTCTACCCTGCTGGCTATGATGGTCACATATGGTCATTTCTGGGTCTACCTCACCCCAGAGGTCTTTCTAAAAGGTGAAAGACAACCCTCTGGCCTCAGACCAAATGGGGAGTGGAAATGGTCTGGCTTCTTGGCCTCTTTTCTCTCTCACTGACAACAGCCCAGCTTGTGGAGGCATCTGGTATCAGGAATATCTTGAGCCTGGGTCCTGGGAAGATTCTTCTCTGCTGCTTTTTCAGGAAAAAAAAAAGATTTTAAAGACTGTATGTGTGTATATGTGTGTGTGTGTGTGTGTGTGTGTGTGTGTGTGTGTGTGTGTGTGTGTGTGTGTGTGTGTGACATATTATACATCGAATATTTTAAAAAACCTTTGAACTAACCAAAACAGAGAAACACTATTTGTCATTTATGGCAGAGACTTTTTGTAATTCTTAACGTTGCAATTCAGTGGCATCAAATTTTTAATCACTGCAGAGTTATTTTAGAGTAGTGAGGGTGGGAGAGCCGATCATCATTTCCATTATGTGGTAGACATTCTCCATGTGGTTTCATATGAAGATTTTCAAGTCAGGATTTCGGGTCTGCTTCTCAAATAGACTTCATTCTTCTTCCAAGGGGCACACAGAAGAAAAAGCAACGATAGTAATAGTGATTAGGTGTGTGGACTTGGGTATTGGTCAAAATCTTGGGTTATTAGCTGTGTGACTTCAGGACCATTACCTCTTTGAGCCTGCCTGCAAACTGGGAAAAGTCATTCCTACTCTGCAGAGTTGTAAGGATTATTTGCTGTAATATATGTAAAGTGCTTAGCACAGTTTTAGGCACACATTTAAGCATCCAAGAGATGGTGGTTTTTGTTATAATTACTATTTTATAATATGTCCAAACCAAACTTGACACTCCTGGGTATCTCCCTTAAGGTTGGTGAGAGAGATCCAGACTATAGCTTCTAGCTGGTAAGGAAGGTACAGCGATTCAAGAAGCAGGGGAGTCCATTCTGGAGTGCCACCTTTAATCTGTTATTAAAAATCACATTTGGACAGCATTTATACAGTTTACAGCATGCTTTATCCTCTCCAAGCCCCCAACCTCTTAGGTTTTTATTACAAAAACATGCAGCATAGATAACGTTAGCCTAGTTCTTACATAAGAAAACTGAGGCCCAGGGAGGTTAAGTGAATAGCCCAAAGCTGCACAGCTATTAAGTGACAGACTCATGAACCAGGATCTAAATTCAGTTCTTCTAATCCTAATTCAGGGATTCTTTCTATTATGCCACAGCAGTAGAAGTTCAACCACTATCAGAATCAGAAATTTCCAAGTATGTATTCTACTTACATAACAAATTCTGATACTATCTTTTGTTAGTGGAAAAGTGGTTTGAAAATTTCAGATGATTTCATTCATCTGTTCCTCATAAATCCTCTGGAGGTTGTGTATTTCTTCAAGTGAGAAGACATGAAGGTTTAGGGGCTTACAGAGCCTGTCAAAATTCCCTGTGCCAAGTGGGCAGGTAGCTGGTGATGGTGCAAACCAGATTTTCCCCAGCAGAGAGCCCCTGTGTGACCTGCAGGTCCTGCCAGCACAGGGACAGCACCCCCTAAACTCCAGGTGGGTGAGTGTGAATTGAAGGATAATAACTAACAGGTTGTAATTACTTGCATTTTCTCATTTAATCCTCAAAACAGCCTACCAGGGCCTAAGGACATCACAAGCTGGGAAATGTTCTGCTGAGTCTAATGTCCACCCTCTACACTGCACAAACTCCTTTCTGATAAATCAGGTCAGGCTTGCTGATTCTTAATGTGGTACCCTTCCTGCTACTAAGTGGCTTCAGTGTGGGCCAATAAAAACCAAGATTCCAAATCAAGCACAAAACAAACCAACAAACCAAGAGATCCCCAGAAATCTATCAAGAGGCAAGCACAGAGATTACAAGATTTACACAGATCCTTTGCAGCTCTCTTCCTTGCACTTCAGTCAGTATACAGCCTGTTCTCCCATCAGGAGGTGCCCACCCTCAGCCTTGAAAGTAAAATACAGCATTCCATGTTGACAAGGCACCGGAATATATGGCCTGCAGAAACGCAGTGATCTCAAATTAATTTATGTTAAAGAAGGACAACAGCCTTTAAAAAGTAACATGCTTTTGATCCCAGACTGCAAATAAGCAACTTGGAGCCAGCTTAGCTTCTTCCTCTCTTATCTGTGGCTCCCTCTCTTTCCCCTGTGGTAAGCTATTGGCCGCACGTTCCAGACCGTGTAATCTTTCATCCTGTTTCTCCTGTCAAAAGCCTTTCAAGATTCCACCCTGAACCATCAAAGTTTCCTTAACTTCCTTTTAGGCTCTATAAAAATCAATCTATTATTCAGTCTGTCTCTTGTACAAATACCGAACCTTTTGACAACAGCCAGATTCAGGGGAAAGCTGGAATCTTAAACATTTCAGAGAAGCAATCAGTGATGAAAGCCTTAGTATAGCTACTCAACTGACCCTTGGAGCAAAAAGGGAAAAAAATACTGGTTTCAGAATTGTAAGAATGTTTTCATTGCACAGTGTGCTGACCAGTGGGACACCACATCTGCTGACCACGTTGCCATAGAAGTGTTTCCTCCCGAAGAGAAAGGAGCTGAAAGGATTATAGATAGGAACAGACAGAGCTGGCGGGCAAAAGTGGTAAAACATTGAACTGAAATGCACTGAGATCTCTGTATCTGTGAAGTGAGTGGCAGGGTCAAGGATGCCCAAGGAGAGAACCTGGTCTTCCTCTTGACCACAGACTAGAGCAGAGCTTTTCTTTTCCTACTGCCTGAATGGTTAAGGGGAAAGAAAGGAACCACCAGCCTAGCTATTGATGTGCCGATGAAATATGCTGTGTCTAACCCCCAAGCTGTCTCTCAGCAGGGCAGTTAGTGGCAGGCACTGGTTCTCTTAACCTCTCAGAGCCTCTAACCACTAGGCAACACAGTCTTTCTAGCCCTTGAAGGTGACCTCAAGTTTCAATACTCTACAGAAGGTAGTATGGTGTAGACCAGGGCCTCCCAAACTTTAACCTGCATCACAATTATCTGGAGGGCATCTTAAAGCAGACTGCTGGACCCCACACCAGAGCTGCAGATTTAGTCTGGGGTGGAGCCCAAGAGTTTGCATTTCTGCAAATGCCCAGTTGATACTGATGCTTCTGGTCTGGGGGCCATGTCTGGAGAATTGTTGGTCTAGAGCTAAAACAGGAACTTGGGAGTAGGCAGACATGGATTCTGGTCCCCCTGCTGCTACTTCCTGCATGCCTTTGACTGAGCCACTTGACTTCTTGAGCTTTGGCTTTCTTATCTATTGGGACAAATAACTGTGGATAATGGGAGAGCAGTTAGATGTCTGGACTGTGTTCGAATTTGACCCTGCCACTAACCACCTGTGTGCCTTTAGACAAGTTACTTCACCTTTTGAATCCCTTGTTTCTTCACCTATCAAGTGGTGTAATGACAATGTCTACCCCATGGAATTACTATGAGCACTAAGTGACTGAAAGTACATAAACATTCACAACATGTGGCATGTGGTAACCATGATGTAAACACTCACTGGTGTGCTTTTTTGTAGTTGTGTGAACTGCATGAGATAAAGAATGTAAAGTTCCCTGTGTCCTGTCAAGCACATAGGAAATGCACAGTTAATGTCAATTTCTTCTCCTCGACCCAAATTAGGGAACTCAGAGCTGTAAGTGCTGACTGAAAGAATGTCTTTTAAATGGAGAGCTTGATAGAAGGACTTGGATATTTAGCCAATATTTATGTCTGGTGCTCATAAGTAGAGGAAAGGCTTGAGGAACTCCCCGCAGGATGTTGGGTGGCTAGCATTCCTTTTGTGGGGAGGGCTGGAACCACCTAAGCATGGTTCAGGGCACAGAGACCTCATCATTTAAGGCTAAAAGGACTCAGGCTGATCCTTCATCCTCCCCTGCACGCCTGAAATCACCAGAGCTAATTGCTGAGTGCTCAGACACTGTGGCCATTTGTCTTGCTTTCTGGTCATTTTCTCTTGTAGTGGCCAATGGATAAAGGGCACGGTAAAAGGTTAAATAAAACTGTACATCATCCTGTTGTATTTAGTGAAAATCTAGTGAGTTGCTTTAAGACAAAGCATTCAAATATGTTTTGCAAAAGATGCATATAAATGATTCCTTCTTGGAGGTTTTCAATACCAAGTAATATACCAAAGGCCCCGAGAAGTCCTATACTAAAGAAATAATGGGTTTTATTCTTAACTCAGCAGTTCTTAAATTGTTTGACCATGGAAACTTTTTTCCTTTAAATAAGTAACACTTCTTAACATCTCTCAGAATATCCTGTGGTAATTGCTGGACCAGGCAGAAATTTAAATTTCTAGATGTGGAAAATTTCATACATTGAGGGCCACTGATCCCTAGGGGGAGAATCAGTTAAAGGCCATATGTTAGTCTCCAATCTATCAATTTAATACTAGACTTACACTAAGCACTTGTAAAGTACTGGCTCTCCAAGTAGCACTGACACAATTTGTTGATGTGACAAAGCTGTGTTTTGTTTTTTGTGTGTTAAGGCAGATAATCACCTGTACAGAGCTTGGTTAATGTCCCTGAGGGGAAAGGACAAGGTCAGATTTTATTTATAATTAGGAGTTTGATTTAAGGTGGTCTTTCAATGAGGGGGCTTGATTGGATAAGGATAATGATAAAACAGTTTAGGGTTGGAAATAGCAAGACGAGGATTCTCAGGTAAGGGATTTGAGGGTCCTTAGAGCGTTAACTGTCTACTGATGTTTCCTACTGAAGAGGTGAAGGGTCTTTTTGGGAAGTTCCTGTAATGAAGTGATTTACCTGGGCAAGAATCTCCTGGATTAGCAAAGGTATGATAATGAAGAAATTGGGTTAGTAAAGTTCTGCTAATGTATTATAGAAAATAAATTATGTGTGTGTGTGTGTGTGTGTGTCTGCAGGGTGTGGTGGTGGTTTAGACAGTTACAGTCCTGAGTTTCCAGGTTGTGTGTGTCAGGTAGATGGTTTCCAGTCTCACTCGTAATTCTTGAATTTATTGTATGGATATTGAATGATCATGTATTTTATATTAGGTATTTCTTCCAGGCTAGACTGCAACAGAATATAACCTGAAGATATTATTTATGTGGGATTCTGCACTTCATTGTTGAGTTACCATTGTGTGTCAGTGCCAAGATCCCCACCTTGTGCCCTATCCTTCTCAAACACATGGTTGAATGTGTATTGTATGAATGCACACAGATGAACCTCAGGTCACCCAGACCTAAGAAACTTCTCTCCAGAATGGTCTCATTTGCAGACATATTGACAGGAATGACATCCATTCCTTTGTTGGATTTTAGCATATTTTGGAGCAAGGATAGAGGACAACTTTGAAATGACAAGGTAGACCTTGTTTGTTTGCTGAGGATAGAGTCTCCTCAAAGTGGTGAATCCCTTAGTAATGACTGTGATGGAGCATGCATTGATGTGGACTGCTTTCCATTTCCTTAAGAAATCCACATGTCTTTAGTGCATACCTTTTTTTAAAAAAATTTTTTATTAAGGTGTCATTGCTATACACTCTTATGAAGGTTTCACAAGAAAAACAATATGGTTATGACATTCACCCTTAATATCAAGTATCCCCCCATACCCCATTGCAGTCACTGTCCATCAGTGTAGTAAGATGCCACAGAGTCCTTACTTGTCTTCTCTGTGTTACACTGTCTTCCCCATGACCCACACACACCATGTGCACTAATTATGATACCACATAATCTCCTTCTCCCTCCCTCCCAACCCGCCTTCCGCCATCCCTTCCCTTTGGTAACCAGTAGTCCCTTCTTGGAGTCTGTGAGTCTGAGTGCATATCTTATTTTATAAATACAAAATAAGAAGTGTCATTGATCACTCAAGTTTTGTATTACATTTTAGGAAAAAATGATGAATATGGTCTCCACAAGATCAGAGTGCAGAATAAACCATAGATTGAACTGATCTTTAATAACAATGTTATATGAATTAAATGTGAGTTAAAAATACAACCTCCAATTTAATCCCAGCTCTCTGACATTGTACAACCAACTCAGGTAGTATTTTCTAGGAAATTATTTTACTTTTTCCACTTTTATCTCAAGTGTTTGATCTTATTTGGGAAAAAGAAAAATTCTGGGCTGATGGCAAACTTTGATAGCACTTTGAAAACACAGGAATACTGTTACCTTACACACCACTTAACCTCTTCTAATGCAAAAATAAAAAAGACATGTCTAAGATCTTGGATAGTACAATTCAGTATTAACTTTAATACAAGTTGAATACAAGCAGGCCTACTTATTTAGATGGTAAGAACTACCTGAATTTGTGAAAAATCTGAAATACAGACCATATTTTAAAGAAAAAACGACCTATAGTAATAGAGATAGTTCAGTCCAATAACATGCACTTATTGAAGTCCATTATCAATTGCAGCATTAATCTAGATCCTGGGAATTCAAAACCCAGGGACAGTATCAGTGTCTGTCCTTGAGCTCATTATCTGGGAAGGAAGACTGACATAACAACATGTAAGTCAGAATATAGTAGGTCTGTGGTAGAGGGCATGCAGAATGCTGGGGTCAGCAAAAGTTTTCTAGAAGAGCTAATGTATTAGTTACGTATGACTGTGTAACAATTACCTCAAGTGTAGTGCTTTTGAAGAATAAACCTTTATTATCTCATATAGTCTCTGAGGGTCACGAAACCTGGAGTGGCTTAGCTGGGTGGCTCTCACTCAGGGTGTCTCATGAGGTTGCAGGTGTTGTGGGCTGGGGCTGATGTCATCTGAAGGCTTGACTGGGGGAGGATCTACTTTCAAGATGCTCACTCCCATGGCTGCTGGCAGGGGGCCTCAGTTCTCTGCCATGGGGTCTCTCCATGGGGCTACTCATATCTTGGCAGCTTACTTATCCCACAGTGCCGGGTCTAAGGGAGAGAAGGGCAAAGGCAACAGTGTCTCTTATAACCTAGCCTCAAGAGTGACATTCTATCATTTCCTCCATATGCTTTTGATCACACAGATCCACCTGATACAATGTGGTGAGGGGGGGAGACTACACAGGGGTATGAATACCAAGAGACAGGGAACTTTAGGGAGCATTTCAGAGACTGGCTACCACCAATACTACCTAACCCTAGTAGAAGTTCCTAGGAAATATACTTAGATAAGCTGTTACTTTAAATAATTTTAGCTAAGTGACCATCTTAACCGATCATTTTTAACTGGAATATGAATATTTATATATCAAAGGAGAATAATAAATAGTAACCAATATTTATTAAACTCTTTCTATATGGCAGAGCACTATCCCTGTATCATCTCATTGAGAGAAAGTACAGCTTAGTGTTTAAACATCTGATTCTAGAGTTACATAGGCTTTAAAAAAATACTGTCATGTTGAGAAACATTACTTAACCACCCTGTGCCTTGGTTTTCTTATCTATAGGCAAAAGGAATAGTATGGCTCTCATAGGATTGTCTCAGGACTCTAAAGCAAGCCCAGTTACTAGGCTTTCTCCTAAAGATGGAACACATAGGTTCCAAAACACAGCTTGCTTTTTTACCCATGGGAGATTGTAGGGCAAGAGCACCACATTGGACTGACTCAGAGGGAAGCAAGGAAATCTCAGTTCAGAGTTGTAGCTCCATAAAACAGGCTGGCCGACTCCCATGATGCCAGACAGCTGGGCTGAGTTTCAAGTCGTTAGTCCACTGGTATGCTCACTCCTTCCGGAAAAAAGGAAATGTGGGTCACTCCATGGACTATTGGGTAAGCATCTCCCTAGGGGAGGCAGATATGCTCAGTGGCTTGGAGCAACTCTTTTTCCACAGGACACTGTCTGCTGGCCAATAGGTCACCCCAGGGTGTCCCTCTGACCTCATGCCCTACAAGTGAGGACATTCTCTCTTCTTGGCCCGGGTAGCCCTTGACGTCCTACCTGCTGTTCCCTTCTGCTTTAATCTGGTTTAATATGGCTCTTGTCATTTTTATCTCTTTCACATTGTTCAGAATATCCCTGCATGGCCCCCCTCCCCAACTATTTCTGTCTTTAGAAAGTAGGAACCTTGAACCTAAGAGCTGGTCTGTCCTCAGCTGGCTCATCTGCCCAAAGCCTTCCTGGGTTGCTGCGGCCAGGCCGCCCCATTCATATGTCACAGCTCTGGACTGAAGACAGCTTTGCACAAACTAAACACCCAAAAGCCGCAGACAAGTTTATCCAAATTTGTAAAGGTCTCTGGGAGTGTTTTATTTCCTTTTATTGTGCACGGTTACTTAGAAATAAATGGTAAGAACTTATAATGGCAATGAGGGGAAAACTGTTTAGAATGGTGACCCCTACCATTTACCCTCCAGCACCCCACTCTCCTTTGGAAATAAAACTGTTAAGACCCTTTAAAATGTACAAGGGAAACACCACTACTCACCAGGGATCAATCTTTAAAAACATTAGTAAAGTAAACCCTTATTAGCTGATGGCTATGTATTGGGTTCCTATATTTTACCTTTGAGGATGAATGGTAATACTCACCATGACCAAGAAAAAGGACTTTCCTGAGGTTTGAGTGGCCTCCACCTTCCCCAGGGTAGCTGTCACCCTAGCCCCAGTTCTTGTCTGGCCAGTGGCACAGCATTTGTAGTTACGCTACTCACAGCTGGTGTGGGTGGCAGTGGGAGCTGGCAGGCGTGAGCAAGCTCCTGTTTCACATCTGCTAAGCCCTCTTCTTCCCTTTGTTGAAAGCTTTTCTCAAACTCTGTCTCCTTTGAAAAATATGCTTAAATTCATTGATTGGTCAGCCCCTCTCCCTGTCCCCACAGTCAACCATCCATCCAGTCAAGCCACCTCCTTTGATTTTTTTTTTTCACAAAAAAATGCAAGCATCCTTCTCCACAAAAAGAATATAGAAGACACAAGAGTGTATGTGCCTGTCCATCTTGTTTCCTTAGGAACCAAACAATGTGAGACTTTACATTGCTGTGAATCAGGGGCATGCTCAGGATTGTGGGTTTTGAAGTTGAACATCTCAGTTCTAATTCTGCCACTGAGTAGAAGTGCTATTCAACCACCCTAAGCCTTATATTCTTCACCAGTAAAATGTAAGTAATGATCATGTTTACCTTATGGAGTTGCTGTGAAGATTATGGAACCATAAAAAGCATCTAGGAAGTGGTTGGCACGTATGAGTACTCAGTGTTCCATCCATTATCCTAATTAGTAATAAAAAATTCTGCCCACACTCAAGGTTTCTTACTGAGGGCTTCTGGAAAGGTTTGACACCTGCAGATACCTCACTGTATCTCCATTGCTACAGCTAATAATGCAGTCAATATTTTATCCATTATTATTATTAACTCACAGTTTAGATGTGGTGACTGAGCTGAAAGAGATCAAGTGAGTCAACCAAAGTCGTCTCATGTCAGAGCTGGGGCTCAAACTGATTTCCTTAAACTCCAACTGAGTACCAAGCTCAGGGTTCAACATTCAATTATAATTATCTTTAACAAGGCAGGTGGATATGTAAAAATAACAATAAAACATCACAGAATACAATGAGCACTATAGTAGAAATGCATATAAATTGCATTAGTAATTCAGATAAAAGAGCAAATAGTTAAGGGTTAAGTTTGGGGGTGGAGGTGAGAACAGGGTAAAGTTATGGAGGCTCTGAAGAGTAATTTTTATTGAGTCTTATCTAATAGATTTCTGGAAGAAGAGATCACAAAACCATGCTGCGTGTAAACACATTTTACTTGTCCCTGAAAGTGGTTAAAATTGTTCTGAACTTGTTGCCAACATGTAAAAACAGGAGACTTCACATAAAAACAGAAATTTCTGGCTTCTCTTGGAAAACCAGAAGGTCTGTTAACACGGTTGTCATAGTGACACTTCATCCTGGGCTCATCTCCAACACTGTTCCACTGGGCCTCTTCTTGACCCTACTAAGGGTCAAGAAACTGAGAGGCTATGATTTTCATCGGCATATCAACAACGAAGCATGAAAATGCAAGTGCTAGAGGGGTAAGGAAAAATCTTTGTTTGCTTAAGTAGAATGAACTGTTCAAGAAAGCTACTTGTTGACTGAACATACTCTTTACTACTTATATTTCAAGTATACTTTAGTGTATATCTGTATGTGATTATCACAGAGGAAAGAGAGTTGGAAATCCTGTGGAGATTGTGGAGGTGTTAGGGTGAACTCAGAAAGAAATATGCTTCTGAAAAGGGCAGTAATAAAGTAAGAACTCCGGGGTTTGCCTGCCACCATGTTCTGCTGGCTTCACTGATTACTATTAGAGATACATTAATATAAATCAACTAATGTACAATTTATTCATTCTTTCAAATCCCCATGTGTGGACATGTTATTTAACACAGAGGTTTTCAGACACTTGTGACCTTGACCCACACACATGTACTTTCATCCATGAGTGGGCACTTGGGTTGCTCTACCTTTTGGCTATTTTGAATAATACTCTGTGAACATGGTTGTACAAATGTCTGTTCAAGTCCCGCTTTCAGTTCTTTTAGGTATATGCCCAAAAGTGGAATTGTTGTATCCTATGGTATTCTGTTTTTAATTCTGGGGAGAAGGCAATGATTTTTATAAAGGTGGTTTTCAGATTATAGCTTCTTTGAAAGAATGTACTACATTAGAGTGTTCATCCATTACTTCCCAGCACACTGCCAAGTTTGCAAACAAGAATTCTCAAGGAAATTTTGTTGTCATGGGTGTGAGGAGCGCAGGATTCTGTGGGTGCATCATTAGAGTAGAACCGATCTCTGGGACAGTCTGCCACTCCGTGATGAATTAATGAACTCTCATTAAGAAGACTTAATATAGTGATTGAGAAACTGCATCTCCCTTCTGTGTTAAAAAGTGCACTTATTGTCTAGTCTGTTTTATGGCATGACTACAAATCCTTAATGTTGCTACTCCATGTACTCTAAGCAATCGGAAGTAAGATAGCAAAGAATAAAGAAAAGCCCTAAATCCCAATCAGAGCCATTGACATTTACATTAAACAAAATAAAAGCCCCACATAAAACTCTAAACTCCAACTTTTATTTCTAAAATTTACACATTTAATGCAGGTTCATTGTAGGGTAATAAAAAATATAAAAGATATATAAAAATAAGAAAATTAAAACCTTCTGTAGTTCCATGCACTTTTTGTTAAATTCTTCCAGATTATCTTCTAGGCATAAATGTATTTTGTGTAATTTTTAACTATAATATAGGGTTATACTATAATTTATTATTTTGTAACATGTTTTTTCCCTCAGTTAGTATATTGTACACGTTTTTCTATGTCCCATCATTTTTGTGAAATAATGATGATTGCAAAATATCGCCTTTATGGATATCATTCAACTTATTTGTTCAATCTTGTGTTATTAGACTCTTTTCTTTGAAATTTTATCTTGCTAAATATGGCAGTGAATATTTTCATAGCTATATTTTCAAGTTCATCTTATTTTTTAGGATAAATTTAAAAAATGACATGGCTTCTACAAATGGTATGCATAGATTCTTATTTTTTCAAAAAAATGTTGCATATTTTTCAATATAAATTCATTTTTACAGGTTCCAATAATACAAAACAGAATAAAAAGAAAAGTTAAAATTGCTCCCGGTCTAGTCCAATTTGAAAAATACATATGCACCCCAATGTTTATCACAGCACTATTTACAATAGCCAAGAAATGGAAACAACCTAAGTGTCCATCAGTAGATGATGGATAAAGAAGAGGTGGTACATATACACAATGAAATATTATTCAGCCATAAGAAGAAAACAAATCCTACCATTTGCAACAACATGGATGGAGCTAGAGGGTATTATGCTCAGTGAAATAAGCCAGGCAGAGAAAGACAAGTACCAAATGATTTCACTCACCTGTGGAGTATAAGAACAAAGCAAAAACTGAAGGAACAAAACAGCAGCAGGCTCACAGAACCCAAGAATGGACTAACAGTTACCAAAGGGAAAGGGACTGGGGAGGATGGGTGGGAAAGAAGGGATAAGGGGGAAAAAGGGTCATTACGATTAGCATGTATAATATAGGTGGGGGGACATGGGGAAGGCAGTAAAACACAGAGAAGACAAGTAGTGATTCTATAGCATCTTACTATGCTGATGGACAGTGACTGTAATGGGGTATGTGATGGGGACTTGATAATAGGGGGAGTCTCGTGACCATAATGTTGTTCATGTAATTGTACATTAATGATAGCAAAAAAAAAATTGCTCCTAGTCTTTAAGGTAATCATTGTTAAGCAATTTAGTGAACATTCGTTTAGACTTTCAATGCATGTATATTAACATACATATTTACAAAAATGACATCTGAATCTGCATTTGAGTTTGGCGGCCTTATTTTTTTCACTTAACAGATGGTGAATTTTTTCCATGTTGCTAAATATTCTTTTACACTATAATTTTTAATGGTTTCAAACTATTCCATTGTGAAGCAGGGAATACTTTTTCTCTTCCCTGTTAGATTTCATATTTGGGGACCTGTGAATTAAACTGACAAAAGACAGATTTTTATTCATGTATATACGTAGGAATTTACAGAAAAATAGACTCAAGGAGGTGGTTAGAATTCAGGGCTTATATACCATCATAAAAGGGGAAGAGGAGGGAAAAAAAGGCACTGTGGGAGAACAAATGACTTTTAGGGAAGATAAATGGGCTTTTAGGAGAATATATATAAGATATGATAGTTTCCTTACAACATCTATTTAGATGAATTCTTATCCTGGTGCTGATCTTCAGTGATAGGAGCCAGTCTTTCCTGGTTTCTTGGAGGGCATTTAGGACCACTGAATTCTTTTGGAAGGCTCTGCTTTTAGGCAGGTAAAAGAGTTCAGAAGAGAAAACTCCTCACAGTTGTATGTTGTGAATCCCTTCACCGTATTTGTATTGCCCAAGTTAATCCGTTCCCGCAGCCCCAGCCAAGGGGAACCGGCCCACTGGCAGCCTCTGCTAGCAGGGTGGGCTCCCCTCCTTCCTGCTCTTCCCTACTAGCCACCAGCTAATTGGAACAAGACCAGGTAGGTACCTGACCATGGGTAATCACTCTGTTATTGGGGGCCTGGTGCAAAATCTTTGTCCAGACAGGGAAAAGCTCATCTTATTATTAAATCTGAGTTCAGAAGTAAGTAGAAAGAAACTGTTCACAGTGGATTCATAGCTTAAAGATGCATGAAGAAGAGCCAAGAAGGAGAGTAGTTGCCTTGAAAGGTCATAAATAGGTCAGTTGACTTTATAGGGAAGCAGGATATATGAGTAAGATATGCTAGGAGGTTGATTAGAATATGTAGAATAAAGAGCAGTGTTTCAGGTAAAAGATTTTGGATTCAGATGAGAATTTGAATTTTGACACTTCTACTTAAATGGTATGTGACTTGCACAGATTAGTCTTCTGAGCTATAATCTCCTTATCAGTAACATGTGGGGTAATAACATATATATTATTGAGTTTAAGGAAGAATTTATTGAGATGATATAGGTAAGGTTCTTTGTATAGTTTCTGACCCATACAGGCACTAAATAAAGGTAGTTATTATTATAGCTACTTCTTCCCAAATATATCTTATCTTTGGTGTTCTTCCTGTAGTATATTTTGAATCTCAGGCTTTAATATATCATTTTATGAATATACAGTTAATGATTGTATGTTCTGGGAACTTTTTGTATTTAAATCTGGATTTTTTATTGACTAAAGTTCTGAAATAGCCAAAATCAGTTTTCTAATCTACAACTTCTCTCTCTTCAAGGATAAAAGGAGATTCTACCAAGACTGCTCATTTAACTTGGGCTTATAAAACTTGAATTTTCTTTCCCACGGTCCCTTGAAGTCTTGAACTTACACAATAAAAAGGCGTATTAGCAGTGAAATACCGCTTGGCAACTGTATAGACTGCATTCTCATAGATTCCTCACCTTTTTCTCTTAGAAAGTACCTAGAATATTCTCTCTTGCCAGAATAGTTCACAGCGGGTGGGTAAGATTCAAATTTTAGTCATGTCAACTTTCTGCCTCTTCCCCTCCACTCCCCACCAGATAATTAAGGGCCACGTGGCATGTATAAACAGCCTCAGCTGACAACATCCTCCTATCTTTGCCCCTCATCACTGAGAAGGGCCCATAACTGATGTTGCAATTAGAGTACTGATTTAGCTCTGAGACACATGCTGCAGATGACCCACTGAGGCGGGTGGTATTTATATCATACTGACTGATGAAGACTTTGTCAACTGTACCTGTGACAGATCATTTGATGGCATGCCCCTGGCTTATCTACTTCTTATAACTGATGATCCAGGATGATGTGTTTTCAGAACCACTCATCTTACACAGGGTGCCCTGATGTGGAACAGACCTATGTAAATACAGATAGTTAAGGAAATATTCAGTCTAAAGTACAGGGATCAACAGAAGAGCTGTAGAGGTCAAGACATTTAGTGACTTACTGGGACACATTAAGTACCATTTGCGCCAACAGGAACTCACACTTCTCTAGTGCAGCTTTAATTGTCTATTTTGACTTGTGAGAAGGGAAATGAAAATAGAGTGACTACTTGTGTTTACTACAGAAAGGCTGGGCAATTTACGTTATCTCTTTTCATTTTTTAGATACTATGAATGCTTCAAGATGAACATATTCTCAGATCAAATACGTAATACAGATTCAGAAATTCTAGGATTTTATGATTAGAGTTAAAGGCCTGTTAATCTCCATCTATTTATCTATCTATCTATCATCAGTCTATTATCCATTACTCTTTCTTTCCTTTGTGAAAGATGAGTAGTGGAAACACACATAGCAGTTGGGTTACCTGTCTCCCTAACTCTGTCCTTAATGGCTAGAAGGTGGGGTGTTACAGTCCATTAATAGAAAGCTTCATCTTTGCCCACTTCTTTGATATGTGGAATTATATTTGCAATCATTTGTGAAGAGTTTTGCAAACATAGCTCCACCCCACCTCCTAATCCTCCAGCAATCCCAAATAGATTATCATCTCTAAGCCTTTCTGAACTAAAAGTCTTTCTACTGATCAAACATACACTAGGAGTCCAGATACAGTTGCAGTCTGGAAAGTCATTGCTCAGTACATGCTGAGTCCCCCTGATGGACACCAGTGAACTCCTCTTCCTTTCCTTCCATGGTCCCATTCTTCCAGGATCAACCTCCTCTTCCTCTCTGCTTCTGGCTCAGGAGCTCAGCCAGTCAGGGGGGTCTTGCTGGAGCTGGAGATAAGGGAAGTGGGGTTCCTTATTCTTAAGAGAAAGGGCAGAATGAAAATGACACCTCCTGGTCCATTCTTAAAGTGAAACAGCTACCAACTAACTCTTCCCTTACTGGCTCACTCTTAGAAAACTTTTGAGTAATTTTGTGTCTTTCTTGCCTCTTACTATAGACCCTCTGTATTGTTCTAACTTGTATGGGATAGGATGAAGACAGTGGAAAACTCTGGGTTATTATACAATCAAGGCCTTTCCTGTCTTCTTCCATAAACATTGACCTCCCTTGTGAATAGTGACAATAGGGTAAAGACCAACTCTACTTTCATTTCAGAAATGCCAGATGTAGCCCCATGGGAGGATAAAAGAGTAAGCAAGAAATCCATGTGTGTTTTACAGTTTGTATCCAACATACATAAAGAACGCTCAAAACTAAAAACTAAAAAAAAGATCCAGTTAAAAACGAACAAATGACTTGAAAAGAAACTAAATTATACAAATGCCCAATAAGCCCATGAAAAGATGCTCAACATCATTAGAGAAATGCAAATTAAAACTACAATGAGATTCTATACCATAAAAGACTAGCTAAATATAAAGTAAAATAAAGTGAAATAAAAAAAATAAAACTTGACAATACCAAGTGCTGATGAGGATGTAGAGCAACTAGAGCTCTCATTTATTGCCTGTGCGAATGCAAAATGGTATAGCCACTTTAGAAACAGTTTGGCAGCTTCTTATAGAGTTGAAATAACATACCATATGACCCAGTAATTCCACTTTTAGGTATTTACTCAAATGAATCAAAAACTTATGTTCATACAAAAACCTGTATGCCAAAGTTTATAGTAACTTTATTCATAAGCGCCCCAAACTAGAATCAACCCTGATGTCCTTTAAGTGGTGAATAGATAAACTATTGCCTGTCCAAACAGTGAAGCCCACTGAGCAATAAGAAGGAGTTAACTTCTGATACTTCATCAATATGGATGAATCTCAAATGCATTATGCTACATGGAAGAATCCAGACTCAAAAAGCTCAAAATCATACCATCTGATTCTATTTATATGACATTCTGGAAAAGGCAAAACTATAGGGACAGAAAACAGATAGTGGTTGCCAGAGGCTGAAGAAGGCAACAAAGAGCCATAAGGGAACTTTTTGAGATAACTGAAATTCTTTATATCTTCATGGTTGTGGTTACATGGATGTATGCATTTGTCAGAACTTATAGATGGGACTGTGCGTTTAAAAGAGTAAACTTTACTATATGTAAATTACACGCAGTAATTTTAAAAAAGGAGTGACATCAGTAAAATAACAGATAAAACTGATCAATTATGGTAATGTAATTCTTTAAGAAAACTAACAAAATTAGGCAAACCTCTGGTGATATTAACCAGCGTTGCCAAAAAGTACCAGGGAGAGAAGGTAGGACATATAACAAGCCTATGCAGGGCAGCCTCTCTTAGGTCCCTCTGATCTCAGGACTGTGGAGGAAAGGGACAATGACCAAGGGCTGGGAAAATAACACCTAAGAGGAAAGGCTAATGGAACTGAGATTAGTTTCCTTGTAACAGGGGCCAGAAGGGTGATTTAATAGCAGTCTTTGAATTTCCAAGCCTCCTTGACAGTTTGATTAGAGTGCCATTTAGCAAGAGTCAACAGCTTTAATGATCTTTTAGCACATTATAATGAGATTGTGTCCATGGATTTAATGGTTTCTGTAAACAGGGAGGTCTTCTCTGAAAGGAAAAGCACTTGTAGTATTCTGTAGAATGAGAATGTTCCCAAAGTGCATTGACTAGCCATATGATTTGGAGCCTCTGTGTCCTCATCTGTAAAATGTAAAACAGTGTAAAACTGCTTCACAGTTTTGTTGAGAAGATTCAAATCAGATGTCTTATGAAAAGTGCCTGGCACTTAATCCATTTCCATCCTCCTCTTTCCCAAAGTCATTCTCCTTCTCCTTTCCTGATTGAAAGCTTCAAGCATTAACATTTTGAAGATAATAATATTAAAAAACTAACATTTTATTGTGCTTATTACATTCCAGATACTGTTCTACACTCTTCATATTTAGCAACCCATTTAATCATCTCAGCAATCCTGTGAAGGGGGTTATAATTATTATATCCATTTTACAGATGCAGACACTGAGGAACAAGATAGAGTTACAGTTGTATTTCTTTATTGAAATGGAATGATACTTTTGGTGGATTTCTCTCCCTCTCTCTCCCTTTCACACATTCTTTTTCTCAGCCTTCTTTCATTTATGCTGCCTTTTATACTTGACAAAGTACTCTCAAAAGCCATATTTTATTTGCAACTATAGGAATTGTTGTGTGAAATAGTAGTGATGCAAATATATTATTGAAATTTAATGATGACAGTTTCTGAAAAGTTTCAGGAAGAGTTAAATGCTGCTTTCTGAATTCCATATCTTAGTTTTTATTTTCTATGCTTCTTATAAAATTCTCCCTTTTCATTTTTGATTCTTATTGATCCTTCAAGGCCCATGTAAAGGCCCTATCTCCCCAAACAGTGACATTATGTTATGAGCATCGGCTTTTCTTTCCTGACCACCAAGGGGGAGTGTACTACCACCTTTATTTGGGTGAGACTGCAAAGACAAACAGACCCTGCCTCTGGGGAGTTCACTGTCTAGTTGGAGTGTGGACAGTGCATTATCTACTTAATAGCACAGTAAGATAATTGCAAAAGTAGGCTGCTGCAGGTTTGCATAGAGACAGTGAATGAGTGAAGGTACACATATTTTCCTGAAATAGGAAGAGCAGAGAAGAAGAGTAAAAGGGAAGGTAGAAGAAATATGAATAGCCATCTGCCAAGAATGAAGGGATCAAGAATAGAGTTTGGAGCCTAAAGAAATAAGGAAGTTTTGGAACAGTTACCAGGGGAAATAGGAAAGGAGTCAACTCAGAGTGAGTTAAAGCAGTGATTCTCAACCGGATGCACAACAGAACCACTTGTATTAAAAAAAAAATAGCAATGTTTGCTTCCCATCCCAGAGCTTCTGATTCAGTTTATCTTGTTGATGGAGTTCAGCCACTAGAGTCTGTAGAAGAAAGCTCCCAAGTGATTCTAATGTAAGGAGAAGGAAAAACATGGAAAAAAATGCTGAATAGTGCTAAGGGGCTCATGCCCATCCTGCCTAAGTAAATTTCTCACTATTACTTGCTCTCATATTCATTTGTTGATTCGAATGTATTTATTAAGCACCTGCTATGTGTCAGATACCTTACTAGACAGTGAAAGTCATCTTAGTGCATTGATCATTATTTTCTTCCCATTTTGGCACTTGTGGATTAAATCCTTTTCAAACATGTAATAAAAGTCAAGATATTTGAACATTTGCTATATATTATTAACACTTAACAATGCCAGCAGTTGGTAGACCCTATCCTTGTTACATCTCACATTTTAAAGATGAAGAAATTGAGGCATACAGAAGTGAACTAACTTGCTTAAGGTCACACAGGTAGTCGCTGGAAGAGTTGACAGGCTCCAGACAGGTGTGCTTAACTAAAAACAGTACTATCTCTCTGTTGTATCTACCTTCATGCTGAACCCTCAGAAATACAGAAAATACTGTTACAGCTTGTCTCAAATAAATGCATTTCATTGGCCAGTTGCAGTCACATGGCCACAACTCGTTGCAGGTGAGGCTGAGAAATGCAGCCTGACTGTGTGTGCAGGAGGGAAGGGAGAAGGATGAGTGAATTTTTTGATACAGTCTTCTCTGATGAAAAAGAAGTTTTAAATGTAATGCAGTCAAATATGTCACTTTTTCTTTATAAGTTATATAAAATACATTTAGTGTCTTATTTAAAAATACTTCTCTACTATAAGGATGTAAAGATATTGTGCTATATATATTCTCTTCTAAAAGATTTCGAGTTTTGACTTACACATTTGAGTCTCTCATCTACCTGGTGTCAATTTTGGTGTATGGTGTGTGTGGAATTCATGATACTGTTGTTTGGTATAAATTTTTTATTTTGTGCTAAATTTTCTCAACCTGAAGATTCATGTTATTCAAACTCTGAGGAAACTTCTTGAGGTCTTTATTTGGTAATCTTATGCCCTTTGTTTTGTCTTTTTGGAACCCTTTCATATATTTGACCTGGATTGAACTTTTATATATTTTATCTTTTCTTTCATATTATCCATCTTTTGTTTTACATTTTGGGTGTGTGTATTTAATTATCATCATTACTACCAACCATTGTAATTTCTTAGAACAACAGGGACAAAGATCATTCAAAAAAACTTGATGTCACCATCTTGGCTGATGGTGACAAGATTGCAAGCCAACGTGTGTTCTGACAGACATGACCCATGACTCTCTGGAAACAACATAGCAAAACTTGGGCTTCAAATCTGGTCTGTGTAATTTCAAGTCCTGTGTTCATGTACACATAAAACATTGCCAGACATCTCCTCTAGATAATTTTCAGGGAGGGACAGACTAAACTGTGCTGAGGAGGGTGGCAAAGGTATGACATGGGGCTTTACTGCCGCTGTCAGTCACTCATATTTTCCTTCATTCACTGGACATTTGCCAGCCTCTTGTGCCATGGGTTTAAGATTACAGAGGTCTCTAGTGGTCAAGACCCCTCCAAAATAGCCTGGGGCATGGGACCTGGAAGAAGAATGGGTTAGAGAACATAGACCCTTTGTTGCTGCTATTAGGGGATGGGGAAGAGATTGACCTATATATTATATTTATTTTTACTTTATTTTCCAACTAACTGTTGGAATTTTCAGTTTCAGCAATTCTATTTTTAATTTTCCAAGAACTCTCTTGTTCTTTGCTCTTTTTTTATAGCATTTTGATGCTGTTTTATAGATGTAATATCTTCCTTAATCTTTCAGATTTGAGTTCTTTTCAGTTTCCTATGTTTTCTTTGTTTACTCTGAGATGCTGTTATCTGTTTTTCTTGGTGTCTCTCTATTATTAAAAGACTGGTCACCTGTAGCAATTCATTCCTAATGAAGCATGAGTTGCTAGAGGCAAAGTGGGAATGCTTCGGACCTGAACCCAGGTAAAACTTACTATCTAATGGTAGTTGTTTTAGGGTGATTGGCAGGGAGTGGGCTGGAATGCTGGGAAATTTCCGTATGCCATTCTATGGAGGTCTTTTATCTGGAGCCATTTAGTTTTTCCAGATAAGGAAGCTCATAATTCCTGTCTGGAGGAAAAATGGACTGCCTGCCAGGAAACTGTGTTCAGGCAAATTTAGATGTATTACATTGATGAAGTGTTCCAAATACAGGCCTTTATTATAATCAATCCCACCCATTGCTATAATAATAATAGAAATGGCAAACTCTCCTCTATTGCTAACTCTATATGTCTGGTACTAATCTAATTGCACTGCTAATTGCTTTACTCATTTAATCTACCCAAGAAACCTATAAGGTTATAAAAAAGGAAACTGAGGCACAAGGAAATTAAACAGCTTGCATGAGATCACAGAGCTACTAAGTTGTAAAGTTAGGATTTGAACCCAGGCCCTCTGATTGACTGTAATAGCAGCTATGCAATGCTGCCCCCTTGACAGAAAAATGACAGGCTGTGTTTTTAATAACTTGGGCAGTGTTATTTCTGAGGGTACCACAAGACTGCATGCATCATGAGGGCAGAGATTTTTTGTCTATTTTACTCTTCCTTGTATGCCCACATCCTAGTACAGCTCAGGGCATACGTTTTCATGGAGTGAATGAACATACAATAATGCCATTTTTGTAGAAATGGCACTTGTCTGTCTGGAGAGTGGGCTCACTAAAGGAAGGTGTGGTATGTGTTCCACAGTGAGGCCCTCTGTTTTTCTTTTGAGGCTGGAGGACAGGTGGTCTGGGCACATTTCTTCAATAAAACATCATCATCTCTTCCCATAATTGCTTACCTCATTCTTTATTCAAAGGTTGCTACTATTCCTTGGGAAGTGAGCTTATTAAGTATTTTTCAATATTGTGTGCTGTGAATCAACATTCCTATCATTAGCTATCATCTGAAGCTCATGGCAACCCCTAGGCCCCCACCATTCCCATTAAAAAAAAAAACAAGGTCTGAGTTTTATATTGTTCTGTTTGAACAAATACTCCTGCCATTCTTTTCCTTACAGAATAGCTCTGATTTTACAATGATTACTTAAAGTATGAATTTCCTGAAATGGAGTGACCTGAAGGCAAAGGTAATAGACACGATTTACATGCTTGAATGAAAAAAAATTCAGGGTCTTATTTCAAGGATTTATTGCTCTTTTGACAATGTACTTATATTTTCCACTGAAATGTTTTTATAAAAATGGGCCCATGCATAATCAGAAGCTTTATTGCCAATGTCACTAATATTTATTGTAGTTTGTGGAGCAGAAATGATTACTTTTTATTTAGATTGCTTGTTTGCAATTCCAGACTTCTCAATGGCTTATGGTTAAGGAAAATACTTTTTTGTAGACTTTCCTTGCTTTAGGAGGATAGCTATTTTAGTGCATTCAGTCTGCCATACAGAATATAAAAGACTGAGTGACTTATAACCACAGAAATCTATTTTCACAGTTCTGGAAACTTGGAAGTCCAAGGTCAAGATGCTGGCGGATTTGGTTTCTGCAGAGAGCTCCCTTCCTGGTTCATAGATAGCTGTCTTCTTGATGTGGTTTCACATGGCAGGCAGGACTAGGGAGCTCTTTGGGGTCCCTTTTATTCTGGTACTAATCTCACTCATTAGAGCTCCACCCTCATGATCTAATCACCCATCAAAGGCCCCACCTCCTAACATTGCACTGGGGGTTAGGATTTCAACATAGGAACTTTGGAGGGATATAAACATTCAGTCCATAACTGTGGCTCTTACAATAGTCTTTTTTTAACTAAAGAAAGCAGTTGACTGGAAGGAAGTATAACATGAAGGGGAAGATGAACCATTTCTTAAAAGAAATGAGCAGGTCTCAGGAATTGCTTGGTTTTAAGTCATAGAAACCTATTTGATCTATGTTAAGCAAAATTGGAATGTTTATGGAAGATTATGGAAACCTAGTACAGAGTTCCAAGAATGATTTGAACCTGGAACTGGAAAGTCAGAGTCTGAGATCTTCCTCCCTTCCTTCCCCTTTCCCTCTTTCCTTCCTTGAGTCTCCCAACAGTGGAGAAATAGTCAGATGAGAGCTCTGAGGCATAGAGAGTATATGTCAAGGAGTATATATTCTTGTAGGAGATAGACAAAAAGTGAGCCAGAGTCAAACAAAAATAAGATTCTTACACATCCATGACCATAAAATTGATTGCCCACATTGTCTGAGAGTGAACAGGTGCTATTAATAGTCATGCTGGACAATAAGTGTAAATATATTCAGGGAACCTCCGAAATGTCAGACGCGAAGAACTGTGAGAGAATTCGAAGAGGTTAATGTGGCAGTAACGGGGTGGCTACTTGAGACTGGTGATAAGGGTCATCCTCATGTAAACTGAGACCTGAATGACAAGAAGGAGCCAGGCATAGGAAGATGACAGGGATGAGACTTCTAGGCAGAGAGATCAACTGATGCAAAGGCTCTCAGGGAGGAATGAGCATGGAGCATCTGCAGAACAGAAAGGCTGGTGTGGTTGGTGGACAATGCTCAGGGAGAGACTTGTTGGAATTGGGACCAGAGACATAGGCAAGGGGACATGTGAGGTGATAGAGAAGGAAGCATGACTAATGTGGACTGAAGAGAGGATATACGATTAGAAATAAAAAAAAGTCGAGGCATTAAATAGAGACAACCCTTTGCTCTGATGAGGAGCAGAAAATGAAGTGGTAGCTAGAAGAAGATGTGTAGAAAAGGGAGGAATTTGATTTTTTTGAAGATGGGCAATAATTACATTCACGGGAATAATCCAGGAATACGGGGTGTGATTGTGAGAGTGGAGGCTGTGGGAAGGCAATAGGGAATGCTTATAAGGGCGAGCTGAGGAGTGGATGGGTGTAGAGGGATGATGTTTGAAGAGGGGAGAATGTGCATTTTGGAAATGGGGAGGCAAATATAACAGGGATGTGTTGGAGGATCACTGGGCAGTGAAGAGGGCAAATTGAAATTTGTGGCTGGGATGAGTCTCTTTGGGTTGGTGTGTCTCTCTCATTGTGCCTGTTCTCTTCCATTCCCACCCCTCCTTTCCCAGACTGGCTTTTCATTTCTTTCCAGTTCAAGAACCTTAAGACAAAGACCAGGAGCTCCTGAATTCCAGTCTCTAGGAGAGGTGTTCTAACAGGCAGCTACACCTGGTCGCATTGGCTGTGGTAGGGATGTGGGGTCATGGGGGAGGCACCGTTGTCAAAGAACAGGGTATGGATAAGGCAGCCATCCTGGGAGGTCCCTCCCCAACTTCCTCACCTTCTGGGCTTCCTGCTCATTAAAGGACCTGGAGAACAGTTTAGATGCATTTGACTGAACTGATTTTGAGTTTGTTTCCAAGGGATATTCCTGTGGTAGGTATAGCACAGGAGGACCAATACCTTTTCTATGGGGAAGGAGTCTTCTACGCTGATTTGCTTCCAGGAGCCAGTGAGTTGGTGGCCCATTAGGGAAATGTTCTGGGGAGTCTCCTTTGGGATTGTGCTCTTGGCAGCACGGTGACAGAGGAGGCCAGAGCTTCATGAATCCATGTTTGGGCCTTTATTACTACTGGCAAGTCTCTGGGCTATTGTGTTGCCCAGACTTGCCATGTTATTCCCACAACCAGGCTGAAAAGCATCTCAGTTAGGAGCTCAGGCCTGTTGTTGGATCTGGGCTCAAATCCTCATGCTGCCATTTACCAGCTGAGTGACCATAGCACATTTTTTAATACATACCTTCTTTATGTGGTTCGTGGAAAGGGCAAATGAGATGTGGCGTGCAGAGCATTCAGCAAGGTTCCTCCTACAAAGTAGACATATGGCACAAACAATACTAGTTAATTTCTAGAAAGACCTATCAGCATAGAATGCTGTCATTGGATGCTCAGCACAGTGTTTGTTCTGGAGAAAGAAGATAAACCTATTTTGTGAATGGGCTGATACTGGGGAATCAAGGAATATCATATGGAACATAGAATTATGGAACTTTAGTGAGGCAGATTTTGATTCAAATCCCAAGTATGCTGCTTGGGCCTGTGGGGAAGTTACATCACTGAACCTCTGTTTTCCATCTACAACACGGGAATAATAATGTTTATCTCCTGAGGTTGTTGTAAGATACAGGTCAATAAAGCACTAAGCACAAGGCTTGACATATAGTAGCTATTCATTAAAGAGCTCTCATGATTAATAAATGGGAATCATTGCTCACATAATAGAGACAGTGTAGCCAAATGGGAAAGAGTGGCCTCCCGCATTCCTGAAGTCGCATGGAGTGAGTGATTATCCACTTTGCAAGGGCAGAGGCTGACCCTGCCCAGATCTCAGTTCTGATGATTCAACAAAGGTTGTTAGATTTGAAGAGACAAGGGCCCCTTTCAAGCATATGTAAATTATTAATAATCTTGGACATTCCATCTTTCATTATGCTTTGAATATTCTCACCCTTCTGTTAAAAACAGTATATAGTAAATCTCACTTTTAAAAATGAATCTTATTTTTATTCATTTGAATCTGATCACTCAAGGCTTGGTAAAATCCTTGTTCTGGAGTTTATTCAAAGTTCATGGGAACAGCATCACAATGTATTATTCCTGCCAAAATTGCTTAAGTGGAATTGAATCACAAGGAAACAATCAGATTAACTCAGAGTATGGCACATTCTACAAGACAACTACCCTGGAACCTTCAAAAAACTTGAAAAAAAAGGCCGGGGTGGATGTAGGTAAAATTAGGTTAAAATAGTCTAAATATACATGATAACCAAATGCAGCACATGAACCTTGAATGAATATGGATAGCCTTTCCTCTAAACAACAACAATAAAATACATTATGGGACAACTGGGGAAATTTGATTATGGACTATATAGTAGATAATACTGAATTTATGATAAGTTTCTTGGGCATGACAGTGGTATTGTGGTTGTGTAGGAGAATATCCTTGTTTTTTCTAGGAGATACAAGCGTAAGTATTTAGGGGTGAAGTATCATGATATCTACAACTTACTTTCAACAGTTCAATAAAAAGCTCTATAAATGTATACACCTATATCCATAAGCATATAGATACATACAGAGAAAGAAAATATTTTTTGGAATACTTGGAACATGGAAAATGCTAGCAACTGGTTAACCTATATGGAAGGTTTATAGGTATTCATTAAACTGCTCTTTGAAGTTTTCTGTAAGTTTGACAATTTTCAAAATAAAAAGTTGGCAGAAAGTTTATGGAAGAAGACTAGCTAGCCAACTGCATATCTTCCAGTGACTCTTCAGTGAGAAGCCCTCAGTGCAAACTTACAAAAACTCTTGTGCTGTTATCCTTTCAGAGACTAAGGTTCCCACCAGATATAAAAAAGTTCCTGAGGTATTTAAGACCTTGGCTAATTCTCCTCTGGGAAATCCTCAGTTCTTTACTATCCTGCAGCTGAAAATCTGGACATAGGGCTTGCTCAGAAAAGGAAACAATAAAACAAACATGCATTTGAGGATTAACCATTAAAAAACCCCAAAGAAGAAAAGTCCCTTGGGTTTTCAACAGGCATTTGGCCTGTTAAGAATCTGTGTAGGAATCTTGTCTGCCTAGGTGATGTATAATAAGAATTCCAGGGTAAAAAGAATCTTGAAAATTTTACCTGGAATTCCTGGGGAGAAATTCCTGTATCTTAGGAAGAAAATTGTTTTCAAGAACAGATTTATTAAGGACAGATGGGTCTTAAGGCCATACTACTTGGAGCTTAATTACCATGTTCTAAAGCAGTTTGAGATCTTAATGACTTGATTCCTTTATATCCACTGGTGTCAAATTTAAAACCGACCACACAAAATGTTGGGGGCAAAAAGTAGTCCAGTAAACAAACTTATTAATAGAAATGAAATCCCACAGGGAACACAGACACATACAAGTCAGTGGGATATTAAATTCCTGTGATAAGTTAACATGGATTAAGCAAAACTTTTTATAGTGCAAGTTCTTCGTATCAAATTTTGAAGCACAGCAACATCTAATAATATAAATATTTATATTAACCATTTCTAATAGCTTGCAAATAATGCTAAAGGGTTATATTGAAGGAAAACCTTGGTTCATTCAATAAAAAACTGTTGGACACCTTTTTGTTCCTATTTTGGGAATAAAACCAGGGGCATACCTTCCTGGAGTCTACTCTCTTCTGATGAGGTAGATTTAAATGATTGTGTGATGACTTACAGTAGCAGTAAATGCCTAAAAAGAGTAATTTGTAGATCTGCCATCTGGAGAAGCTTAGATTTTCTGAGTATTAATAATCACAGAAGAAAATGATCAAATGTAGAAGTATTTGTTAATGTATTTTAAGTTTTTCTGAATTTCTTCATTGTACAAAGGCTTTTTGAGGTCTTTACGTTAAGTTTTTAAGATTACTTCTTAAATACTAAAGGTTGGAAGTTCTATTCATTTGCTTAAGTCCCCTGTCCCAGTACTTCCAGATAAGTCCATTGACAGGATTGGTATCTATGCATGTGATGGTTGGTCGGACAGGGGCGTGGGACATTACAGTCCTCCATTCCTTCAGCATGGCAGTGGCAGTGTGCTCAGTGGTTAAAGGCACCAATGCTCACATTAGAGTCTTAAGTTTAAGGCCAGGTTCTGCCATTTGGTAGCTGGGTAGTCTTGGGCAAGTTACTGAACTTTCCTAAGCCCAGTTTTCTCAGCTGTAATTAGGATAGTGATACCACATCCCTCCTTGATTCTTTTTTTTTTCCTTTGGTATTCTAAATGACATGATGTAGCTAAAACACTTGGCAGAAGGTAAGTCCTCAGTAAATTTTAACTATTTTATGGTTACTTTAATTATTATGACTATTACATTGTCTGATCATGCCCACTCTGGGCATACTCACTGGCTTTTTATTCTTATTTCCCAAGTTGAATGCAAGCAGATCCCTGATTTCACACAGAATGCATTTATCTTCTAGTCTTGTATGTACAGTAGTCAAAGTGGGCTTTTATTGTTATAGAGGTAAAAAAAAACATTAAATTTTAGCTGCAGTATGAAAACCCAAATTTGATATAGGAAAGGAGGTTTAAGGAATTGGAGATAAATACATGAGAGTGCAGGGTATTTAAAAGGCAAGTATACAAAGTTGAAAACAGTCTTCTCTGTGTGAACGTCTGAATGACTGCAAGTGAATCAGTATGCTCGTGAGACCAGTGAATGCCAGCTACTCCTTTCCCCACCCTGTCAGCTGGGATACAGATGCTGTGGCGAGCTGCCTGGATCGTGCAGGTCAGAATCATACACTAAGAAACGTGGAAGAACTCAGATTTGTGACACTATGGAGTAGCCATGTTTCATGAGGGAGAAATAAACTTCCATTTTGCTTACATGGCTAGCCTCCATTACTGCAATCATGTATGTGTCATAAATAATTCAGGCAGGAATGAATATTGTAGAAGTGTCTTCCCAACTCCCTTCCCAATCCCCTTTCTTCTAGCTTGAATCCTGGAAAAAAATGCTGGGGTGTGCGTGTGTGTGTGCATGCACATGCATGCTTTGTTTTACTCTGTAAGAATTCATTCATTCAACACTATTTATATTGAGAGTGCCAGACATCTTATCAGCTATATAAATATATATGTACATCTATAAATGTTATAGTATAGTGTTTAATGAATATTCAGTTTAGATTGGAAAAATCTGTAGTATAGTATGAGAAGTACTAAATGGCCAAATGAACAAGATAATGGGCATCGGGAAGTTTCAGAATGCCCAGGCCATTATTTTTACTTTGAACCCAATAAGTTTCCAATGAAAGTAGAAAGCCATTTGGAGGGACAAGGGATGAGAATTGATTTAATTCATTTTTCTCCATTCAGGCTTCCTTCAGTTCTGTGTCAAGTTGCCCCCTCCATGGTCTTTGGGCTCTTTCTTGTACCCTTAATGCACCCACATAATGCCCTTGCTCCAGAGGCTCGTGAGCCTGGCCCTCTTGTACCCCTTTGTGAGGGAATCCGCCAGCATCAGCATCACTGCCCCAGTTTCACAGAGTAACTGAGTCATTTTGCTATTGTTACTGGACCAAAGTTAACCAGTGAGTCATTGTAAAGTCCTAGAACCGGATCCTAATTCTTGTCCCTGGCATCATTCACAGAGTCAAATCACACCAATGGTTCAAGAGGATGCTTGCCTTGAACAGCCCAGAGAGGAATGCATTTGCGTGTGACTTAGTAAAAAACAAGGATTAGCTCTCTCTTGAAACCTACAAGCCTGAAAAAGAAAGGGGAGAAATGTATCTGCGGAGCATCGTCATCATACCAAAAGGATGCTTAACTGCTCTCAAAATGTTCTGTAAATTCTCTAGTTCATGGCTTCCTCAGTACTAGGTTTTTAAATAGAAAATATCTTATTTGAAGTTGAGGCAATTAATTTTCTTCATTTACAACAGAGTCACTTATATGAGTTTAGATCTGAGAGAACACTACATTTATTTCCTTTTTTTCACAAGAGAATCTTTAAAGTATCTGTCAGTGAAAAAAATGATTTTGCTCATGTAATAAAATTAGCAACACAGCCACTCCAAACACAAACTGTTCATATTTAATGGGGAGATGCTTTTTATGTAGCATTTTCTGCATAGCTTAGAATTGCCTAAACTTTTTCCTTTCCTTTAGTTTTTCTTTGCATCACGTCTCACCATATTTATTCATCCCTTCACTCCCCTCCCAGCAAAGTTGATGAGAAGCACAAGGTGTGTCTGCAGTAGTAACTCTAGCATCAGTTGGAAGGCAAGTTACAGCTTTTGTACATTAAACTTAGTGGCTTTATCCTTTGTTTCATAGCTATGGGAGAAGGGAAAATTTGGGGAAGCAGAAATCCAGAAACCTTTAAAGTTTTTCTTAAAATTATATTACCTGCATCAACCTTGTAGATCCTATCCACACTCCCTGAGTGAGGGTCCCTAGAGATGGTCTCTGAGGATCTGCATTTTAACAAACTTCCAAGGTGGTTTTTATATTCACTAACAGTTTGAGAGTCTCTGGTCTGAAGGGCCTATGGATGGCCTTCAGGGGCTCTATGAAGTTCCTCAATGTGTATATAAAATGTGATATGTGTGCATATGTGTGTGTTTTTCTGAGGGAGATTCTCAAAGTGTCTGTGACCCTGGAAAAGTTTAAAGACCTAAATGGCCAATCAATGTAGGAAAAAAGCCCAGTGTCACTAATTAGTGAACAGGAAAATGCAAGTTGAAACAACAAGGCTGTTGCTTTGCACCCACAAGATTTTGAAAAATCTGACACAGTGGTTGGCAAAGATATAGAAAAGTAGGAATTCTCATACATTGATTATGAGAGCCTCCTATGTTACAGATTTTGGGGAGCAATCTGACAATAGTTAGCAAAACTTAAAATGCATTCTTCTTACAACACGGCAAATCCACTTTTAAGTAAATATAAACTCTTGAACATATTAGTATGACTTGTTTAAGGATATTTGATGGGGTATTGTTTATAATTGCACAAAATTAGAAATAACCCAGTATCTATCAATAGGGGAATGGATAAATAAAATGTAGTGTAATCAGTGCTCAATTACTGTAAAGTAATTACAAGGAATGATCTAAATCTATATATTAATAATAACAAAAGTAATAATAGTACTTTAATGGTGTTTATTGGCACTGTTCTAAGAGCTTGAGATAAATTAACAAAGTCTGGATCTCAAAACATGATATTGAATGAATAAAAAAAATCATGAGATGATACACATTGTGAACTACTTATGTTTAAAAGCACAAAATAATACTTACATAGTTATTGATAACTATGTAGTAAAAATGGATTTCACAAATATATACAAAATTCTCTATAATGATAACCTATGGGGGCCCTAGGGAGGATTTATAAGACAGGGGACATTTCAGTCTACTTCAGCTTTATCATATATGTTATTTTCAAAAGACCTATAATTAACACTTATATATAACAAAATCAATTAGCAAGGTGTGATTGTTAATTTTATGTGTCAACTTGACTGGGCTAAGGGTTGCCCAGATAGTTAGGCAGAAATAAGATTTCTTACCCTATTTCTGGATACAGAAATGTAATTTCTCGATGTGTCTGTGAGGATGTCTCTGGAAGAAATTAGCATTTGAATTGCTGAACTGACTGAAGAAGACCACCGTCCCCTATGTGCAGGCATCCTCCCATCCACTGAGGACCCAAATAGAATTAAAAGGCAGAGGAGGTGGGCATTTGCTCTCTGTGCTTCAGCTGAGACATCCCTCTTCTCCTCCCTCAGACAGCAGTAACTCCTGACTCTTGGGCCTTTGGATTCATACTGAGACTTACTCAGCCGGCCCTAGTTTTTAGATCTTCTCAGAATTCAAAATATTCAGAGATTAAAGTGCTTCATGTTGCCAGGCATGTACCTTAAACTTAAGGTTGGGAAAACTGGGAAAACTCAAATTATGTAATTTTCATTTAACAGAAGCAAGTGTCTACCCCGGTCTCCCACACCCCATCTCCCATCCAAATAAAAAAAAGAAACAAGGGTTTGGAAGAAAATTAATTATGGCTACTTGGGGAATTCCCCTCTCAACCAGATTTCAAACATGGAGCTCCTCACCTCCTGCTGCTCCGGCCTCCTGCCTGCAGGGTTAGGTGGCCCTGGAAACATCTGCACATGGGGTTCCAGCATCTGCCCAGTCCGCTCCTCCCCCCACCCTTCATTGTCATGCAGCTGACCTGTGATCATGTTGCCTCCTTTGCCTGGGAAGACTTCTCTCTGACCCTGTTTGCCTGGAAAAGCCCAATCATTCCCTGGAATCCAGCCCAAAGATCACCTCCTCTAATAAGGCTCCCCTGAAAGAGGAGCGATGCAGTCATCTCTACAGTCAGTGGCTCACCCCAGCCGTGCTTACTGAGTGCTGTCCACGCCCTCTAGAAAATGACCACCAGGACCACAAGGTGGGCCTACCACTCATGGGTAGAGGGAGATCCTACCCATGGGGACCCATGGGGTGTCTCAGTGACAGAATGTTGGAAAGAACTTACTCTAAGATTTGGGCTTTGGTTGGGTGATTTGGGGAGGGTCTAAGAAACCAGGGGTCTGCCGTCAATGGGATACCACCAGAGGGCCAGGGCAACTGTATACTTGTTTTGTGGGTGGCTCTGTGAATTTGTTTTTGTCTTTGCATAAGCAAAATTATGTGGTGGCCTTATTTTGTTTCATTTTATCTTGGTTCAGAGTAAACTTATTTGAGGTTGGAGCTCAGTGAGATTGTTTATATCCAACAGGGGAATGAAGTGGCCTGGCTATGAGAATCAGATCAGCTTGTAATACTACTGTGGACAGCTGCGACGATTTCCTGGTGGTACAGGCTGCTTTCTTTCTCAGCACCTCCCATGTACCAGTTGTTGGACTGTGATATTGTTCATATGTCTTTTACATCACTCAGCACATTGTATGGGGTAGCAGATGATGCTATTATCTCTCAAGAGCCATTCTAATGCTCCCCCATAGTGGGGTGGCCATGGATATCTGTGGGACTGACCCCACCTCCAGCTTCAATGATGGGCTCTGATTTCTCTAGTGACTGCTTCAGAGATGGGGGCATTGCAGATGCACTTCCCTAGAAAAAGACGTTGAGATTTGCATGCAGGAGATTTAGTGAGGAGGGCTCACAGGGCTGATGTAACAGAAAAAGGGGAGCCCAGTGGGGCAGAAAGAAAGTGGTGGTTGCACCAAAAGCCTTGCTCCCTCCCCTCTAGGAGCTCTGGAGCTGAGATGACCCTTCAGAGACACCAGAGTTGAGCAGGGCAAATCCCACCCATTGACCAGCCATTAGAGGTAGTTTCTTCCCAAGAGAGGCAGGCAGCTCCTTTTGGCCGGGGCAATGCCTGGGGAGCAACTCAGCAGTGAACCACCGCCCCCACCACTTCCAGCAATGGGAGGGACAATCCTGCCAGCTAGCCACTCCAGTGGATGAACTGGAACAAGCTATTGTCTTGTTTTGTTGATAATCTCACCTTCTAGAAGATAGATTTTTGGAGCACTTGGTAGGTGAAATGAAGAGCCTTGGGAGGCAGTTACTGTTACTTTAAACACATTGCCCAAGGCTGAGCCAGTTGGGAGTGGCATTCCTTGGGTCCATGGATTATTTCAGGGGAGCTCAGGAATTTTTTGATGGTTAAGGGAAGAGAAGCTTGTTCTTTTCCATTAGACTCTATGAAAAAAGCATATAGTTCCACTTGCTGGCTGCATCCTCAAGGCAAAACAAGCATATAGAGGATGGAGGAACTGAGACACTTGGGAGAAATGAGAGTGAAAAGAGTGTGCTGGAGTGACTAGCCTACATCAGGCCAGAGGTGATTATGTACATTTATTCCCAATTCTGTGTTCAGTGACTTTATCTTGGTAGTTTGAAATAGGCCATGGTGGGAGTATTAAAGCATGGAACTTGGCAAACACTACAAATCAAGGCTTTGTTCTCCAGAGAGTCAGTTAGTCCTTATATACTATACAACATACTACTGAAGGAGCTCTGATCAAATGATGCCTGAAGCCTGGCCTACCTCTTGACCATTTAGTTATATGAGTCAAAAGATTCTCTTTATATATGAGCTATTTTTACTCCTAATTGCCACATATTATAACTGATCTATTTGCACATCTGTGAAAGCTTCCTAAAAGTCAAGGGAATGTATTTATTTGCAAATTTTCAGTGCCTAGAACATAGCACACAACATAGTTTGAAAAAATGAATTAGAATGATCCTTGAAATTAAAAGAATTGAGCAAGCATTGATCAGAAGGAAATGGATATTTAAAATGAATGGAACTGCAGATGTTTAAACTAGTCCATTCTGCTGGCTTAAACTTCTTATATTCCAGAGTAAGGTAACTATGAGAAGTTGTGGATATGACAGGGAAAATGAAAGATAAGATAGGCAAATGCCCATCTGATTTTTAAAGGAGGAAAATGAATTCTGCAAGCTATGTAGTTTCCTGATTATCTCCCATCAGGTTCTAGAAGTGATTATTGAAATGTTGTTTAGTGAATAGGAGGAGGCAATGTTCACCAGGACATGCTCATTCATAATGAAACAAATCTAAAAATAAAAGCCATGGATGTGCATGATGGGACATGGCTATGGAATTCATTTTAATGAGGATAAGTGAATGACACTCTATTCAGGTCCAAAACACCAATGCACACTTTCAGGAAGTGACATGGCTTAGCAGCAGTGTGTATCATGAAGGCTGAGAGATTTTATTTGGCAATAAACCCAGTGTGAGTCATTGATGTGATGTGACCACCATGAAAGTTACTGCAATCCTGGGTTGCATTAAAGTAAGCTTAGTCTGGTCTTGTGACTTACAGATTGATGGGCAGGCCTTATCTGATGACCCAAACAAAAACAGATGCTGTTTGAACATCCTTTTGAAAAATTAATTCTCCTTCCTCCCTGAAAGCCAGCAGAGTCTTGTTAAGTAACCAGTGTGTGTGATTCAGTAAGGGGTAGCACCTGCTTATGCATCATGTTTGTGGCTGCATGGATAGTAAACCCAGGTTCCGGTGATCTGCCAGTCTATTCAAGTGCCGTTACCATGCTGTATTAATTATGGAGTCTTTGTGGTATGTTACCATCTGATAGAGCATGTCTCCTCACACAGTTCTCCTTTTTAGTGTTTCTGATAAGATTTTTTTAGGGTCAATGGTCTATAGCCTCCTGTCGTCTCCGGTACCAATTTCCAAATTTCATACAAATGGGACATGTGTGTGAATGAGAAAAAGGAAACAACACTTCTAGGCATTATTTCTCTCTCTCTCTCTCTCTCTCTCTCCCTCTCTCACACACATGCACACAGAAACACACACACACACACACGCACACACACTTTTCTCTCAGGGAGACGCAGTGAATGTGGGCTCGGTGTCAGTCACAACCCTAACTTTCATTCTTGGCTCTGCCACTCATCAGCTCTGATCCTGGACAACTTCCTTAACATCCTTAAGCCTCAGGTTCCTTGTCTGTAAAGTGGGCAAAATGATGCCTTTCCTCAGAGTGAGGATGAAGAGAAATGACACGTGGAACTACTGAGACCAGGGCCCGGGCCAGAGAAGGGTCTCCATCGATAGCAGCCACGTTTGCTGCTGTTACTGTACCAGGTGTTGCTTTGTTATTGTGGCTCTGTTATTATTATCAGTGACCCCCTTTCTTTTCTTTCCTTCATTCTCGTTCATAAATTTGAATGGGAAAAAACTGCATCTCTATTTTATCTAATCTTTCCCTGAAATCTAGCTTTTCCTTCTAGTAAGAATGTATTGCATTGTGACTTTGTCACCATAGAAATCACAGATCATATTGTGATTTTCTTATCATCGGACAGTAGGAGCAGACATCTCAAAACATGCCCCATCACTCTTTGAAATGACAGTAGTTATATGACCCTTTATCAAATCTTATTATCTATAGCATTAATAAAGGAGTAAAAATATGACTATAGCATGTTATTCAAATATTTGGTAACCATAACAATGTAATTGTTTTCTTGTATAGTTGTATACATTTAAAACATTCTGAAAGGAGTTTTTACCAGCCTGCCAAAAGGAGCCATGGCATAGAAAATGTTAAGCGCCTCCACCCTGGGACCGTGTTGTCTCTTCTGGCTCAGGTGGTTAAAGAGCAATGAAGGTTCTAGGGGATGCCTTGCAGGTCAGTTCACCTCACTTCTCTCTGTTGCTCAGCCCCAGAGACGGCCAGCATGCCCAGAGGCCCAGAGGGGCTGAGTAAGAGTCACCCCAACAAACCCATGTGTTTGGCAGGAAACAGAAGGCCTTGTGGATGGTAGATCAGCCTTGGCATTGCATTGTGGGAGTAGCGTGCCATTTGGACGTGGAACTTGATAGTTGTCAAAACACAATAAAGGCAGAAATTAATCACTTGTAACTGGTAGTGGGATCTGTGATTTATCAGCAGTTCCTCATTCTGACTGTCTCTCATTCAGTTTTGACCTTTTGATCTATATCTAGCAAGCTCCCTGCTTTCTATTCCTTTCTCTCCCCATCCTCACAAGATCTTTTGATCTTGCCTTTGCTTCTGTCTCTGTCTCTGTCTCTCTCTCATTTCCACCACCTACCAATTCCCTTTCCTTCCTTTCTTCAGGAAGAAAGTAGTAGAAAATGCTGAATTTAATATTTGGGCACATCCTGGATACCCTTCTCTATGCCTGGCCTCACTGTCTTTACACCGATACTTGTTGGCCTTGGAGCTTCCTCTTGCTCCCCTTTCTGTCATCACACGCACACACACACACATTCATTCCATCTCTTTCTCTTCCTGACACACACACCTCAGAAAGATTATATTTGTAATACCCTAGGGTATTTTCAAATGCCAATATTCATTTTGGGAGCACACTTGTCTCTCTTGCTTGGAGCAGACTGAATTTTCCACTGGCTCAGAGTTTTGAAGTTCTTCCAGCTAGGAGAGGAGTGAGAGCCCCCCGGGGGCAGCCACCTGTCAGAGTGCTGTTGGCTTTCTGCCCTGAGGGTCGTGCTCACTAGAGCAGAACATTTGTTCAAGGACTTACAGCCACGTATGGCCCAAGCAGCTCATGGAGGGTCTTTTAAAATAAAATCTGGCTGGGGAAAGGGCTTTTGGAGTGGAGAGACCAGGTGTCAAGTGAGAATGGGTCCTACTGGCCTGACACTTATAGGCCTTCAGAAATAAATCTGTTTCTGAGGCCTAGAGGAGAAGGGAGAGGGCACTGACACCAGAAAACCCCTGAAGGACAAATTATAACTCTCATTCTATATCTGTGAAATAATCTGAATTCACTTTCAATTGGAAGTGGCAGCTGAAGACTTTCATTTCTCAAAATTGTATTCAAGGCTGCCTTTATTCATAGGCAGACTTGGGCAGTTCCTCTCCTCTTCTTGTATGTAGCTGTTCCATGAAATATCCTTAAAAGGGCTCAAAGACAGCCACTTCACAGTTAGAGCTATGGCTTGAAAAACCTCATTCCTGTGAGAGTTGACTCACTGGCTTTAATTCACACTAAAGTGTGAATGACCAACCTAAGATTCTTTCCTTTCTTGTGAACAGATTTATTAAATAAGAAATATGGGTGAGTATGGGACAGAGAGAAAAAAAGAGGAAGAGAATGCTTGAGAGGGAATTGGATGGAAGAACAACAAAATGGGATGTTGGAATTTTTATAACTTTATAGTGGTGCTCAGAGTTGGTCTCAATTTTCAGGAGGCAATTGTTTAGCTTAATCACGGATTTCTCTCTGTAAGTTTCTAACACTCAGTTTCAACTGGACCTTGTATGTTTGTTGGTTTTCTTAGCCTCTCTTATGAGATGCTCTTTAGTGGGTCCAGTGGGAAGGCGGCAAGAGAGAGGGGGAGGTACTCCATTTGATCAGAACCATTGCTCAGAGGGTGATGTTTCATCCCCTGTCATTGAGTGTCATCAGATGTCAGTTCAAACCAGTTAAAATGATCTTCCCTCCTACTTCATAGTAAGCAAATCTTGGGAGAATTCTTTCTGGCTGAGCATTTCCTCAAGTATTTCCACCGTTCTTTAAGTGGAATTTATTTGAACAATTTGATGTTGATTTTTAGTCTGGCTACATTTGGCTCCTGTATGGCTAACTAAGCAAAAGGGCAAAATGTCACATGTTCTGCCTATAAATATCATCTGATTTTAGCTATTTGGTGAACTCCAAGGTCAGAATGGTTACCACCGATAGAAAAGTATCACTCCCAACACAGGGCGTGCTGTACACATTAGTGACATGTACCACATTTATTAGACAGTTTGTGCAAGTATTCATGAACTTGTCAGCAGGGTCTGTGTAAACTCTGCTGTGAAATTCATTTTGTGCTCAGCCCAGGCTTTTAGCTCCCCATGCAAGAAGGTAAAGACCAGGGAAAAGAAAGAGGTGGGTTCCGTGGGCACCCTTGCCTTCTGAGGTTTCTACCTCAGACATCTGGAAGGGAGGAGGGTGGTTGAGTTCATGGTGCTCCCCTCAGAGAGAAGGGAGAGAAGAGTTTCCTGGTTCCTCTTTCTTTGGTAGGAGAGTGAGGGTCCCAGCCACCAATTGATGGACTTGGTGTCTTCCTTTCTGTGAAGTTGGACGACAGGGGTTGGTCAAAAATGTTTGATTAATCACTATTCTTTCTGACTTTAAAGACCAAATCATGATGCTTTGGTACCGGGAACTCAAGTATTGTGTATTTGTATATGTAAGAATACTTTCCCTTTTACTGCTCAGTCTGGACATGACTTGTGAGTGCCCATTATAACTCTAGCTAACATTTATCCTGTGCGTTCTCAGTGGTTTGCAAAGTGTGGTCCCTGACCAGCTGCATCATCATCCCTTCCCTGGGAAGTTGTTAGAAATGCTAATTCTCAGGTCACACCCCTGACATAATGAATGGAACCTCTGGGGGTGAGGCCAAGCAATCTGTGTTTTAACAAGCTCCCTTGGTGATGTTGACACACGCTCACTCAGGTTTGAGAACCACTAACTTTGAGTGAGTGAGTTTTTCATTCATTAGCAGCACATTTTTACATGCATTCTCTGAGGTCACACTGACACCCCTCCACTTTAGAGCTGGAGAAATGGAGGCTTAGAGATGTGATGGGGCGGGCCCAGAACGAGTCTCCTGTCAGAGCTTCTGGAGTATTTCTTTTCTCTCAGCATTTCAGGGCTTATCACCAGATGCCCCCACCTCTGCTGGCACTCTGGGAGGGAGCTATCCTAGAACGCTGCTCAGAATACTTCCCCATGGCTTTAGGAAGGACAGCCAGCCTCCTCTGCTACCTCATGTCCTTGCCGGAGGGAGCCCTCTCCCTTCTTAATCTCTTCCCCCCTCTCTGCAGTTGCACCTGCTGAAATCAGCTGAGCTGCTGTGGCTGCCAGTCTCTGGGCAGGAACCACGTGGGCTGAGAACAGTTGAGCAGATGGAATGGCCTCTCCTTGGAATTGGGCTCTCTGCAGGTTCAAGGCCTCGGAATATTGCCCCTTAGGGCAAGGGGCAAGGACTTGCCTGTTTATTTAGGGCGGTGACTTGGAGTCGGGAGAGTTTTATGAGCAGAGGAACTGCGTTGAGTTTGTGACCTTGTGCTGATTCCTTTGGGGAACTTGAATAGTGTGAATAGAGAAATCTATGATGAGAAAAAAAAATCAGTTTTAGTGTAGTAAATGTAGGTTCACTGTTATTGTAAATATATTTCTTATATTTGTTGTTACTCCTTCCACAAGTTGCATACCTATAACCATTGACTCAGGATCATTTTAACCAATGATCTATGTTGCTTTCGTTCAAGGAGGCACAAAAATTTAGTATCTACCAGTGTGGTGGTAGGTTCTGGGGCCATAGACAGGGTAGGTGGTAGCCTTCTATTAGCTGATAATTATTGATGGGTAGCATGTGGCTCTCATTCTGTGGTGCATACACACACAACTATCCCTTATGTTTTTTTTTTAACTTCCAAATATATTTTAGACATATAAAATTTGCTTTAGCCTAAAGTTTAAAATAAAAACTCTGAAATAATGGATGAAATCCATTCAGGCAGCTTGGTGGTTTAAAACAAGGCTGACTTTCCTGTTTTTTGAAATGCTTGTTTCCAGAAACAAAACTAAGTGGGCAAAGAAAGACCTATTCCTCCTTACTGAATAGGAAACAAAACTACACATATTAAGTAATGTCTCAAAGGGGCTTATACTGCTCAGGAGAAGATGCCTTACACACTCAGGGTATTCTTGTTAAGACTGAACATGTAGTCAAAATGGTGAATTAAGTAAGGCCATAGTAGAGTTGCCTGAAAATGACTCAGCAGGACTTTGTGAGCCATTCATTCCCCTAATAAAACATCTTCCTCCCTAATAAAACATCTCTTTCCTTTCTCTTTTGACCTTGGGCAGTCTATAAAGGACAATGCCCTTCATTTGTGATTATCTAATCTCTAAAAAAAAAGCCTTGCCCTCATATATTGCTGGTGGGAATGTAAAATGGTGCAGCTGCTGTGGAAAGTTTGGCAATTCCTCAGCAAGTTAAACACAAAGTTATTTTGTGCATTTATGACCCAGAATATTCTACTCTTAGATCTATATGCCAGGATAATTGAAAAATATGTTCATACAAAAACTTATACATGGACATTCATAGCAACATTATTTGTAATAGCCCCAAAGTGGAAACAAGCCACATGTCCATCAACTCAGTAGAAGATAAAATGTTATATTCATGCAATGGAATATTATTCAACCATAAAAAGGAATGATGTATTGATGCATGTTAAAGTATGCGTGGATATTGAAAACATTATGTTAAGTGAAAGAAGCTTGAAACAAAGGGCTGCATACTGTGTGATTCTATTTTTATGAAATAATAGGCAAATCCACGGGAACAGAAAGTAGATTAATGGTTGCCAGGGCCTATTGGGAAAGGGGTAGTGGGAAGTTACTGCTAATGAGTATGAGCTTTCTTTTTGGGGTGATGAAAATATCCTGGAGTTAGTGGTTGGCAGCATGACTCAGTGATGAAATTTAAAAAACCCACCCTGAACTGTACACTTTAAAATGGTGAATTTTGTGGTATGTGAATTATATCTCAATTAAAATATAAAAGTCCCTAACAAAGCTTGGCCACTTGCCCATATTTCTTCTTTTAGATGAAGTCAGGTAGGTAGACTGCTTCATGACTTAGGAACTCAATGAAGTGTTTATCCAGCTCGGTGCTCTTAACGTTCTTGATGTGCTGTAGGATATCAAGTGCTGGTACTGGAAGAGCAGGTGGCAAGAACTTAGATGAGCGCAAGAAAGGAATGAAGGGTGGATGGGTCAGTTGGGGTCTTCCAGCTCTTAAGAGCTATACTCTGCATTTACTCAGTCAACAAGTTTTCATGGAGCCCTTTCATGAACTAAAGGTTGTGTGAGTGCTAACATGAGTAAGACCAGGTCTCTGTCTTCATGAAGCTCAAGTTAAGACAGATGTGTTGAGCAAAAAACTATAATTTAAAGCAATCCACCTACCACAGAATGTACAAGAAAGATACTGGATTGATAGGAGACCTTGTAGAAGAGATGGCAGGGAGAAGATAATGTCCTCTCAGCATTATCAACAGGAACAAAGGGGCAGAAGTAGGAAAGATGGGGTGTTTGGGGCAGTCGGGCTCTGCGGCAATGCTCTGAGACTTGAACATAACATGATGAACAAAATGGACACAGTGTCCGTCCTCAGGGAGCTAATTGAAGGATACAAAGGATAAGAGATACATAAGTTAACAGAAAAGCAGGTGGTGAGAAGTGCTATGTGGCAACTTTTAAAAGTGTGAAGAGACAGAGAATGGAGGTTGCAGGAGCTCCTATAGATTATCTAGTTTTTGAGGATGTGATATGTAAGTGGAGACCTGAAAAATCAGGAGCAGCCGTGGGAAGACCAGGTGGAGGACACCGATAGTGCGAACATCCTGCAGTGGGAACCAGTTAGGCCTGTTCAAGAAGGCAAGGACGACTGGAGCTCAAAGGAAGAATGAAGAGTGAGTGGGCTTCTATTTGTTTCCTAGGGCTGCCATAATAAAGTATCACAGAGTAGGCAGCTTAAACAACAAAAATTAATTTTTCCACAGTTCTGGAGGCTAGAAGTCCAAGATCAAGGTGTGGGCAGGGTTGGTTTCTTCCCAGGTTTTCTCCTTGGCTTGTAATGCCTGCCATCTCTGGCCTCCACAGGGTCTTCTCTTTGTGTATGTCTGTGTTCTAGTGGCTTCTTCTTGTAAGACACCAGTCATATTGGGTTAGGGCCCACCCATATCACCTCAGTTTACCTTAATTACCTCTTTAAATACCCTATCTCCAACTATAGTCCCAAGTTGAGGTACTGGGAGTTAGGATTTCAACATGTAAATTTTCAGGGGGACACAATTCAGCCCATAACAGGACTGGTAAATTCTGAGAAGCAGCTGGATTGTGGAGGGTTTTATTGGCCAGCATAAGGAGTTTTGTTTAAGAGTGATTAAGAGCCTTTGGAGGGTTTTAAGCAGGGGGGTATACAGATCTGATTAATATTTGGGAGTTTGTTTCTCTGGAGATTCCGACAAGGAAAACTAAAGTGTTCCTGGTTCCAGGCCAAAGAGGTGGTCTTTGCTATCAACCTAGGCCTGGATTAAACTTTTCTTCATTCTATTCACTGCCCCTGTTGCTCAGCAGTTTGCAGAAAAGGAAACCAACACAGCCAGCATAGTATTCCTTAATACTTTAAACAGATTCTGAAAAAGCATAAAGGGTCAACTGTAAATACACATTTTGTGAGACTCTCTAATCCCATTTATATCACAAAAATCTCCTAAATAGAGGAGCTGGATCAACTGCAAATAGCCATTGTTGACTTCCTATGAGTTCATTGGTCACCATGATGGCTGTGTGCTATGGCTTTCTTGCAAAGAGATGTCTGTGTGGCGGTGGTTTTCTGTTCTCATCAGTGGATTTTGTTTTTTCTTCTGGGTCAGGAACTCCAACCATAAACAAAGGGGAAATTTTGGCTTGAGAAATAGCCACTTTACTTTGGTAATAAGCAAAGCTGAAACTGGAAAAAAAAATTTTGTTTTGTAAACACAAGCTTGCTGTTCAGAGAGTGCAAAGCATAAGTCTTGCAAAATGCTAAGGGGACACAGTCCCCATGGGGCTAGCATTTAAAATGATTTTGGAGGAATAGAAACAGAAGCTCTATTTATTGTACAAATGAAAGGAATGTCAAAGCCAAATCATCAAAATTATTTTAAACAACTGAATGCCACTTACCAGCTGTGAGCTACGTGCTTCAACAAAACTCTTTCAAGTTTATAGGGAGAAAAATCTCTCTTTTCTCCATGCATTTAGGACAGCATCTGAATTAACATCTGAGTCATAAATAGTCCATGAAACAGATGACTCTTCATCCTATGACTTGAGGTCGTTTTACCAGATAAAATTCCAAGTGATTCTCTCTTTTCTTTTGCATTTACAAAGCTGTTTCTCTTCTCTGATTTGATCCTCTGGTTAATGTGTTCAGGCAGGCTCTTGGCAACCAGATGGAATATAATCTATATTTAGGGCTTCCATTAGCTCTCATGTTTGAATGTACTACCATTCCCTAATTTCATCACAAATATTCTATGAGAGTGGACTGCCATTTATGTTATTGCTGCATAATAAAGTCATTATGCTAATACATCTTACTTTTCATGGAGAGTTAAAAAAATCATGCATGCTCTCTTTTTGTTGATTACATATTGATAAATGGGAAAGTGTTAGCTTGTTAACATTTACCAGCTTTCAGACTGGTCAGCCTCAGTTCTGGTTTTTCTCTGTGTCCCTTCCAAGCTGTCTCAGGCACCATTCAGTACTTTTTTTTCTATTTGTAGGAGTTGAGCAACCCAATTAACCTTGAGAATGGAGGAATGAGAAATGGGTCCAGCTCATCTTAGGCTAAAAAGTTCATTGTGCCAGAGTAATTAAAAAATTTTTTTTAAATCTTGAGTAAGAAATTACTGTGTCATTCCAAGTCCACAGGTACTGCTGTGTGAAAGTTCCGCAGAGAGCTTAATGCTGAACTTTTCTAAAATTGAGTGTTAATGAAAGTTTCGGGGTCGTAGAGTTCAAGAGAGAAGTACTCTATTTTTTATTAACACTTCCCAAAGCTATGTAGTAGAGAGCTCTGATGAAGATTATAAAAATAACAACTCCCACTTGCTCATGCTAGAGAGACTATAAAGCAGTTTCACAACATTTCTGCACTGAATCAGAGTAATCTTCCCAGGGTCCTCTAGCAAAGACCTCTCCTAGGTTAACTGTGTGCTGGCATCGCCTCCAGAATCTTGGGAGTGAGGCCTTGGGCCGGGTCTCGGGATTTTAATAAACATAGCATATGAACAACCTTCTGGAAGCAGAATTTGTAACAAAAAAGAAAAATTTGAGATTATAATTACTCAGAGGGTTTTTTGGGCCTTGGACAATTGATGAGGAACCTACAAATAGCCTTATGTAAAGGAGAAGGTAGGTAACCAGACTCAGGCTGGTTCTCAGTTGTGGCAGGTGCCGGGATTCAGTAGGAATGTCTGCTGTTGAGTTTGTCACGTGAAGGAAAAGGTCAGGGGTTTAATGGAGTGGCCAGGAACACTGGGCTGTGTTGTTCTCAGTCACTGAAGTGAGCTACCATGTGTATCAACGTGGAAGATCAGATGCGGATGTCTGCTGTTTGTGCTTTTACACATCAAATGGGACAAGCTTCTTGCTACTGTGTCACATGACCCTAGCTGGAGAGGATGCTGAGAGGCCATCCCAAGTCACGCCAATAACTCACAGTCCCTGCTCCTGCTATTTTTTTCAGCGTCTTTATTTTCCCTTACAGCTGGACTGTGGCTGCTGCTGGCTTCCCTCCTACTTCTTGGACTGCTTTTCTCTGCTTTCCTCTGGCCTCTACAATTCCCAATCCAATGCCAGTTGGAGGTTTTCCCCATACAACCTAGCAATTCTCTGGACACCAATTACAGTTCAAACGTCCTGTAGTTCAACCTGATTTTGACACTATGTACCTGGAAGATAGCATCAGATCCCACAGATTAAGGGCTCAATCCCCATGGCTGCCCCTCACCCAGCCCCCCACCGCTTCAGGTTCCAGTCACAGATCCATGTTGTCACCTGCGCTTCTGATTGGCTGGCTGTAGATTGGAGGTTCCAACAATCCCCTCCTTGGGTTCAATTAATTTGCTAGAGTGGCTCACAGAACTCAGAGAAACATTTTAAGTATTAAACTACTCGTTTATTATAAAAGGAGTAGCCAGATGGAAGAGATGCCTAGGGGAAGGTATGTGGGAAGGGGCATGGAAGCTCGGAGTGTGCCACTCTCCCAGCCCCTCCATGCGTTCACCAACCTGGAGGCTCTCCAAGCCCCCTTCCTTTGGTTTTTTGTGGAGGATTCATTAAGTTGGCATGACTGGTTAAATCATTGGCCCTTTACAATTGATCTTGATCTCTAGCACTTCTGGAGGCCAGGGAGTTGGACTGAAGGTGCCAGTCCTCTAAATCACATGGTTGGCCCCACTAGCAACAAGGCTCCATCCTTAGATGAGGTCCGAAAGTTACTTCACTGATATAACAAAAGACACCTTGTTACTCTCATTATAGGAAATTCACAAGGTTTTTGGAGCTCTGTGCCAGGAACAGAGATGATGACCAAAAGTATGTATCTTATTACAAATCACAGTATCTCATCTCTCTTCCTGAAACGATCACTTCATGTTGACATTCCCCTGGGTTTGCCCTGTGTTCCTCCTATGCATTCTCTCTTTTTTTAATTTTAATTTTAATTTTTAAAATTAAGGTATCATTGATATACACTCTTATGAAGGTTTCACATAAAAGCATGGTGGTTACTACATTCACCCATATCATCACGTCCCCCCCCACACCCCATTGCAGTCACTGTTCATCAGTGTAGTAAGACCTACGCATTCTCTCTTATGTCTATTGCTTGGGCAATCTCATCCATTTCCAAAGATTCAACTGACATCTCTATTGCTGATGGCTCTAAAATAGAATCTACATCTCTACCCCAGACCTCTTTCTCTTATTCCATAGACATCTCTTACTTAATGTGTTTGATCTGAATTTATGCTTGCTCCCACCCCTGAGACTGTGCTGTTTCCTGAGATCCTTGTGTCCCTAACAGTGACCAGGATTGACTATGCTCATGCTATTCCAGGCTCTGTTCCAAGCACCTGACTTGCTTTACGTCACTTTACCTTTTCAAGAGCCCAGTACAGAATTGCTCCCATTTCACACATCTGGGCACAAAGCAATTTGGTGCCTCACCCTGAGTCCAACAGCAAGTCGTGGGTAGAGCTGGGGTTGGACTGCCGGCTGTATAAACCAGAGCCCATACGTCTCACAACTCTTGCTCTGCTGCTTGCTGTTTACATTTACCTAAGCCAGAAAGCAGGGTATAATTTTGGATGCCTCCTTCTCCCTTGCCTCCCATATTCTATCCATTGCCAGTCCCATCACTTCTACCTCCTGAATAACTGTTTCTTTCTGTCTCCACTGTGACCACCCTAGTCCAAAATATGGCCTCCTGCCTGGACATGCATCACGGCCTCCTAACAGCTCTTTCTGCCTTTCTCTCCTTTCTCCTTCCCACCCCATATACTTCCAGTATTCAGTTGTGCCTCTCTGCTAATTAAAATGCTCCAATGGTTTCCTATTGTCCTCAGGTCAAAGTCTGGACTTCAGTTAAAAGGTAAACTGAGGCGTACTGATAATTTTAAGAGTTTATTTGAGCAAAAAATCAATTTGAATTGGGCAGTGCCAAACAGGAAGTGTCAAGGGCACTGAACAACAGAAGCCAGGGGAAAAGCTTGTATTGAACATGTGCAGAAGCAAAGAAAGGGAATTATTTGTTTGGCTATGACTTTGAGCCTATTTGGCTGTTTGTGATTGGTTATCTTTAGGTTTCAATTTCTTAACTTTGAGGCATTTACAGGCTTAGATTTTGGTTTGCTTACAGAGGCCACCAGGGTATTAGAGCCACCTCAATCTAATGACATCCTCATTTAATTAATTTCACATTTCTTAACTTTCTTTAAAAGGCTCTGTCCCCTTGTCTTGTGCAGTCCATGTGCTCCGGGTTTCCTGAGCTTCTTCCTTTCCCTGGTTCTCGGCAGGACACCTGTCCTCTCTCACTTCTTGGCTACTGAGCTGTCTGATCCCTTTGACCAAAACACCCTTCCCTTCTCTTTGCCTGGCTTACTCCTACTCATCTTTTAGGGCTTTAGGATCTACTCCCTGAGATCCTAGAAAGGGAATTGGTGTCTTGGTTGTGTGTTCCAGCATAGCTGTCACTCACTGTGTGCCAGGTTCTGTTCTGAGCACTTTGAATATATTTATTATTTACATTTACAATGATTATTCCTGTTTAGCAGACAAGGAAGTTAAAGCACAAAGTATGTCAGTCACAGTCCAGTCAAACCCTTTAAACCATTTAATTTCACAATGATTTCCACTTAGTGGAAAAGGGAGTTGATATGTACAGCGTATCAATCACAGGCTAATCAGGAAGCCTGACATTACTCTGGTAGTTCACCTAGGGAAACGTGACACAGCTCCCACTACGAGGGTATTGCAAGAGCACGAAAGGCAGATGCTGGGTGGCAAGGCAGCCTAGAAATGAGCAGCCGTAGGAAGCTGCTGCTGCAGGTTACAGGAAAAGAGGGGGACACAGGGTCACCAGAGCTGAGGTGCTGGGGCTGCCCAACAGGAATGGAGCCCTGGAGGAGGTGCAGCCATTGCCAGAGCTGCTAGACAGGATGGAATGAAACACCCTGGCATTTCCCTTATCTTTCCCCATCAAGCCCCACATCACTTTACCTCCCAATGGCTGTGCTGACCAGACACTCGCTGGCAGAAATGTAGTTCTCAGAAGCCCTGGAAGATGGCGAATGGGTTGAGAGAAAATAGGCAGAAGACAGACCCAGAGGAGTTAAGTCATTAGTCCAAGACCACACAGCTTTTAAGTAGGGCCCAGGTAGTTTGTCCGCAGAGAGTCCATGCTTACCTACTGTTATTTACTGCCTCTCAGAAACAGACAAGGCACTGAATCTCTCTACCACAGAAGGTGGATAATAGTATGGGGCTATGAAAAAAATTAAATGAGTTAAAATATGTCAGATCCTTAGAATTGAGCCTAGAATAACATAAGCATTGTCAATTTTGGTCATTATTACAGAGACAAGGCTCTCAGGAGGAGGCAGTGGTCTGGGGGCAGGAGTCTTGCCCAGGATGGTTCTAAGCTCTTTTTTTTATGATGGAGCTGCTATCTCCATTTACAGATGATAAAACTAAAGACCCAAGAATTTGACTTGTCCAAGGTGACACAGAAAAAACGGAAGTAGGACTCAAGAATTGGATCCAGAGCCAGCGAATTTAACCACCATATTGAAATTCTGACATTGTGATAGACACCCCCCAGCTAAGCTGCAGTGTCTGTGGGACACTGTCAGTGCCTTTCTGCATTTGTTTCCTGAGTGTGAGCTCAGCACTGGGTGCCTGGAATGTATGCACTGCATGTTCGCTTCATGAGTTTTAAGCAGCCTGGTGATTTGCCAGGCTGTGGTGAGAGAAGGTTCCCAGACTTATTTCTGGACTTCTCTGTCAGCAGTGAGGGTTCCAGTCGTGAGCCGCAGGTGCACCTTTTCCTTGGGGGCTGACTCCAGGACATCTCCGTAGGGTATCCCTGGGTGTCCCAGCTCTGCCATTTCATCGAGTTCTGCAAGGTCATCTCCTGACCCTCCTCTCCTAGAGGCCATTCATTTCCTACCTCACTGAGAGCTCAGGGTGACCTCGGCTAGGAGTCAGAGTGCAGAAGATTGCAACAGGAGAGGATGTAGGAAGAAAATGGAGTAGAAGACCACCATTAGAGAGCTCTCAATGGGTACTTAAAGATCATAATTTGAAAAATACACATCTGGAGGTAAGATGGGACTGAGAGTTACATCTCGTTAAGACACATTATTTCTGTTTTCATCTCAGTAACTGGCTTGGTGTATGAAGTGGAAGCAAATCACTCTTGTATGCCTGTTTCCCCATGTTAAGAACAGGACTGACATAATTTCCGTAAGTGTTGGAAAGGCTGTACTGAATTAATTACTGACTGGAGTTTTGGTATGAGGACATTGGGTAAAACTAATTTTTTGATGCATTTTCAGTAAGTATACTTTAGGTTTATACTTACTGAAGTTTTTCTTATCTTGCCAGCTGAAAAAGGGTGGGCTTCTTGGGAGAAGCCATTGTGTATTTATTTAATAAATAATATGAGTCATGTGCCTGATAATGGTTCCCTTTTCCCTTTGGTTGCTTACAAAGTGCAGAGCCAAAATGACAGCTCAGTGATTGGAAGCATGTAGGATTTCATGGCAGCCTTTTATGTCCTTACCTCACCACCATGATTTGCTTTCTGTCCTATTTTCTTTGTCTTCCGTCCCCCCATTTATATTTAATAGATTGTATCTTGTTGAATTGTATGCATTTTTGTAAGCCCTGTCAGTCCTTCCTGGAACAACACAAGTAAACAGAGGTACTGACTCCAAAGTTTTTATCTTTATCGTAGGCTTGAGTCCTTGCTTTGTTTTACTGGAGCACTTCAAGTTACTTACAGCTGTCAGTGTCCCATTACTTTCTAGAATGATCTAATTTATCAGAGGCCTTTTTAAGACAAAAATCTAAATATTAAATTTCAGGGTTCCTAACTGAGAGAAGTTATAATTTTAGAACTGGTTTATTAAAAAATATATGTTGACTGGTTGCCAGAGGTGGGTAATGAGAGGGTGAGTAAAATGGGTGAATGTGGTCAAAAGGTGCAAACTTATAGTTATAAAATAAGTAAGTCCTGGGATGTAATGTACAGCATGGTGGCTAGTTGATAATACTGTATTGTATGTCTAAAAGTTGCTAAGAGAGTAGATCTTAAAAGTTCTCATCATAAGAAAAAAATTATAATTATGTGAGGTGATGGATGTTAACTAAACTTATTGTGGTAATCATTTTGAGATACACACACACACACACACATATAATAATCATTATGTTGTTCATTGGAAACATAATGATTGGAAACAATGCAATGTGAAATGAATTATGTCTCAATAACAAAAGACACAAATGGCCAAAAAGTCAGATATACATTTAAAGAATAATCGAGTCATCAGAAAGGATATTGAGTGACTGAAGAACTGGTGTTTGCTGAAATAAAAAGTACCAGATATGAGACAATCCTGATGTTTTAATATTGACTTGTTATACACAGTCCTTTCTATTACATTTATTGTATTTTGGTGTTCACTTTTGTAAAATATAGGTACAATATACAGTGGAAATCAAAGACAGTAAATAATTAGAGCAATTAGATCAATACAGATAAATCCACAATGGCCAGTGCTAAAAAAAAAGAAACATAGGTTGAAAATCTACTTCATTTTGGTAATGTTTCAAAATGAATTTGTGCTTTATTAATATATATATATAAATAAAATTAATACAATGGTAATTTATTAATTGTATCTTATTAGTCAAAACCAGTTGATACACATTTGAAAAATACTTGCATATACATACGGTGAGAGCACAATCTTAGATAATGCCTGTGAGCATATGGAGTAGAAGACCCCTTCCTTGTAAGAATTCCACTGTGCCCCAGAGGCTGAGCCTCACAGGCCAGGAGCCTGGAATTCTGTCTTTACTCTGTTTTTAAGGTGTAATAGGTGGTTGCTAGGGCCGCAGGTATGCTGTTGCACTAGAGTATTTTCCTTTCCTGGAAAATGGAAAATAATGGGCTCAACCTCAACCTTTATTGATAAAACTTCCTTTCTAACTTTCTAGACATGAATCAAAATCATTTCCTTAAAGTTGAACAATGGCTAAATAAGTACACATTTGTACTGAGATTTTAGCTTGAGTGCTCTTCAGTGCTTTTTATCAATTATATACAATTTAATAACTATATATTCCAATTAAAGAATAGCTCTAAGAAGGCAGGCACCTCACTTGTGAAGAAGAGACTATAGGGACATGAGCAGTTTGACTGGGTCACACTTCAGGCTAGAGGCTGACCGGAGACTAGAACTTTTATTTCTTAGAATGAATTCTGTTGTTTTTTCCTTTATGTTATGTTGACTAAGAGCTGTCTTTTTTTCTTTTTTAATCTTTTTAAGTAAACAAGTTCTCAGTGACCCCTTCATCTCTCACCCTTTTTCTCTTGATGAAATATTAGGACTGTGCACAGACGGGTGTTTCTTTGTTCTTCAACAGCTTTGCCTCTACCAGGGTCTTGAAATCCCTCTACATCTACAAAGAATAAGAATCAAGATTCCTCACTAATCTCGAGATTACTTAGAAAGCAGTTTTTCTGATATACAAATTAACTCTTTCATGACAGACAGGCAAATCCAGTCTATAGGATTTTGGGGGTTGTTTAATGGAATCTATTGAAACCAACTCAGCAAAGCAGTGTTTCTGTGGACAGCCATGCCTCAGGAAAGGTCTGTGCATAAATTCCAATATTACATAGCATTCAGTGAAAGACCTTCTTGCCCAAATGACCTTCCCTGCAGACACTTTCCAGGCATGAGGGAAAGCTGGCAGAATTCCATTTTGCTTATCTCAGTGTGGATTTTTCCTCAGCCCCTGACATGGTTTAATTCTAAGTTATAATCCACCTGCTTTCTGGGGGGTGGTGGGGTTCCCTGAGGAAATTCTGAGAGAGAAATGCAATTTGTTTTGTGAACTAAAATCCTAGCCTGTGTTTGGCTAGGAGTAAAAAAAAATAAGAAAGAAAGAAAAACTTATGAGAAGAAAAAAATGAAACACAAGCTCCCTTTCTTTCATATGGGGCAGTGCAGGGTATGGGAGGACAGGGGGAGGGGGTGGGAAGTGCAGAGGAGGCAGCTGAGTTTATTTTTAACACTAAGTTAAAGGCATACTCTGTGTTCTTTCCTTTTAAAAATAGACCTTTAACCTCTTGAAGCATTTTGACTCTATTCTGCCTGTGGGGTAGTACCCCTTCTGTGGCTGGCAACTCCCACTGGATCTTTTCCCATGACAGGCTTACTAGCCAAGTAGTTAGAAGGATGGAAAAACCCAAAATTTTTCTTCAGAGAGCTCCTGATCAGCATATGCACACAGTGCTCCTGTGGGGAGACAGACTTAGAAACCCCGGTTGCTTACCCAGAACTTGAGCTTTGTTGTATTTTTAAAAACTTGGTGGTGAGGAAAAATGTCCTCTTTTTTAAATAATCTGGGTTAGTAAAATAGTGGATATAGAAATTGTGAATACAATAGCTACTCTCTTATACTTACTGAGGGCTTCCTATGTGCCAGACACTGTTTCATGTGCATTTAATGCTTTGAACAATGCCCTTAATATCCTTTTTTACAGATGAAGAAACTTGGGTTTAGTGCTACTAAGTAACTTGTTGAGATTACAAAGTCAGTGAGTGGTTTTGGGGGAAGGAATTCAAACTCAGTCCATTGCTACTGCATATAGTGAGTCCATGGTTAGAAAAAGATCTCCATTTACCTTAAAAACAGTTTTAATTCCATCTCATGGAAAATTATCAAATATACTGACTGTATTAGAACAAGACATTTTATTGCCATTTTAAAGAGTTATTATAATAAAAGTTCAAATCTACAATGCTGACAATGTGAAGGGTTCCCTCACAGATGTGAAAACTTTGTACAGTGCACAACCTACATAAAGGTACATGGCAGCCCTCTGTATACACACACACACAACACACAGACATGTACTCCCGCAGGTAGGGCAGTTTAGGCATGCACGCATGCTTTAGTTTAGAAGGAGAAGGGATTAGTCTTTTTAGTTTTTAAGAGGTAACTAGACTGATTTGATAATAATAGCTCTTCCATGTCCCTCAGTCTAGAACTAGTACAAATAATGTAAGAGACTCTGAAACTTGTTGTTGACGCAGTATGAAAACGGCCTACCTCCACTTTCCCTTTCTTTGACCCTGGGGAATAAACACTGAATTCACACTGAAACAGAGTGGTCTATGTATATGAGTGTGGATATGAGTTTTAAGATGTGAGGGTAAAAAGAGAGAATAGTTCACAAACCTGGGGAGATTAAAAATTTTATTATGGAAAATTTCAACAGTTATCAACTAACAGCTGGTCTTGCTTTAGCTATGTTTCTACTTACTCCTTCCTTATTTTGAAGCAAATACTTAGACATCACATTATTTTATTCAAAAATATCTCAGTATGTTTCTCTATAAAATAACCACAATATCATTATTACATCTAAATAGAAATAGTGATAAGCCCTCAATATTGTCATATATCCAGTCAGTGTTCAAAATGGCAATTGTCCAAATGCCCCAAATTTTCTTACATTTTTGTTTGTTGCTTTTACCCTGCATTTCTTTGAAATGGGAATCAGCTAAGTTCAAACATCACATTGGTTGTGCTGTAACCTAATTCTCTTTGAATCTACAAGTTCTCCCTTCAGCTCTTTTTTTGGCAGTCTGGATTTTGATGACATGCTGACATGGCATCCTCACAATGTAGTTTAACATGTGTCTCTGTTGCAAAACCCTTTCTTGGAGGAGTCCAGGCATCTGTACACTCTTTTAAGGTGCTTGTGTGCAGTTGAGCCACAGCAAGCCTTGGAAAGCCTGGAAATGCTCAGTGTCTGCTCCTGGATTTCTTAACATCTTGGTTGAAGAGAACAAACTGTGAAGACCTTACTTGAGTGCAGTGGTGAAAGCATGCGTCCACCACCTGCTGACAGTAAAAAGCACTGGCTTGTATGTTGAGGGCATGTAAAATTGCCAGGGTGATTTAGGGGCTCCAGAAGAACAGCTTCTCAGCCAGCTTTGAGAAGGAGCAGCAGACCTGAACTGGTGGCATAGAGAAAAAGAGAACCCCTCAGCGGCGGGGATTTGGTCTCAGCTGGGATCATGTGGAAACCAGTAACCAGCAGGCAAAATGCCAGTTAACAGGCAAAGCCTATATTTTGTAGGCTTGAATAGTTGGTGCTTGACTTAAGTGGAAGTTAAGTAACTGGTAAAACCAAATTCTGTGTATACTTAACTGATGTTAAATCTACATCTTCAACAGATTGTGAAATGAACACAGTTGATTCATTCTGAGTGCTGTTTTTTTTTTCTTTTTCTTTTTTAAGATTCTGGCTTTGCTAGAGAAATCACAGGTCAAAAGGTCCACTGAGCTGTGATTTACAGCCTTCCTCTCCACAAGCATCTATTGCACCAATGTCGTTGCTGGTAGAAGGCAGCTTCCCCCTAGCTGTGGAGGAAACAGCAGTGTTGTCTGTCCTAGGCTGCTCTGCTTCTTCTGCCATCAGCCTGAGCTTTTTTTCTCCTGTGCTTCTTAAGGCTCAAGATAATTGGTGATAGCAGAGCATTGCCTTTTTTTGGAAGCTTTAGGGTTTTGAGCTTTACACTTCCCCACTCCCACATAGGTCATCAGCACTTGCCCCAGCCCCGAGATGTTCTCCTGTGCTGGCTGCCGGGAGGGGCTCTTGCTGTCTGAGAGCCTGGGTCGAGGTCTGCCCCGCAACCTCACTCACGGGCTAACTAGGTGACCTTGGGGAGGTCACTTGATTCTCTGAGTGCTGCTATCTTTACCTGTAAAATGATTGTATCACCTGCTCTGCCTACCACATGAAGATGTTATGAGGATCAGACCATGAGAGTTGATTTTGGTGAAACTCTTTCACTAAACCATGAACTCTACCTCAGTGTTCTTGCCTCCACCACCCACATTCACACCTTCCTGGCTGACAGTGTAGGAAAATTCACTGATGTTAGAGTCAAGTAAGGCCCCATTGCTTTTTAGCTGTATCATCTTGGGCAAGTCATGCTCTGAGTCTTGGTTTTCTCATAAATAAATGCAGATAATTTTATCTGGCATTTATTTATTTATTTACATCTTTATTCACATCACGCCTTAATCTTGTGTTGTTATGAGGACTAAAACTGAGATAATATGTGTAAAGCACCTAATATAGGTTTGGCACCTAGTGGGTTCCCAATAAATGGTAATTTTTTTCCTGCCTTGTTCTTGGTAATAGGACTAGGTATGATCCAGTGGACATGCCTTCCTTTATAAAGAAGGAAGATGCTAGATTGCTAGACTGCTGAGGACAGACTGTCTGCTAGCTCCTCTATCCTTGCTTAAGATGATGCTTACTTACGTATGGATCAGACATGCTTTAAGTTTTCTTTCTAAGTCAGTAGACTAGAGAATTACATTTGGAGTCCTGCTCTTATATTACTTGGGAATAAAGACTCCTCAACAGCAGGTGTGAAACACCCCCAAATGTTTGGTTGACTGTAAAATTAACATGAGTCAGTGATGTAATGGAGTGGGCAGGAAATCAGTGTATTTTAGGAAGCACTAACAGAAGGCTGTCCTACTAGGCTTGTCTTACTCGTGTAGGTCAGACCATTCCTAGAGTAAAGGTCTCAGTTTAGGATGCTGGCACTGGGATGGATCACTGGAAGGGGAGGCTGGCAAGGAGCTTGGGATCCAGGGTGTTTGAGTAACTGTTAGAAAAGCTGAGGATATTTAAGCTGCAGAAGATGTAGTTAGGAGAGATATGTTATTGTCTTTTGCTTTTTGAGTGGACTGAGCAATTAGAGAAAATAGAACACTGCCACTTTGTTCTGTATAAGAGTATAAATTTCTAAGGAGTATGTGCAAGCAGGCATTTGAAGTGGTATGATTCTACAAGGAGGAATTAGGGATAGTAGACAGAAGTTTTAGGGGAGTAGTTCTAGTACTATTTCTAATCTTACTTCAAACTCTGGGCTATTGTAAGTATTGGCTATTACAACCCATTTAAAAGTGGGCTTTCTTATGGCTTGTCTCATATGGTATTAAATACAAAAAATGCCCAAAGTAATACTGAAATTAGGAATTAGAAAGAAACATAACCACCAATATATCAGAAATTAAAACAGATAACAAGGGTGATGGTTGCCAAGGGGCTGGAAGAGGGAGAAACGGGGGTTAATATTTAATGGGGACAGAGATTCTGTTCAACAAGATGAAAAGGGTCCTGGAGATGGATGGTGGTGACAGCTGCACAGCATGCCCTGCTTGGTGTCTCCACTTCTGCTCCCTTCCCGGAACGCTTCGGTCCCTACTAGATCCTGCACTTGGATCGGTGTTTCAGATTAAGTTTCCACCTTCTGTACCTATTTTCCTCCTCGGCTCAAGCTTTGAGCCTGTTTTCAGTGTTGTGACCTCACCCCATGTCTGATTTCTTCCTGGGTCTGGCAATTTGAATTTGGTTTCTTGACCATGCTGTGAATCTTAACCAGGATTAACCCAGATATTCTGCTTTGCAGGAAGGGTCCAGCCTTTAGTTCTTGCCAGAAATTTCACGGTTTATCAAATCCGGACTTGTTTGTTATCATGAAATCACTTTAAATTCTATACGGTGACCTATTTAAATGCCAATATGTATTTCCCCATTTGCTTGTATACACATAGAAAATGGCTGAAACTGATCAGTTACCAGGGGAAGGGTATTGGTTGGGTCAGGGACAGGGACTGAGGGAACAGAGAGGGAAAAATTCGCTTTGCAGTTCCCACCTTCTCTGCTTGAATCTTTTATAGTAAACACGTATCACTTTTATAATAAAAATAAATATTTGCAATGAAACACTGTGTTCTAACTGGTATAATAAGCCTCTTAGTATTTGATCCTGAAATTCTCTTCCAGGGGCATCTGTAGGACAGATACCCTGCTAAGGACAACTTCAGCTGCTAGGAGAAATCATTATAAGTAGATGAAATTTCAAATCCAACCAAAGAGGTAAGGGCAGGCAGGGTGTGGCTATGAACTCTTTTCCTAATTTGAAAAGGACATCCGTGAAGGAGTCACTGTGTGGATGGAGAGGTGAATTATGAGGCTATCATTCCTACCCTGAAGCTGCTTCTGACTCTGAAAGCCATTAGGCAAGAGCCCAGTTGAATGGAGCCCTACCCATTTCATTAGCTCCAGGAGCCAGGTAAGGTAAGGATGTGGCTGAAACAGCACAAATCCATGGAAGTTGGGATTTTAGCCTAGAAGCATTATGCTGTCAAGTGGCCGTGGCACCCAGAATGCTGAAGTTATGTCCTGCCTCGGAAAGTGCTTCTGAGTTTGAGAAAAATGGGAAGAATCCCAAACAGGGCAGTGGTATTAAGGTCTAAGTGCTAACGAGGATGTTGAGGCTATTGCTGTGCCTTAAGCCAAGTCACAAATTTTACCTGTTTTTATTTTACCTTGGTATTGATTTCTTCTCTTTAAAAGAAGTTCAGTGCTCCAAACTTCCTGCATTTATTAACTCATTCTCTGGTTTCCAGTGATCTTAAATACAAGTCAGATCATGACATTCCCCTGCTTAAAACTTTTAGATGCTTTTCCATGTCTCTTAGAATAAAAACCCGACTCCTATAGCCCATATGTAGGGTGACCGTGTCATTTATCATTTGTCATCCAAACTGGGATGCTGTTAGTATTTGTGGTAGAAAAAACAGAGAATAAGGGGACTCTGAGGAAAACCAAGGTGTGCCCATGAGGCTTTGCTGTATCTAGCTCCTGGTCTCACTACTCTGTCCCAGTCTGCCCACTAGGCACCAGCTCTGCTGACCTCCCTTCTGTTGCTTCAGGAAATTATCATGTAGTCTTTGTTGACCTCTGGGTGATGCTCATGTCTTCCTTATTTATCTTTGGGTCTCGGATGTCATCTCCACCCAGAAGCCCTCCCTGATAAACCAGTCTAGGGTGGTCTCCCCAGTTACTCTATATTTCTTTCCCTGCTCATTTTCATCATCATACCTGGTACAATATCTCAGGATCTTGCTTAATGTAATTGCTCACTATCTCTATCAGCTACCAGAAAGAGGCCAGGGACTTGTCTGTCTTGTTCACTGGCCTAGTATGTGATAAGGGCTTTGTAAACACATAGCAAATGAACGAATGATCAGGTGAAGGTCTGCAAATTGGACTGAACGACCTAAAGGTGCCTACTGCTTAGAGTCTTATCACATAAGCAAGATCCATCTTCAGTGGGAGAGAATGAACTGAAACAGAAAAAAGCAGAGGGCAGAGAAATGGGGCTGGGGGTGGGGAGGGAGGACTGATGCTGGACAAGTCCCTGCTTACAGGCCCCCCTATGGATATACAGTTTATCCCTTACTTCTGCCTTCATGCAGTGAGATTCAAGTATGTTGTAAATAAACCCGTCCTCTCCTTGGTTAACCTTAGGTTGGCTAGGTTGAGGTTGGAATTTCACTTTGGCAACCAAAGATTTCTAGTAAGATGTAACTAACATTTCCTTTGGAAGATAAAGTCCTTCTTTTTTTAAAGGAAAACTTTGTGGCAGAATATGCTAATTGTGCCCTATTTTTATCTTCTTCCTTGGTAAATTAAGGGAGGACATACTAGTTTCCTATTGCTGCTCAATAAGTGGTCACAAAATTAGTGGCTTAAAGCAATACAAATTTATTGTCTCATAGCTCTGGAGCTCAGAAATCTACAATGGGTTGGCCGGGCTGTGTTCCATCTGGAGGCTCTAGGAGAGAATCTGTTTCTTTGCATTTCTAGCTGTAAAGGCTACACACATTTCTTGGCTTCTTCACATCACTCTGACCTCTGTTTCCATTGTCCTATCTCCTTCTCTGACTCTGACCTTTTTGCAGCCCTTTTATAGGGCCCTTGTGATTATATTGGGCTCCCCTGGATAATCCAGGATAATCTCCTTATCTCAGGATCTTTAATTTGATCACATCTGCAAAGTCCCTTTTTCCAGGTAAGGTAACACTTATGGGTTTCAGGGACTGGGACATGATCGTCATTGATGGCTGGGATATAGTTATAATATTTGAAGTGCAAGCAGCCACCTCTTCCATGGTTTGGAAGTCATGTGCTAAAGATAGGAGAGTAGCGATGTGGAAGGCTCTAGTCCCTGACAATTTTGTGAAGCCACCTTACCAGTTTTGGACTGCCAGTCTCCTGACTTTTTTTAGGTTATTTTGAGTTTTCTAAGCCTGACTGAAACAATTATACTCTTTAAACTCTTTTACATTCTCCCTCTCCACTTGGTTGTGTATCCCATCTGTTTTTCCATGCTCTTAATATTTTATAGAAACTTGAGTTTTGATAACTGTATAGTACTCTAATTTTTATTTAAAAATTCTCCAGTATTTGACAATTACATTGTTAGCAACTTTCTTTTGCTATTATGAATTAAAAGTTCCAGTTTTTTACTAGAGGATTCTGAGAGGAAATTCATGGCTTTATGTGGATATCACATCATGACACATGTTCACATTTGACCATTAAAGATCTAAGTCAGGTGGGAGCAGTTTACCCTGATTCAAGAAACAGCATCTATAAGAAAAGCTTCAATTTCACATCTCTGGATTCAAAAACCCTAAATCCAATAAGGTGACAGGAACATCATAAATGTAACATCTTTAAAGTTACTAAAGTGACAGTGATACTGTTCAGGTAATTTTTAAAAATAATAGTTTACATACTTGAGTAAAACCTGATTTCATTAAATATTTTTACATTGAATTTTTCTGCAAAGAAGTTCATGGGGAAAAAAATAAGCCCTTTTTTACTTTCACTCCCCAGTGGGGCAATAATAAATTATTCTGTTAACTTCCCACACAAACAGAACATTAGGCAATCTTTAGAGCTCTATATTATTTCCCTGAATAGCAGTCATAAAAGAAGTTTAAAGGAACACAAATATAGGTCAATGATAAGAACTCTTTTGTAATATGCTGTCATGGGAGTGTGTAATTATAATGAAGATTAAGTCCACAGTGTATTGCTCTGTGGATGGCTATCACTTGCTGGTAAAGTTTAAGATGTTATTTATTTATCTATTTATTTAGCTTATCACTCTTAATTTCTGTATCTTTTATTTTTCTCCACTGTACTTTACAGCACTTAATGTTGTATATTTTTTGTTTACCTTTTTTTGGCTGCCTCACTAACATGTGAGCTCTGTAGGGCAGGGTCCTGTCTGCCTGATTCGCTGGACTGTCTACAGTGTCCAAAAGCAAATGCCAGCTGCAAGCTGAAGAGGACCTGGGGGGTGAGATGGAAAGGATGTGGGGTGATTGGATCATGGATGAACTTCAGGGGCTTTCACTGGATCCTGAGGTGGTGGAGAGTTGCAGGATATTAAGCTGGCAGCTGGGGGAGGATGAGTGCCATGCTTGGACTTGGATTTTATATAATAACTCTGGGTTTGGTATGGCAAAAGGGTTTGGGCTGATGGAACAGTCTGGAGGTAGGGAGACCAGTGAGGAGGCTACTGTGACATCCCAGGTGAGTGAAGATGGGATGGCAGGCTAGAAAGATGGTAATAATGAGGGTGATAATAATAACGATTCATTTAGCAGAGTTCACTGCACAGTCACTAAAATCCAATTCCTAGACTAAGTTTCCCAGGTCTAACTCATAATTATCTCCCATACATACTCCCATCTGTTCTTTCCTTTTTCTGACTAATAGGGAATGGAGAAGCCATGTACTGGAGATAATTGTGAATCCATTAATGTAGGTCCTTATAAAGCCATGTAGAGAAAGGTTGCTCTAATTGACCACAAACACCTTGGAATGCTACATGAATGAAGAAGATCTGTTTATTGCATTTGAGCCATTGGACAATTTCAGCTCTATCTGTTATCGTAGCTAATGTTATACTAATGAATGTAGGCACCCATTTTTGGCTAGGCAGCATTCTTAATGCTTTATATTATGATATCTCATTTAATCTTCACAACAATCCATTGGTAGCATAATTATCATCACCTCCAATCTACAGGTGAACAAACTGAGATAAGGAGGGCTGTGTGACCTACTGAAGTCACATAGCTGTGAAATGACAGAGCCAGATGTCAGAGTTCTAGCTCTAATATATTAAGCAGTATCTGTGGAAATGGCTAGGAATGAGTAGATTTTTAAGAAAAGATACAGATGTCCTTTCTTTTCAATTAAACATTACAAATAAAAACAAGCTTAAAAATGTTTAATGGTCAAGCATGAACATTAATTAAATTCAAGTCACTATTTTTGAAATAATACTATTTCAAAAAAATTTAAAGAGATAAATTGCTTTTGTTTGAGTTTCCTGAAACAGACTCTCAGACTGAAATTTCCGTTGAGAAAGGTTATTGGGAAGTGCTCCCTGGAGGCAGGACCTGGCTGAGAGACGAAGCTGACACAATATTGTGACAACAGAGGACTCGCATACTCCATGGGAGGCTTCAGAGCTGGGATAACTCTTCCGAGTTCTCCATCAACAAGGCAAAGGGTCTGGGCTTCTGTGGCCTGCTTCACTCAGTCACGGAACATGGGCTGCTGCCCATGAGGGGATGTAAGCTTGGGAGAGGCAGCTCCTTTGGAGAGGCATTCAGCTGTGAACCAATGCTTCTAGCAGCTGGAGGAATGAGCACCATTGTCTTGAAGGAGGCAGGGAGGGAGTAGAATCTGGGTGATGCACGACAGTATTCACTTTTAGAAACAACTAAAAATAAATAGGTATTATATTTAAAATTTTTCAGTTGTTCTAGACTGCTCCACCGAGTTTCTCATATATTTATTTCCTGATTGTGCTGGAAGCATAAGAGTGTGCTTGTAAGAGGACTGATAAGAGATGAGACTGCAGAGGTGAGTTGAGCCCATGTGAAAGCTTCCATGGTACGCCAGGGAGCTGGGGTGAGAGGGAAGTCTGGGCAGCATGCAGACGGATTAGCACAGGGACCCGCTGCTGGCAAGTACACCATTTGGAGCTATCATAACGGCCCTTTGCTGAGGACCAAAGCCTGAACCAATAGCAGTGGGATGGAGAAGGGCTGAAATTGCAAGATATTTTAGAGGTCATTTTCAATGGTTTTAATGGCTGAATGTGAAGATGAGGAAAGATTTGAAGCAAATCCTATAGCTGTAGTTTGGGAGGCTGTGTGAAAGCTGATGCTTGAAGGGGAGATGGTGGTCATGTTCACCCATGAGGCCAGCATGAAATCTTGACTTTTTTAATTGACAAAACAAAAATAGTTCTTCTTTCCTTCCTTCCTTTAATTGTTCTTTCATATGTGGAACCTTTCTATTGCTTCCTCCTGTCCCTTAAAATGTCCCTTGTTCTTCTGTCCATAATTGGTTATTTCATTAATCTATTTTAACAAAACTTTCTGTCATCCTGTTTCCCCTCTTCAGTACAAATCTAAGTGTCTCCAAACAAAACATACATTTAAACAAAGCAAAGTTTTAAAGAACAGATAGGGAATCGATTTTTTTCTTTCTTCATTTTTCAGCAGTTCTGTCACAGTGCTTACTGGACATTCTGATAACAGCCTTGGATCATAGGTGCTATGAGAGATGATGGGAAGTGTGCTGGGCTTAGGGACGATGCTACCTCGGAAGTGGCTGGTTACTCTCAGTCATGCAGATGTACAAGCTTGTTTATGAAGGCTGGGTCTGAATGACCCTATTAAATCCCTTGATATACCAATGAGGGTAGCTGTTGGGCACTTCCGGTCATAGTACTATGCCCTTTGCATTTTCTGAAGCAGAGGTAATTTTCTGACCTGATATATACAAGATTAGAATCTAGCCTTCTGCAGGGTGCACTTTTGCCAAGTAATCGGAAAAGTTGTAAGAGCGGAGAACTTTATTTTAAAAAGGAAAAAAAAGTATTTAAGAGGGGTCAAATCAGTGTAGAAGACATTTATGTTGTGTACACTCAGGGCAGCCAGATCAAATTAATCATTCACTCAGCACTTATTGGATAGCTTCTCTGTACCAGGCACTATCCTAGGTGTGTCAGGAACATCTGGATGAGAAAGATGAGGTCTCGTCTCTCATGGAATGTACCTTCTAATCATGGGGAACAGAAAAAATTAATAAAAATGCTTCTGATGTTTACAAGTGCTCAGAAGAAAACAGAAGTTAGGATGCAGTGCTTATCCAGCCCTTCCTTCTTATTTCAAGATACTGTGCTGGTGAGAAACTGGGTGTTTCAGGGACTGAGTAGAGGATAATGTGAACCAAAATTTACCACTCGAATATGTGAATTGATAGACTTGGGATTTCTTGGGGTAGGGAGGATGAGATTTTAAAACTTCAAGTATAAATGTGATAGATGTAATTTAAACTCCTACCTGGGACTGATATCAGGCAATGTCCATGAAGACACCGCTTAATCTTTACAAATAGTAAAAACCACGGTGGGTGCTCTTTTAGCTAGTGTTCCCTGAAGCATCTCATAGGAGGACCAGCCCTCTCTATTCCCTCTGTAAGGCCAGGACTGGTGCTCCAGCACACTGAAGGCGTCTGCCCATGCCTGCCCATCTCTGCCTCCAGGAGTTGAGTTCATGCTTTCTGAGAGTCAAAATTATTTGTTCCCCAACATATCGGTGCCAGTTTTACTTGCTATTAAAATTATGCAATTTACTTCAATATTACATTAACTAGTAAAACATGAGTCTGGAGAGAGAGAGAGAAAATTGTTAGAATGAAATGTAAATGGTATGCATTGGAAAATCTCAATGTCAAATAAGTTAATGAGAAAAGACTGGGAAAATAATAAAATCTGCAGTTTTGCCCATGAGTGTCCTTAATTTCTCACCCACAAAGAGAAAAATTGGAAACAAAAAAGGAGATCTTATGGGTGTGGTTTAGGTGAAAAATATAATTTCGAAACCTTTCCAGTGAACTCAGAGTGAAGAAAAAGGCTCTTTATGATCTTCCACCAGATTGGTGAATATATTTACATTTAAATTAAAATGTAATATTTACAACGTAAATGTGGTCTTATTTTTTTCTTCCTTACTGACATTACTGATTAGCCCATTAACTATCAGTTCTGATTGGGTTGCATAAAAAGATTTTCACAGTATTTTAAGGTGTGTGTTAAATGCGATGGGGACTCACAATCCCTCCATACAAAGAGCTCAAGAGTATAGTCCTAATGTTATTCAATGAAGAATTTTTGTTACTTCCAAAAATTCCTTAACTTGAGCCCAAATCTCCTTTCCCTCATTTGCCAATTAGAAACAAAAAAAATATTTTTTGCTTTCCAATAGCACCTTTTCTTTGAGACTATTAAAGCTCTTTAAGTGATAAATTTCTAATTAAGCAAGAATGTTCACATTACCCTTCCGAGGTGGACAGAGATATTTCTTATGCTCTCACTGAGGATGCTAGACTCATGCCAGTTAGCTAGCAGATGCCTCCCTGCTGTCTCTCAGGAGAATTATGTTTCCGCTAATCTCTCTGCCACACCGTGTCCTGTTCCTTAGTCGTGATAATTCCCAGTATTACAGAGAACTACAAGAGCGTGAAAAGAGCACTGTCTGTGGGCCAGGACATGTACTTTCAGACCCTGGCTGTGCCACTAACTCGTTGGACTTTGAACTCTTTGGTTGGCCTTTTGTGACTCGGCTTCTGTATCTGAAAAATGAGGATGACAGTATTCCTCAAACCAGCCAACCAGACGGGGAAGAATGCTTGTCAGAACAAATGTGGATATTGCAGCTGCAGGTAGTGAAGCAGCAGTGACCTATATGTTCCATTTCATTTACCTTTTTCCCATTTTAAAATGTTGGCCTGCTTTTTATTATAGTATTTTTGATCACGTGTTGACTTATAGATTATGCTTTGCGCATTCATTATTGAGACCATAAGCGAAGGTCCTTCCTCAAATGCTCTTATCCCAGTACTGCCCACCTACTCACGTTTACCATCTTCAATTGACGGTCCCAGCTCATAGTATAAAATGTAAGGCAAGAGACAATGGTCAGAATAATGATCTATTGTGTTCTGAACTACAAGATTCTGGGAAATAGTGCCATTTTCTAAAGGTTTTAAGAGACTTGTATCTCTTCACTCATTCATAGTATTGCTGATAATGGTTTAAAAAATGTACATGTGTGTATATGTGTAATTTAAATTTCTAGCAATAGGTTATTGCTCAAGTAAATGATATTTCTATACAGTGGAGTCCATTTATAAAAAAATATAGATGAATATTTATTGGCATAGAAAGATAGTCATGATAATTTAGTGGAAAGGTAACCCAAAATGGGTGATGTACAACACAACTCCATAATTATTTTTAAAAATGTATCTAAATAAAAAAATGTTGGAAGTATATACAGTGGCTATCTCTGGGTGATAGAATTACAGAAATAAGTTTTCCTTCTTTAGACTTAATTTGTATTTTCTTCTTTTCTATGATGGGGACATGTTGCTTTTGGCAGAAGAAAAAACTTATTTAATAAAATACAATTGATGCAAAAGCTACTTATAGGAATGAAAAACAACATTTTGAAAAAAATACATCCCAAATCTAAAAAATGAATTTAGGATGGAAAAATTTTTTTAAATAGGAAAAATAGATTTCATTAAAAGTTGGAGTCACTTAATGACAAATACTTGAAATCAAATATCAGTGTAAACCTGTTTCTTCTTAGCCGAATTCTACCCTAAACTGCTTCTAAAATGGACTTATATCATTGTAAATAAACATGATATTTTGAATTATCTAAATAGTCATTAACAGTGACACAATACAACTTTTTCCTTTTCTGCCAAAACATCATTTTAAAACAAATCACCTTTTGAGGCAAGGGGGAGAGTATTTACTGTCTTATAATAAAAACTTTAGAGGAATTCAAGATGGTGGTGTGAGACGTGAGACGGAAAGCTCCTCCCAAAACCACAAACAGTACAAAAATATAGTTAATTAAATTAATACAACTAACCTTCAAACAGCAACAAGAAAGAAGGCTGAACCAGACTGCATACACACCTCACGAATAGAGCAGACCTCATGAAACAGGGTAACATATGAAAGCCTTAATTCAGCAGGACCCAAGCCCTTCCCCCACCCCAGCTCACCAGCAGGAGGAAGAGAAATGGAGTGGGGGAGGGGGTAGAAGCCTGGGACTGCTGAACACCTAGCCCTGGAGATCTGCTTTGTGAGCAGAAACCTATAGTGTGTGGTGCTCTGGATGTTGGGAAGCTCGGACAGGCGGAGTGCTTGAGAAATTGACATTCTGGCTGTTTGTGGAGGAGGGGATCCACACACGTCAGTTCTGTGTCAGAGGAAAGGAAGGCAGTCTGAGAGGCTTCCTAGCAGTGAGAGGGCTGCTGAAGGGATGGGGTTCGAGCAGAGCTTGCTGCACGGGAGAAGGGAGAGCTGGACAAGGTTAAGGTTGTCTGGGTGCGCTCTGCCCAGCTGGTTGGGAACTTTGAGGAGCTTCAGGTGCTCCATCCGCCTGGCTGCCTACTCAGCTCTGAGGCCCCCCACTGTGACACACAGCCTGCTGCACCTTCCTTCTAGCCTGCCGGTGCAGGTTTGCAAACGGGCAGTCACTGTGCTGGCGTCAGGCCAGCCAGAGGGAGGCCCTGCCTACTACAGTTAGAGACGCAAAGCACAGAGGCTTACAACTGTGTGCTTGGCCCACTGGCTCTGACACTGGAGACAGGCACGGCAGACGGGAATCAGGAAAAAGATCTTTCCTCCCCTCAGGAACCAGCTCCGCTCCCCTACGAACCCCAACCTCACTCTAGGGGCTGAGCAGCTCCAGAAACTGGAGCTTCTGTGCACTAGTGGACATCACACAGAAATGTGAAACGTCAAAAGAACATGGTTCAGACCAAAATCTTACAAACCCCAGAAAGAGGGCCAAATGAAACCGAACTCACCAATCTTCCTGAAAGAGAGTTCAAAATAAAAATTATAAACATGCTTATAAAGGTACAGAAAAATATTCAAGAACTCAGGAACAAATTTAAGTTGGAGATTCAATCATTAAGAAATTCCATATCTGAAATGAAACATACAATGGACGGATTTAAAACCAGATAAGATGTAGTAGAAGAGATGGTAAATGGAATAGAAATTAGAGAAGGGGAATACAAAGAAGCTGAGGCACAGAGAGAAAAAAGGATCTCTAAGAATGAAAGAATATTGAGAGAACTGTGTGACCAATCCAAACGAAACAATGTTCACATTATACGGGTACCAGAAGAAGAAGAGAGAAAAAGGGATTGAAAGCGTCATTGAGGAGGTAATTGCTGAAAAATTCCCCAATCTGGGGAAGGAGATAGTCTCTCAAGACATGGAGGTGCACAGATCTCCCAACACAAGGGACCCAAGGAAAACAACATCAAGACATACAATAATTAAAATGGCAAAGATCAAGGATAAAGACAGACTTTTAAAAGCAGCTAGAGAGAGAAAAACATCACATACAAAGAAAAATCTATCAGGCTATCATCAGACTTCTCAACAGAAACCTTACAAGCCAGAAGGGAGTGGCATGATATATTTAATGCAATGAAGCAGAAAGGCCTTGAAGCAAGAATATTCTACCTGGCAAGGTTATTATTTAAATTTGAAGGAGGGATTAAACAATTTTCAGATAAGCAAAAGCTGAGAGAATTTACGTCCCACAAACCACCTCACAGTGCATTTTGGAGGGACTCCTATAGATGGAAGTGTTCCTAAGGCTAAATAGATGTCACCCAAAGGAAGACAAAGAGTACAGATTATGATTCATAACATACAAAGAATGGAGGAGGAAGAAAAAGGAGGGTAAAAAAAGAACCTTTAGGTTGTGTTTGTAGTAGTATATGAAGTAAGTTAAATTAGATGGTTGGATAGTAAGGGAATTGCTCTTGAACCTTTGGTAACCACGAATCTAAAGCCTGCAATGCCAGTAAGTACATACCTATCGATAATCACCCTAAATGTAAATGGTCTGAAAGCACCAATCAAAAGACATAGAGTTACTGAATGAATAAAAAAACAAGACCCATCTATATGCTGCCTACAAGAGACTCACTTCAAACCCAAAAACATACACAAACTGAAAGTAAAGGGATGGAAAAAGATATTTCATGCAACTAATAGGGAGAAAAAAGCAGGAGTTTCAGTATTTGTATCAGACAAAATAGACTTCAAAACAAAGAAAGTCAAAAGAGACAAAGAAGGACATTACATAATGATAAAAAGGTCAGTCCAACAAGGCGACATAACTATTATAAATATCTTTGCACCCAACACAGGATCACCTACATATGTGAAACAAATACTAACAGAATTAAAGGGGGAAATAGAATGCAATGCATTCATTTTAGGAGATTTCAACACACCACTCACTCCAAAGGACAGATCAACCAACCAAAAATAAGTAAAGAGACAGAGGTACTGAGCAACATAATAGAACAGATGGACCTAACGGATATCTACAGAACACTCCATCCAAAAGCAACAGGATACACATTCTTCTCAAGTACACATGGAACATTTTCAAGACTAGATAATACACTAGGTCACAAAAAAGAGCCTCAGTAAATTCAAAAAGATTGAAATTGTACTAACCAGCTTCTCAGACCACAAAGGTATGAAACTAGACATAAATTACACAAAGAAAACAAAAAAGCCCACAAACGCATGGAGGTTAAATAACTTGCTCCTAAATAATCAATGGATCAATGACCAAATAAAAACGAGATCAACCAATATATGGAGACAAATGACAACAATAATTCAACACCACAAAATCTGTGGGATGCAGAGAAAGCTGTGCTAACAGGGAAATATAGTGCAATACAGGCCTACCTCAGGAAAGAAGAACAATCCCAAATGAACAGTCTAAACTCACAATTAATGAAACTAGAAAAGGAACAACAAATGAGGCCCAAAGTCAGTAGAAGGAGGAACATAATAAAGATTAAAGCAGAAATAAATAAAATCAAGAAGAATAAAACAATAGAATCAATGAAAGCAGGAGCTGGTTCTTGAAGAAAATAAACAAAATAGATAAACGCCTAGCCAGACTCATTAAGAAAAAAAGAGAGTCTACTCACATAAACAGAATCAGAAATGAGAAAGGAAAAATCACTACGGACACCACAGGAGTACAAAGAATTATGAGAGAATACTATGAAAAATTATATGGTAACAAACTGGATAACCTAGGAGAAATGGACAACTTTCTAGAAAAATACAACCTTCCAAGGCTGACCCAGGAAGAAACAGAAAATCTGAATAGACCAATTACCAGCAAAGAAATTGAATTGGTAATCAAAAACCTACCTAAGAACAAAACTCCTGAACCAGATGGTTTCACTGCTGAATTTTATCGAACATTTAGTGAAGACCTAATACCCATCCTCATTAAAGTTTTCCAAAAGTAGAAGAGGAGGGAATACTCCCAAACTCATTCTACAAGGCCAACATCACTCTGATTCCAAAACCAGGCAAAGACACTACAAAAAAAGAAAATTACAGACCAATATCCCTGATGAACATAGATGTAAAAATACTCAACAAAATATTAGCAAACTGAATTCAAAAATACATCAAAAACATCATCCATCATGATCAAGTGGGATTCACCCCAGGGATGCAAGAATGGTACAGCATTCGAAAATCCATCAACATAATACACTACATCAACAAAATGAAGGACAAAAACCACATGATCATCTCCATAGATGCTGACAAAGCAGTTGACAAAATTCAACATTCATTCATGATAAAAACTCTCAACAAAATAGGTATAGAGGGCAAGTACCTCAACATAATAAAGGCCATATATGACAAACCCACAGCCAACATCATACTTTTATTCAACATAGTTTGGGGGTCCTAGCCACGGCAATCAGATAACACAAAAAAATAAAAGGCATCCAGACTGGCAAGGAAGAAGTCAAACTGTCCCTATTTGCAGATGACATGATATTGTATGTAAAAAACCCTAAAGAATCCACTCCAAAACTATTAGATCTAATATCTGAATTCAGCAAAGTTGCGGGATACAAAATTAATACACAGAAATCTGTTGTATTCCTATACACTAATGATGAACTAGCAGAAGGACAAATCAGGAAAACAATTCCATTCACAATTGCATACAAAAAGTAAAATAGCTAGGAATAAACCTAACCAAGGAAGTGAAAGACCTATACCCTGAAAACTACTAGACACTCTTAAGGGAAATTAAAGAGGACACTAATAAATGGAAATTCATCCCATGCTCTTGGCTAGGAAGAATTAATATTGTCAAAATGGCCATCCTGCCTAAAGCAATCTACAGATTCAAGGCAACCCCTATCAAAATGCCTTCAGCATTCTTCAATGAACTAGAGCAAATAGTTCTAAAATTCATATGGAACCACAAAAGACCCCGAATAGCCAAAGCAATCCTGAGAAGGAAGATTAAAGCAGGGGGAATTACACTCCCTGACTTCATGCTCTACCACAAAGCCACAGTAATCAAGAACAGAACCATAGAGCAGTGGAACAGAATAGAGAGCCCAGATATAAACCCAAGCATGTATGGTCAATTAATATACAATAAAGGAGCCATGGATATACAATGGGGAAATGACAGCCTCTTCAACAGCTGGTGTTGGCAAAACTGGACAGCTACATGTAAGAGAATGAAACTGGATTACTGTCTAACCCCATACACAAAAGTAAACTCAAAATGGATCAAAGATCTGAATGTAAGTCATGAAACGATAAAACTCTTAGAGAAAAATATAGGCAAAAATATTTTGGTTATACATATGAACAACTTCTTCATGAACATATCTCCCCAGGCAAGGGAAACAAAAGCAAAAATGAACAAATGGGACTATATCAGACTAAAAAGCTTCTGTACAGCAAAGGATTCTATCAGTAGAACAAAAAGACATCCTACAGTATGGGAGAATATATTCATAAATGACATATCCGATAAGGGGTTGACATCCAAATTATATAAAGAGCTCACACACCTCCACAAACAAAAAGCAAATAAGCCAATTAAAAAATGGGCAGAGGAGCTGAACAGACACTTCTCCAAAGAAGAAATTCAGATGGCCATCAGGCACATGAAAAGATGCTCCACATCACTAGTCATCAGAGAAATGCAAATTAAAAGTACAATGAGATATCACCTCAGACCAGTTAGGATGGCCGCCATCCAAAAGACAAACAACAACAAATGTTGGGGAGGAGGTGGAGAAAGGGGAACCCTCCTACACTGCTGGTGGGAATGTAAATTAGTACAGCCACTGTGGAAAGCAGTATGGAGGTTCCTCAGAAAACTCCAAGTAGAAATACCATTTGACCCTGGGTTTCACTCCTAGGAATTTACCCTAAGAATGCAGCAGCCCAGTTTGAAAAAGATATGTGCTCCCCTATGTTTATCGCAGCACTATTTACAATAGCCAAGAAATGGAAGCAACCTAAGTGTCCATCAGTAGATGAATGGATAAAGAAGAGGTGGTGCATATACACAATGGAATATTATTCAGCCGTAAGAAGAAAACAAATCCTACCATTTGCAACAACATGGATGGAGCTAGAGGGTATTATGCTCAGTAAAATAAGCCAGGCAGAGATAGACAATTATCAAATGATTTCACTCATCTGTGGAGTATAAGAACAAAGAAAAAATTGAAGGAACAAAACAGCAGCAGACTCACAGAACCCAAGAATGGACTAACAGTTACCAAAGGGAAAGGGACTGGTGAAGATGGGTGGGAAGGGAGGGATAAGGGGGAAAAAGGGCTATTACAATCAGCACACATAATATAAAGGCGGTGGGGTTGGGGTGGCGGGATGTGGGGAAGGCAGTATAACACAGAGAAGACAAGTAGTGATTCTATAACATCTTACTATGCTGATGGACAGTGACTGCAATGGGGTATATGGTGGGGACTTGATAATAGGGGGAGTCTAGTAACCATAATGTTGCTCATGTAATTGTATATCAATAATAGCTAAATAAAAAAAAACTTTAGGTTACCAAGTGCCTTCTATGTGCCTATATGTCATATACATGGAATATGTGGTTAATTCATTTTATCACTACTTTCTTAGAATAGGTATTTCTGAGTTCATTTGATAGTTGCTGAACCCCTGAAATTTAATTTCTTACCTAACCATAAGTAGCACAACCATGTCCTCCTTAAAAGGAAAATTACTTAACAAATGTTTATTGAATCCACTCTGGGCTAGCCATCATGTGCTGTGTGCTGGGAATGTACCAATGAAGAAGACCCTGTGGTCCCATGTCTCAGAGAAGCTGGCATTCTAGTTGGATGACGTGGACCAAATAATTATAAATGTGATGAACCTTACCAGAAGAGACATACAGGATACAGAGGAGTTAATCTGCTCTGCAGCATCTGTCCTGTGTGCAAGACCTTTAAACCAAGATATGAAGCATGAGTAGGAGTTAACTGGGCAAAAAGGAGGCATGGAAGAATATTCCTGGTAGAGAGAACAGTATGTGCTAAGATGACATTTTGCTATAGTAATCTGACATAACCAACCATCCACAGCTATGGCTTGAGACAATAAGCATTTATTTCTCTCACATGGGTTTGTGGATCAGCTACAACTTGGCTGGGCTTGGCTGGACTCCAGGGTTTAGGTCACTCTCACGTATTTCTCTTCCTCTTTTGGTCAGTAGCTTCCTGGAACATGCTCCTTTCATAGCACATGGCAAGAACACACAAGCACATTTAAGACCTCATGTCATGTTCAGGAACATTTTACTGGCTAAATCGAGTTGTTACAGCCCTGGCCAAAATAAATGGGATGGGGAAGATACTTTGCCCACACTGGATAGTACTTCACAGTCATGTAACACAGGATAAGGATGAATATTTTAATATAGAAAGAATGTGAAAAATGGTAAACAGTGATTCAGTCAACCACCTGGATTTTTTCAAGGAACCCATTGTCAGTATGGCTAAAGTCTAATATAGTAAGTGAGCTGGGACTGATACTACTGGCTGCTCTTGTAATTGGCTGTCTTTAGGGACTTCTTACTGTAGAGATTCCATTTTATATATATTTAAGCTCAGTCCTAAAGATAATGATTAGCCAACTTCTACATGAGCTTTATCTTCAATGAGTTGACCAACATTGACATAGTATGGTTATCCCATAGAATCCACAGGTAGTGTTGATTGAATTAAATGTCCCTCCTCTGTTTTCACCAAGTACTGGGTCTCTGGGTGACAGTAGCATATTCAGAAACTGTGCCTCAGAGGCAATGAAACCAGTGTTTGAGCCTCTGAGCCAATAGTGTTAAATCTGGTTGCTATTCATTCTTCTGGAATGGAGGTCAGCTATTTTATACACAGTGAATAAGACAAACTAGTCATAAAACGTGAGGAAACATCTAATTTAACTACTTTATGCCATGAAACACGATCTTCTATTTGGTCACATCATTTTGGTAATGTTACAAGAATAGTTCAGTTTATTTTTACCCATCGAAGTACAGATACATTCATTTGCGTTACAAGCGCTTGGGTCTAATGCCTGAATGAACAGGTGTGGGACCATGAGTTAGCCAAACATAAACTCATACAGTTCATGTGTAACTAGCATAGACTTTCTTAAACAGAAAATTTATTCAACACACACAACCACTTCATTATTAGCTGTGATAGTACATTCTGCCACAGAGAATGCATTAGTTTAAGGCAATTTTTGTTTCCTTTTGCTGATAAGAAGATATTAAATAGAAATCACTGCCTCCGTGGTGATCTTGTTCTGGCACCAGATTTTTCCCTTCATTTGTTATAAGCTCAATTTTGTGATAGTAAGGGTTTAAAATAGAACCTATTATTCTTTCTGACAATACTTATTTGCCATAAAAATAATATTTTTCATAGCTAGTTCACAGTAAATTTCATTGTAGCGTGTGTACTGTTTCAAGGGAAATCAGTGGTTCTAATAAATACAATGGATTGGAGCAATTCCTTTCCCTCATTTCATTCTTGGTTATGCAAGCCTTTTGCTTGGTTACATTATTTAATCACTCATTTTGCAAAGCAACATTTAAGGAAGAGTACAGTTTCCTGGTATCCTCTTTAGATATACTTTAATTTATCTTATTTGACCACCTTTTCATCTTTGTGTGTGTTTTCTTGCTTTTTAGCCTGGTGCCCCCTCCAAAGTCAGCATCGTGCATATATCCAAGTAACAGCAGCCTTGAGAGATGACGTTTTCTTACACATTCTGGAAGTGGAATTGCAAGTAACGGGAAGAGAAATGCCCTGATTGTCAGAAACAAACCCAGAGTCTCTAAGTTCTTCCTGATGCTTCGTCTCTTAAAGGGGCTGTGAGAATATTGTGCTGTGTGTCTGGTGAGTTGTCATTCCGTGCATGTAAGAGACATTGATTTCCACAGGCAAATCATGGGGCTTGATTGCAGAGAGCTGCCAGACCAAACTTGGGCTTGATTCACGAGTTTGTTCACAGCTCCGTCATTTCCCAAGGGCTATTTTTGCATGACCAAGAAACTGATTTACTTAAGTTTTCCCTTCTGAAAAATGGAAAAAGCAATATTATTTTTACAGCAGTTTTTAAATATTTAAACAAGTCCAACCAAATTAAAATTGTAACTGCATTGCAATATTAGTAAAACCAATTTAATACTTCTCCCCTGATTCCCTTTGGCCCCCAGAACTGACTTGTTTACCTTGAACTGACCAAATTAGCTGACCATTTTGCCATTGTATAGACCCAAATCCTTTTATTCTTTTAATATTGTTGATGCTATGAAGTGTTTGTAAAGGGTCCATATGATCTCCATTTTTATGAAGTCAGGAGTCAGGTTGAAATGTTTCTACTTAATGAGGAACATTTCTTTTTTCAAGTTTAGGACCTATGCCTTTCAGTCTGTATTTTCCCAATTCCTCATGATAATTTTTATTTCAGCTTATATATGATATGATTTGTACGAGGCTTTAATGTTCTTCCTAGAATGAGGCTCATTGTAAACATATAGGCAAGTAATATAAAAGATGTATGAAATTAACTGTTTTGCCATTATATAGACACAAATTTTTGTTTGTGTCTTTGAAGTATATTATCATTTTTTTAAAGGTATCATTGATATACACTCTTATGAAGGCTTCACATGAAAAAACAATGTGGTTACTACATTCACCCATATTATCAAGTCCCCCCATACCCCAATGCAGTCACTGTCCATCAGTGTAGTAAGATGCCACAGAGTCACTACTTGTCTTCTCTGTGCTACACTTAGACACAAATTCTTAATAGAGAATTATAAACTCAATTGATTCAGATGGTTCCTGAACCTTAAAAAAATTTAGAATCTTTAATATAAATGGGTACAGCTGTCTTTAAAAATGATAGGATTATAGCAGATCATCTTTTTCAGGATGGTGTGAGATTTAAATAAAAATTCACTTTGTGTGTTACTGGATTATGTCATGTAATTTTAAATATTTTGACTGGATGTAAGTTATACTGCTGGAGTGAGAGAACTTGAGGCTTAAAATACCTGAATATGAGTTTTGTTCCTTTCTAATTTTGTGCTCTCCCCAAACCCAATTATACTGTCTCATCTGTAAAATTGGCCAATATTTGTTCTCCCTCCTTCTTTGGGGTGTTAGTGAAATACAATAGATGCTGTTTGAAACTGTAAAGAACCACACAATGTGATTTGAAAAGAAAATTCAGAAATGTTTTGTTTTCACTACTACTGTTTAGCAACAGTTAACTGTTAATTGTTTTACATATTGGAGTTTCTGGACAATTCAGGGAGAGAAGAGAAAAGGAAAAGGAGATATAAAATTGGATGAGCAGATTTAATCAACAAACTAAAATAAAAGAGTTCAGCGAGGATGATGAATACCCAATCAGTTTAAAAATATTATTAGTCTTTATCTACTGTAGCAAAACCATTTAGAAAATATAATAGAAAATGAAATACCATTCTCAAACTGTAAAGTATTTAGGAAATAAACTAATGAAGACTTTTCTGAGGAAATTAAAAAGCTCAATTACACATTTTAAAAGAAGAGCTGAATAAAGGGAGAGATGAACCATGTCTTTGAAAAAAAACCTAAATATGTTAGTTTCTCTTAACAACCTATAAATTCAATGTCAAAATAATGCCAGGGTTTTTTTTTGAGGACCTCAACATACTCACTTTAAATTTGTACAAGGAATAAAGGTTTATGATGCCTGAATCTATTTTGAAAAGGAAGAGCAAAGAGGAGCGACACAGCCTCCTTGATAAAACCAATATGGAACAGGTGCAGGAGCAGTCAAATAAATCTATGGAAAAGAACAGAGAATCAGAAACAGACACAAATCTATGTGGGAACCTGCTATGTGATAGACATGACACCATGAATCAGTGGGGAAAGGATGGACTGCCTAACGTTGGTGGTGGGGAAACAGCTCATTACATGAAGAAAAATAGATTGGTTCACTCTCTCAAGCATGTACAAAGGAGAAATCCAATGCCAAAGTAAAATTATAAAGCTAATAGAAGAAGATATTGGAGGTGTTAAAAAGAATCTCAAAGTGCAAATCATCAGTTGAATATCTAATAATCTACATTTTAAAAATTAAGAATATTTGTTAAAGGGCAGACACAATGAGCAAAGTTAACAAAAAGTTGACAAAGTGAGAAAAGATTTATAACATCTAAAATTTCTGAGAGATTAATTTCTATACCAAAAAGCCCCAGGACCTCCATTTTAAAAATGGAATAATAGAAAGTGAAATGCTCTGCACAGAGGCTGGCATATCATGTTTGCTATTACTAGTTTATCTGTTTTTATCCTCAGTGACCTACCACGTTCTGTGTTGAGCCATGACTTATAGACCCTGAATTTCCAGTTTCTGCATAGTTATGTTGCTAGCTTATGGAGTTACAGAGAAGTCTATGTGCAAATATCTAGCCAGTCTCAATAACCAGAAATCCCATTAGATAAATTTCTTCAGCTAAGTCAGTGGTTCAAAGAAAACCAGGGAAAATATTAGTGTAGCTCCTATTAGTGAGCAAAATGCTGTGTACACCACTACAGCTGCGGAACCAGCTGCTGAGAACACCTGCCAGGTGATGTAGCAAGAAGAGTGTGCTTCATGGCTTGAGGCGTGAATCTTGTGACTGTCATATTGCATTTTGCCTGAGGCTGGGGCCCGAGGGTGCTGTGTCCAGAAGACAGAGACACTAGTTGAAGCAGTTCCCCACTCCTTAGCTCTTTGTCCAGGTGTCACGGGCACTTGTGGTGGGTGGGAGGGCAAATGGGTCCACCCTCTGCTGCGGAGTTTCCTGGGGAGTTCCATATCCCGGGGGCAGGCTTGCCATCAGGGGCTGGCTTTGCTCACAGTGGCCAACCAAACCTGCTCTCTGAAAGCAGAGCTTTGTCTTTTTCTGCTTTATGACCTCAGCTCCGGGGAAGGCTTGGCTCCCCAAGGGTGGCCTGAAAACGTGGGCAATGATGCACAGAGCAGGAGGCAGGGAGCTGCACTTAGCTGCAGTGACCTGAGCTGGGGCCCACTCCTTGGACTTGGGGCATGGATTAAAGCAAGCTGGCCAAGGCCGTACTACTGAGCAGCAAGGAAAGGAAATTAACGGTCACTCCAGGCCAGACACTATTACACACACTGTCTCCTTCAATTCCCTGCAAACCTATGACATGAACATTCTTATCCCCATTTTACAGATGTGAAGACTGCAGCTCAGAGAGGGAAAATTGCCCAGGCCACCCAGCTTGTAAGTAACTTACTGGGATTTGAGCTCTATATCTGTTTGACTCTAAGACCCACAGGTGATTTTTTTTCCCCTTTTTCACTGCACCACTCTCTGTATCTGTGGACTTGGACTGGAGGTGAGGGGCGGGGATGGGCCTCTGACTTAGTAGACTGCAGTTCTGTCCATCCATGTATGATCTTGGTAGGCAGTTCAGTTAGGTTATAGAAAGCTGTAATTAGCTGTATCTGAACATACATCCCTGTGGTCAGCTGGTTTGTGGGTGTGTAGCTTTGATTTCTCAGCAGAACTGTATTCTTGTGAAATAATGACATCCTTAAAGTATTGTGCTTTGCTTGACATTCAAAGAAGCTCACACTTTCAGGACACAAATTTTACATTATGGATGGGTTCCCTGCCCAGGAAGGAAACCAGGCAGGGCCTTCAAGACAGAAAAAATTTGCTTCCAGGTGGAATTTTATTTCTCTTTGTTTCTGGGATCTGACGGGTGCTTTGAAGAAAGGGCTTCATTAGCCACTAATAAGAGACATCTCCTGTCTACACATCTGCAACAGACTTCTTTTCGTGCTTGAGAGATCACAGGTATTTTTGTACCAGGGCTACTGGAAGTCAGCAAGATTGCCATAGCTACATGTCCTTGCCCCTGTTTCTAAGACCTGTGGCCATGACTTAGAGTAACAACATGATAGTGATCATCACAAACCATTCACTGAATATTTGCTCTGTGCTAGACAATGTAGTAAGCTGATTTTATATTCACAACAACCCTCTGAAGTATGTGTAATTGAGGATTGGCTTAACTGCAAGTAGCATAAATCCAACTTCAATGGTTTAACCAAATGAGGGATTTATTTCTTTCATGGAATAAAAAAATCTAGTGACAAGTACTTCAGGGCAAATATGGGGGCCCTATGATGCCATCAGGGATCCAGGTTCCTTCTCTGAAGGCTTTCTTCCTCATGTTTACAGCATGGCTATTCTACTTCATGCATCACAACTGATTTTTGGCAGAAAAAAGGAAGAAGGGCAAATGCTAAGTGGCAAAAATGAAAATGGTGCGCGCAAGCTGATATGTCCCCCTCTAATAAGCTTTCTCCAGCAGGGTGTCTCCAATTGCATTTCATTGTCCAGAACTCTGTGGCATGCCCACATCTAGCTGCAAGGGAATCTGGTAACCAAGAATGTTTAAGTGAGCCCCCTGGTTAGGAAGGAAGAAAGAACACATGGCTGTTGGCTCAGTAACTAGCAGTGTTTATCTCATGTAGTTCATATTTGTTTAAAATTTATAAACAGGGAAAATGAAATTAGAAAATTTAAGTGTTTGCCAATGGTCACCTAGCTAGGGAATGACAGAGCCCAGACCTGAATCTGGGTATGTCTGACTCTGAAGCCACATTCCTGAAAGCTCTTCTAGGATTATTTCCTGGTGCTTGGTGGGATTTGGGCTGGAGGACAGAGGACTTCAAGGGGCCCTCTTATTGAACAGAGAGGATTGATTTGCCAGCTTCTTGCGAATAGTGTGCAGATAAACATATGAATGATATGGAAAAGCAGACTATGATACAAGGTTAGGAAGTGATTTCTAATGATTAGGAATTAATTATTATATGGGCTGTGCAGAAAACTCTATTACAGAGACATTTGTGTAGAGGTTAAATTACCATAAGAGGAGATCCCTGAACTGATTGGGAGTTTGGGTCTATTGTGAGTTTAAGATCCTGTGTCTAGGAAACAAAAGTGGCTGAGATAGAATAATTATGATTGGACCAAGGCTTTTAGATTGAGCATAGAAGCCTCCTAATTGGTCAGAGCTAGAGGGACCATACAATTAATTTATGGTCCAAACTGGGGCATTTTTTTTAGAGTGAGAGGGATTTATTAGTACTTACATTGGAACAAAAGGCAAATACAGGATCGTTGTAGACCACCTGGAACCTGTGGCTACCGTAGGCATAGGCTTCTGATGAATAAAACAATGGGGAGGCTTGGAGCTCATAGGAGTGGCAGCTGGGGAATTGTCAAAAGGACAGACACTCCCAAGCCAGGTCCTTCCATGTCTGTAAGGTCGAGCTTTGAGGAGGCTTGTCTGTGTCTGTGATGCACTTTGGTGATAGATGTTGAAATCCAGTGGGCAGGGACAAAGTGTGACTACTAAAAACACGTGCCTGACACAGACCCTTGTGCCCTGACTGTCCCCTGGCAGGACTCCTTCTCAGAGACACTGAGCTTGGATAAGGCTGTGTTCCTTACTGAATCATGAACCTGGCCCATTAAAGGCCGAGAAGGAAATTGGATTTCACATATCCTGAAATCCTTCTCAGCTTTGAAAAACTGCTTTTCTGGTTTGCTCAGTGACCTTTGGCAAGTCACAACCTCTCTCTATGCTTTGGCTTTTCCTTTAGTGGACATGAAATGAGAATCATAGTTATGCAAGAGAAAAAAGATTTGAGATCTTCCAATGAATGATGCCACATGGAACCAGGTCTTATTATTTTTATGACAGTTATTAGATGAGCTGCTTCTTGTCCAATCCCCTCTCAGTAGGTCACAGGGCATGGAGTAAACACAGGTTGGCTAGTGGCTGATATTTGATGATGTTGGCACAAGAGATGAAGGGAAGGAGTTTCTTTGGTTCTTGTTCCACTATTAATCTCCTCACGCCTGAATCGCAATGTCTGCTAGTGTGGAAAGGTGAGCAACAGGGATGTCAGCATGTGGTTTCATAGCAGAGGCAGCCTGTTCAGGAAATCTTTTAATAATGATGCTATTAAAATATTTTCTTTCTCCTTCCTTAATTCCTTTAGTCAATAAACATTGATTGAGTGTCTCTGGGGACCAGGTTCTGTTTCCCAAGCATAGAGCAAGATGCATAATGACAAACATTAAGCTTTCCAGTGTTTCTTGAACCAAGGAATTTGTCAGAGACGTAAGGTTTGGAGAACTGGTATCCAGTGCACTTGCATCTCTTCTATCTATCCTGATACTTGAGAGATGTTTCTACATGCAAAACTGCTCTCGTTGGCCATTTCTTAAAGGATCAAGACCAGATTTCTTCCTGTGAAACAGAAGAACCTTTGGGGTTTAGTCCTGCTTGCCTGTCTGTCTCATCTCTCACTGAGCCCCTTTTTGGGCCCTTGAGTTCCAGCAATTGAAATTTTCCTACAGGTCCCTGCCCTGAATATGTAGTAAATATTTTAGGTTTTGTGGGTCTTGTGGTCTCTGTTGCAACTACTATTTGGTGCTGTTATTGTAGCATGAAAGCAGCTGTAAACAAAATGTAAATGAATGGGCACAGCTGGGTTCAAATGTACTTTATTTACAATGCAGGCCATTGGTCTGTGCACTGTAGTTTGCTGATCTCTGCTTCAGGCCTTTGCTCACGCTATGCTCTGTCACTTACCTAGATTGAAGACCGCTTCCTCCCCCCTCCATCTGGCCATTATCCATTCCATTGTCACCTCAAGTCTGAGGCCTTCTTCTACTAGCCTGGGTAGAACTTGTCTTTCACGTCACTGTATTCTGTACATATCACTTGCTTATCTGTTTTTTCCTCCCGTAACCTCATTTACTGAAGCTTTATCCCTCATTGATGCATTCATTGGTTCATTCATTGAACAATATTTAATGACTTCCCACTTGGGGCAGGGTTGATAACTCTTTTAGTCTTTGTACAGTACTTAGCAAAAGTTTGGCACATAAAATTTGCCTAATACATGCTTGCTGACTACAAGGAGGTAGAACACAATAAAGTAGCCCATGACCAAAGGTATATTTGTATCTTTGGTGTAAAGGCCCAAAGTGGGGAATTATCTTTACTGATTGTGAAACCATCGCACAGACAGATTTGGTCAGTTGATGCATTTGGAGCTTTCCTTCAAGTTTCTGTAGCCTGGTCTGGAAGTGTGGTGGCTCCCACCTGTTGTCCATCCTCATCCCCTTTCCTGAGTCTCCAGGGTCCTGCTTTCTGGTGATGCCATACAGCAGGACCGAGAGTGCAATGCCAGCTTCCAAACTCCCACACGGGCAGGGGACTGACTCAGGTGAATTTGAAGTTTACCAATGAAGTGGCAACATGGTGCAGTGGGCTCCTTACTTTTACTTTTGTTGTATAGGACATCTGTTTTCTATTGCTTTCTGAGAGAGCAGAGCTATCTGGATTTAGGAGCTTAAGCAGCTCACAGCACGAGGATATTGAAATTTCCGCATTGCACAGTCTAAATATTTTGTTTGTTTTTATCCACAATCTGTGGCTGAGACTGACTCTGAGTAAATGTAAAAATGAAGCTCTTGATTATTCATATTACAGAAATTATTTCATGGATCCATGGAACCCAAAAATAACTGAAGTAGGGCTTATGCCATTTTCTTAAATTTACAATCTATTCTAAATGTAAGCAGAATATTTCATTGGTTGCCACCAATGGATCCAAAATGAGTTCATTCAGTTTCAGCCTGGTTGCATGTAGATTTTCAGTGGTTACCAGGGAGGTTATGTGTTTGTGGTCAGAGACAGAGAAAAGAAAATGGTTACAGCTGGTTAGAAAACAAACATAAAACCTCCACATTGGTTTCTCATGTTACAAGAGCAAAATAGCAAAGGAGCCCCAACTGGGGATTGTAGCAGTGAGTGTGTATTGGGTAAACACTAGAGAAACTGGAGAATGTTCTGGGTCTCTTCACCTTTCTTAAAATACAAGATGCCATGAAAGAAGTGGCAGCTGTACAGAATACAAGGTTGTCATTCACTAACTCACCCCCACGGGCAATAGAACATTAAATAAATCAAAGTTCCACTGTGACAGGGTCCTTTTCACAGAGGCATCCATAATGTGCCTGACCTGACACTTTAAGACTGGTTACTTTCATGAGGAAACTGTGGTGCAAAAAAATGATGTGCCTGTGTTTCAGAGGAGGAAGGGAGAGCACAAGGTTATAAAATGACCTTTGGTTAAAAAAGAAAAACAAGGCAGTGTTGCTTAATGACGAGTGCCACAAAAGGTAGTAAACCCAGCAATGGCAAAGCAGAGAATGTGTGGTGTTGGTGAGCTAGCCCCATTGCAACACCACACGCTTTGCTGCTAAGGAACTTCTGGCAAGCTCCTCATTTAGAAAGTTGTTGTCATGGTATGTTTTGAATGGATTCATAATAATGTGTGTCTGTGTGTGTTTAGGTGGCAAGATATTGGCAAATGAGTTTCATAAATAAATGTGCTGCTTGCCTGAGGTATTAAAAGTTTGAAGTAAAATACCATCTTCATTCTTGTTTCTCACACGAACAAACACTTTACTTTTGGCAATTCTTATCAAAAGTTAAGCATCACCATTTTGACAATGTCATCAGAATTAAAATTCACATATCCTTTGACTCTGCAGTTCTACTTGAAGGCAGTGATTCATAGTTCTGTTCATACATCTGTGTCAAAATATGTTTGCAAGAGCAAAAATTGGAACTGTCTATTTGTCTATCAGTGGGGGCTGGGTAAATTTTGGGACATCCATACAATGGAATATAGTACAGCTGTTAAAATGAAAGTTGTAAATATAACTGTACAGATTTACAATAAACTCCACAATATCTTGTTAAATTTCACTAAGGAACAGAGAAAAGTATGTAACAAGGGTGGGGGAAGTAGTGCGTATATGCTTGTATATTCACAAAATGTTTCTGGAAGGACACCCAAGAAATACAACAGTAGATGCCTCTGTGGAAAAGATTGGGAGACAGAGTTCCAGAGGTTGACAGAAATTTACTTACAACTCCATACTGTTTTGCACTGTTTGTAATTTTTATTGGCCAGGTACATAAATCACTTTTCAAAAAGAAATTTAATGGAAATATCATTCCTATCAATTAATTACGGTTATGCTGGTAGTGGTGTCAGCGCCCAGTGAAACAGACTGAAGTATACTGTGTGATTCATGGACTGAAAGTGGTTTAAAACCCTACTGAGGAAGGCACCTTTCAGTTCAGTGTATATTTGGGAGAGTACATCAGTAACTAGTGAATAATAGAGAACATTGATGTGGCAGCTGTTTTGATGCTGACCGTTGGCAGTCTTAGGGAACTGCATAGAACGCCCACTGCCTTGTCCCTGGAAGTCATGGCAACAGTGCTGGTCCTTTCATGTTGAAGGGTTGCCCTGACTTACAGCCTGCAAAATCATTAGTTAAAGGCTTCCAGCTTCTTGTACATGCTAATTCCATAGCTCTTAAAGAGTCAACTCTGCCATTTCTCTCCTTGCCTGTGGATATTTGAAGAATGCTTGGGAGGATGAGCACCCTTTGATTTATTTACCTGAAATAATACCCTGCTCACTCCTAGGAGCTGATAAACTCAGGGCCTTTAGAAACCAATCCCATGACTACAACGTAGCAACTTCCCTCTGAGGTTGGGCTCATGGGCAGAAATATAAATGCAGAAGAGTGGCCAATGTTTGAGGGCAGTGAATGTGACTGTAGGCCCTTCATTGGACCTTAAATAGCTTGTGTTATCTCCTGTAATGTTAGGCTTATTGTTAACCAACACTTAATTTGTCTATGCCTTCTCTCTTCTCACACAGCCTGTAAGTGTGTATGCTTTGCTAAGCCTAAGGAGGTGCAAAGATGAGTAAGACATATACCCTACTCTTACTTTCAAGGCACTTGCAGCCTACTAGTCTCTTCACAGTCTGATAGTTTTATTCAGGTCTGTATCTCTAAAGGTTACTGACACAGAAGGGGAGGGCCTGAGAAGATGCTTAGTAAATGTTGGTTTAATTGAGAAATTGCTCAAGCTGTGAACCCCAGAACTGTGTCATGATACTGTGTGAGTAAAACTTTTCCTAATGAACTTTCAGTAATCACCAGGAAATTTATTGAGTCCTTTTCAATAATAGCATTTAGAAATGCAATTTCTTTCTTGGCTCAGATGCTTCTAGACCTGGGAATGGACTGTGTTAGGGCTGATGTCGATGACAGCATTTTTTCCCGGCCCAACAATAGCCAAAAACTCCTTAGGAACATACATTCCTTAGGAAGTGGGCTCACTTTTTACATGGACAAACAAACAACAATAACAAAGGGCACAGGAAGGGGGAAGGCAGTCAGGGAAACTAACATTTCCTGAAAGCCCACTCATGGTCAGGAACTCCGCACACTGCCCTTCATCATAGTGAACGGCCACCTAAGGAATGTAGTGGTACCAATGCAGAGAAAAGGAAATGAGCTTTTTTAGAATTGGCCTGGTTAGTAGGTGACAGATATATTTGTATGCATGCATATAATGCATTTATAATTTAAAATTAAATGTCAAGCATTCTCTGAGGTGCTAGGTGCCTAAAGAGGTATAAACCATAGTCTTTGCCCTCGAGGAGGCCAAAGATGTAAAAAACTACAAAGTTAGATAACTACATGAAAATTATATGACCGTAACTGAGAGGATTTTAGAGATGGCTGGATCCAAAGTGAACATTTAATCCAGAGTTTTCTAAGATGACATGTGCACATCATTGGTGGCAAGTGAGATGATTTGGTGGTTACACAAACATTAAAAATTTCATTAGGTATTTATTTTAACATACATTAGAAAAATCTATAACTACCATATCATACCCTTGAATATATGAATATTACCACTTACCATAAGGCTATAAATGAAAGTGAGTTGATTTAAAGATTATAAAGGAAAATACCATGTAAGTAGGCAGGCATAGAGATGTGGTTCAGGCATGTGGCTACAATTCTACAAGTGTTATTTGAGTGACTGGAGTTTGGAAAGTGCAGATCAAGTCCTGTCTTTGCGATGCAGAAAGGTTAAATAAATTGTCCAAGGTCAAGAAGCCAACAGAGAACATAGACCAGACCCTGGTCATCTGACTGGTCCTCTACCCCCACATTATCTTCATGATGTTCAAGGGGAAAGAACTTATTTCTTTTGTCCAGGATATGCTAATTATATTTATCTTGAAACATCCATTCAGCAAATATTTATTGAGTGCCTACTACATGCCAGGCACTGTGCTAGGTTCTGGGAATGCACCCAGTATGATAGTGCTGACAGCAGAAAGGACAATAATGCCTTTGAACTTCACAAGCAGGTTAGACTTTTACAGGGTCCCTCCATTCCCTACACTCAACAAGAGCATAGCCAGGGCCAACCACCTTCCTTGTCCTCATTCAATTACTACCTATTTTGTGGATGAGGTAACTGCAGCCTGAGTAACAAGCCCTCTTGCTGGATTGCAAAGACTCATATGAGAGTCTGACTGTGACGTACAGAGGATAGATTTGGCCTATAAAAAGTCCAAGTTAATATTTATATAGAGTGCTTACTATGCATGCCAGTATTATGAAAACTTCATACATACTTACGTTAATCCCAAATGACCCTGTGAGATGTACTTAGCAATTTCTACCATCCCTCTTTTCATGAGGAAATTATGGAACCAAGATCTAATAACTTTCCTAAGATTCTAACTTGCAGAGCTGGGATTTGAACCCAGGCTGTTGCATTATTAACCACTGTAGGTACAGCTCACCAATAACAAGCAAAGAGGTGAAAGAGGCACCCTGTCTCCCTTGTGAAATGGGAAGGAATCTGCTCAGACAACGGGCACTCTCCTGTGATTCCCCAGTTCGTCCCTTGTTCATTTCATGGGAGACGTCATTTCTGCCAATTGTCACTTTTGAATGTGCTGAAAACTCCTGAGAGGATTCAGGGTTTGCCAAAAACAACTTGTTTAAAAGAATAATTTGTTAGATTACTATAAGGAATATTAAGAAATAGTCCTATCCCCAGAGGGAGGAGAGAGAGAGAGTCACAGGAGATGAATGGAGGGAGGGATAATTTGGGATGTGTTGAGGCTGAGAGTGACATGGAAGAGGAGGCCCATGTAGGACGGGCCCAGTGTGCCCCAGGGGGCCACCAGATGCCATGAAAGCCCTGCCTGGTGTCCAGCACTTGGCACAGCACTTGGCATATAGCAGGTGCTCGAAAGCTTTGTCAAGTGAATGGAAGGAAGCCTGGACGGAAACAGAAGCCAAGCAGGGAGGCAGGGACCAGTACAGTGACTGGAGAAGAGAGAGAGCTTCACTCACCCTGCTTTGTAAGTGCTCCAGGTAAGCCCGAGGAGGAGAGCGCAGCACCCAATTTCTGATTAACAGACAGCGGCACTGTAAGCAAACCATTTCATGGCCGTCTTGATGTAATACGACCGTCTGCTTTGGGGAAACCCATTTTATTTTTATCATCTATTGTAGCAGCCGAAGTTCAATCTTCTGGCCTAGACTTCCTTAGATTAAAAGTCCTCATTCCCCTCCTTATAGGGTGCTTTGGGCAGCCTAGGGACCAGAGCCAGGCTCCATGGTGCTGGTGCCAGAGGGGGATCAGCCCACAGCAGCTCCCTCCACCTCTCCTGTAGGCGCTGACAGCGGAGCCATTCCATGCACCTTGAGGGCAAAGGACTGCTGGAGCACAGGGCCAAGTTCAGAGCCTGAAACCTCTTCCAAAGGCCACCAGGAGAAACCTGGAGGGCCCCTTTCTGCATGACATAAGCTGTGTGTTAGCAGTGCCCAGTGGATGCACAGAGCCCCCTGGGGATTGTGCCACTCTTACGCAGAAGCACTTGCTAAGTGTTGCAACATGACTCCACATCTTTATAAAAAATGTGAAACATTCACCCAGCACACACTTAGAAAACACTAAAGCTCTTCGTGCCGGGTGGTTGAGGCTGCCTGATCCGGTTGACAGGAGGGAAGCAGCACAGGCGGGTGTGACTTGCTGCAGCTCTTGGCCCAGGGAGCTGAACACTCAGTACCTTGTGCCCTGCTAGCCTTGGGCAGCCCAGGCCTCTGATAAAATGTACTTTTTTTTGTGTTTGTTTTTCCTGGCAGTCTCATTTTGGGTTATAAATGTCTCATTATTTCCATCCCATAGATCCATTCTTGCCTCTGTTGTGTTCTCTTTTTCCTTTCTGAAATAGCTGAAAGGTTGATAAAATCCTTGCTGATGAACCCTGAGTGATCTGACCTTGAGCAGAGGCCAGTTTCCACGTCGCTCATGCCATCTACAGTTGCTCCCATGTGGGAGAGCTTGGCTGGAAAGGTCCCCTAAAAGCAGGGGATATAATTCCATTTACACTAAAGCACTTGGTGCCATTAAATGCCAGGACGTGGCATGAGCTTTCCCGAGCCCCAGTCCTGAAACCTTTTCAGAGGACTATTGGGCAATCACCAGAGGTTACAGAGTTGGAACTGCATTCCCCCTGATAGGTCATTTTCCCTGCAGGACAACTTGAAGGCAAATTTTATTAAGTATCAAGTAGCTGACCCAAAGCAGTATAAATAACGAGAGAGCATATGACAAACTCAAAATTGAACGTGATTAAATCCTAGGCTGAACACGTGTAACGTTTGCTGCCGTCAGCATCTGCACGGAGGCATGTGCCCAGCAGCCACCCGGGAAAGGCAAGGAGCCACGGCAGTGGAGCTATTAAGGCTCAGGTTTAGAACGAACATTTTATCCCTACTTGTGGAAAGCTTTATGACCACACAGTTAACTTGGGAAAGGGAACTACAGGTAGGTTGGAGGTACCTAAGTGTTAGTTAGAAGTACAGACTGGTCCTTAATAAAGCACCCCAAGTTTGTCCAGGTAAAATCCAGGGAAAAGTGTGGAAGCATGGTTTATAGTGAGCAGGAACTGTAAGCCACCACTGTCAAGCAAAAGGGACCCCAAATTAGACCCTTCTAAGGGAAATAGAATTTTAATTCAGGTCTGTTTTCTGCCATTGTTCTTACTTCTATTTTAGGATGCAACACAGTGTAAGATGGATCAGGCCACGGATGATTGGGTTATAAGAAGCCATTGAGCTTCCCAAGGCCAGTTTCCTAAACCAGCAGCTTCATCAATCCTGTCCCCACTGGCTGGAGTGATTGACGTTCTAGAAGATAATCTTGTGCTATTATAATGGTGGGAGGGAGCTCTGGGAAGGAATGGCATTGGTTTGATGCAGAATGGAATTCGTTGAACATTTCCATTCAGACCACACGCTTCTGAGGTGTCCTTGGTCCTGTCTGCCCCTGCAGCTTCCTGTCTCCCTTGTAAGGAAGACTTCTGCTTCATCAGGATCTAAATCCCAAAACTGTTTTGAAGGGTGGCAGTATTGTTAGTGTCTGACCCCTTTGAAGATGCCAGCAGCTCCCTGAATATATCAATTCTTGTATGTTTATTACAAATCATTATCTTTATTTTGTATCTGGCACTGAAACCAAAAGGGGCACATGCTTTCAGAGGCCAGAGTGACCATGAGGGCTGATGCAGTCATGAAATGCTTTGGGTAGGGTGTGGGGTGTGAGCGAGGCCCTGTCCTTTTCCCAGACTCACCCTCAGTCCCGGGAACACGGTTAGCTCCTCACCCAATATTCACTCTCCATTTCTTCCTTAATAAAATAGCTCCAGTGCAGCAATGTGCCAGCCTCCCTTGCTGTGGGGGTGGCTAATGAGATCTAAGGAGGTGTTGTTGGGTGGGCAGCGCTGGCTGATAAAATACAGATGCCCAGTTACATTTGAATTTCATATAAACAAATGTTTACTATATGTATGTACCATGCATTAGTATTTTTATTTTCCAAATCTGGCAACCCTGTGGTTGGGGCCTCTTGGAGGCAGGGCAGGAAACCCCTGTGGTGCTTTGGCCTCTTTCTCCTCTTCCCTGGAATGTGGGTGGGATAGCTAGGATTTCAGCAACCATCTTGGATCATGAGGTTAGGATGGCAAAGAGAAAGAAAGAAAACTTGGGTCCCTAGGGACAGCATACCTTTGGACTTTCTTTATGTGTGAGAATAAACCACTGATTTGCTTTATCACCTCCCTTACTTGCACCCAGTTGCTCTTCCTAACTGACGGAGCTGGAGTAAAAGGTGCATGGTGGCTGCTTTTGGGGTTTTGTTGAATCTGTTTGCCATGTGTCATCATTGCCTTTCCCTCTTATGCAACGTAAACCACGCTACTTTTACTTACGTGTTTTGAGGACCCTAAAAGGGATGGATTAGCCTTTGAAGTGACAGCCTTTAGCATGAGTTTATACATGGCAGTATTGCCTATTTTGCAAACAGTGTTTAGGTATTTTGAGAAATTGCTTGAGATAATATTCATATTTCTAGAGTTCTAGAGTGGAACAGTTCTTACCTCTGCATGAAGATTTGGTCTGAAAAAACTCAAGCCCTGTGAAATGATGCCCTGAAACTGCAGAACCACATTTCAAAGAAGTAAGAATCACATTTGAGTTTTGACCTTTTGCTTTGAGAGAGTTTTCTTTTATATTGTTTAAGTCTTCATCAGCTCTTATATTGACAGCTCCCCTTGTGTGCTGTAAAGATTAGCTAAGGATAGTCATGTGCATGGGTAAAGCCATTTTGCAAAGCTCCATCAATAAATTCAGGAATGATGTAAAAACCTAACACTTTCAGCCTTGTTAGCAAGTTGACTGTCCACTGTGAAGCATTCTAGGAAATGGATGGGTCCTAGAATTGGCCTCTTTGAATATAAGCCTAAGCTAACTAGCTTAGCTTGGCTGGTTATGCAAAGAAAAAGTTCTCTGGGCTGTGAACTATATAAATACCTGCCCTCCCTTTTGCAGTGGAATCTTTCAAAGGTTAAGTCATGTAAATAATCAACTAAGACTTTTCAGATTGGCTGCATTTACCTTTCTCTGAAAAAAAAAATTTCCCTGCGAAGACAAAGCAACTTTGGAATGAGAGCAATATTTCCTTTTAGGCCTCCCTGTTCCAGACATTGAGAGAACAAGATCAGGCCTGGCCTGGCTGGCAGAGACTGCCTGGGGCAGACAGCTAGACTCGCTGAGTGGGTGAGGGGAGGTGAGTTAGAACTAAGCAGAAGGGAGGAGAAGAAAACTCCCATCTCAGTTTGTAAGATTCCACACTGGCTTTTCAGCAACATCCATCAGCAAGAAAGGGATGAGCGTAGTCTTGCCTCTTGTCCATCATTGGAGGTAAAGAAAGTCTGAGACCCAACTTCTGGAATATGAATTATATTACAAATAAATATATAGCACAAAGGAATAAGTAATGCAAGTAATACACAAATGGAGAGAGAACTCACCTAGAAAATCTGGCCTTTGGTGTATGACAACTGATGATGATGTCATGATGACCTAACTCAGAGGATATGTGGATGAGCCCATGTGTGTACGTCTACTACAGATGCAAAACAAAGTTAGGTTGATGTGAGTTGGGGGAGAAACAGTGCATCTGTTTCTTATGTTATCTTCACGATGTTCAAGGGGAAAGAACTTATTTCTTTTGTCCAGGATATGCTAATTATATTTATCTTGAAACATTCATTCAGCAAATATTTATTGAGTGCCTACTACATGCCAGGCACTGTGCTAGGTTCTGGGAATGCACCCAGTATGATAGTGCTGACAGCAGCAAGGACAATATGCCTTTGAACTTCACAAGCAGGTTAGACTTTTACAGGGTCCCTCCATTCCCTACACTCAACAAGAGCACAGCCAGGGCCAACCACCTTCCTTGTCCTATGATCTCTCAAGATAATGACAATTACTGTTTAAAACAAAAGTGCATTTAGCATTGTAGTGAGCATATTTGTAATTTTCCCCTTTCTTTTAATAACCTTATTATAAGCCCTATAGTAAAAATTAGAAGACCTCTTTCATCTTAGATATCTTTTCTCTGCTGCTAAATAACAACATTGGTCAAGTTCTTTAGTTTCTGTGGACTAAGTTTAAACATTTATAAAATGAGATTGTAGTAAGTAGGACTAGGTTGATTTAATGATTGTGGGTTTACCATAAGCAATAAGAGGAGGTAAGAGGCAGATAACCACTTATAGCTACTTACAGTTTGACCTCAGGGTAGTTTGTTAAACCACTTAAAGTCTTAGTTTCCTTATCTGAGAAATGGGGATAATATAATATTTGTTTTGAGGATGAAATGGATCAATAGGTGATGGACCTGGTTCAATGCAGGGCAAAAATAGAAATCCCACAGTGAATGGAGCTATTTTTATACTATTCAAACATTACTTGAACCTTGATCTATTATATTGTGTGTATGGATGCAGATACACATGTATGTATCTATTATCTATCTATCATCTATCTATCTATCTATCTATCTATCTATCTATCTATCTATCTATCTATCTATCATCTATCTGTCTATCTCTATGTATTTATAATCTCTGTACCATCATTGATCTCTTAGTAAGTGGTTAATTGACATATTGCAACATAAACTCAACATATTGCAACATGTAATGGATTCTTTTTCTTCCCCAGTTAGCACGTTCAAAGGTGCTATGTTTAATCCCCTTTTTAATCCCCCAAGAATATCTAGGGCTCCTTGTAGAATCTGCAGCTTTTAAAAGCAGATCCACATAGGCTGACTCTTCTGGTTCGCAGCTTCTCTCCTCCCACCATCCTTCCTAGGCTGCGGCTCCTCTGGGGAGGGGAAGGGACCAGCGCCCCCTGACTGCCCACCTGTGTCTGTTCTCTCAGCACTGCTTGTGTGTCTGGAGCTAACGCTGTGGTGCGTTGGTGCTCCTGTATGGTAGGCACTCAAAGGCTGGTGGCACACTGTGGGTCTTTGGAGGCCCCCATCAGGCTCCTGCTGTACAGTCCAGTGACCTGGAAGACCTGGCCCTGGATGGACTTGCTCTATCCTGTCAGCTCCTACCATGACTTTTACCCTCCCCAGCCAGTTACACTATGGCTCTGTTTCTCTAGCAAGTTGTCTCTATACTTATGCATAATTTCATTGGTATTTGAATGCTCCAAGAATGCAGGTTTTGCCCTTGAGAAGCCTAGTGCTCCCGCGGGTGTCTACTGCTGGCAAAACATGGTTATAATTAAATAATGGCATAAGGGCTATACTGATGTCTTGATCTAATCCCAGTGACTTACTGGCCTTTTCATAGTTCAGATTCAAAGTCCTTTTTTAAAAACAGTGCTGTTAGTATAGTAACCACTTTTTAAATATATGTATTATTATGGCTAATACATTTTATATATTATATATTATTTTATAATACATTTATTATATATTATGGTATACACATAGTTCTGTCAGAGAAAGAACTCTTTCCTTTAACAAGTTTTAAATGAAAATGCTTTTATTGACTATATATAATACACATTATATATATTTATGTATTAATATGACCATTTAGGTCATAAGGTCATATAGCTACTTTTGATCCTAAATAAAATGTTTTTTTGACTATATATAACATATATTATAAATATTTATGTATTAAAAAGTCATTTTCATGTAATACTTGTTAAAGGAAAGAGTTTCTGCTCTTAAAGAAGTAAGAATCTAGTTGTTCATCTCATCTATTTTAAATGTATGTTCTAGAACAATGGTAAATCCCTTCCTTTTGGAGAGTATTCAATATATCCATAAATCTTCTGGTGCTTTTTAATAACTTTTTAAAAAAAGTTATAATATAACATACATAAAGTACACAGATTTTAAGGGGTCAGCTTAATGGAATTTCACATATGTATCCATCTATGTGCCATGAAGTATATACTTTTGTAATGGTGTTTTTTTGTACATACAACCATTCTTTTAATATTTCTACTTTACAGCTTTGTAGTTAAAAAAAAAAAAAGAGTGGCCAGGAGAGGGAAGGGGTGGGAACATAGAGAAGAGAATGAACACTGATTGAATGCTACCCTGTGTCAGTCATCCAGCCTGGCTCCTCACATGCTATCCAGTCTAATACTGAGACAAACATGTTATTTCCATTTTAAAGATGAGGAAATTGGGTTTCAGAGTGGCTAAGTAATTTGCTTATGGTCACGGAGTTAGACAGAATTTGAAACCAGGTCTCTGGTAACAAAGCTCATTCTTCCTCTTCGACAAACACCAAGAAACCAGGACAGACTCTCTTAACTTGGATTTCCCTGAAAGCTGAACCTGAGATATTTTCTTTGAAAGTAACCCCAGAGAGGAGTAGGGAACAAGGGATGTGAGACAGAAAAGGAGGGAAAACTTATACAAGGATGAGTTATTGGCTCGGCTACTGTCGCAGGCAACTTCTGTCTCATTGGAACCTTCTCTGGAGCTTATGAATCGTGTCTCAAAAATCTGTGGAAGACAAAAGAGGGAACTATGTATTCATTAGCTTCTGTCATGTTGGTCAAGGGTGGTTGCATGGTGCTAACTGCTCTCTTGCTTCTGGGTTATGATGTGTTTGTGCCAGTCATGTCCCCCTGGGTGTACTATACCTTGCACAAGAGAAAACTGGGACAGGACACAATAGGTATGTGATGGGGATCCAAGAAAGACACTATCTGATTACACCCACGGGAAGCGGGACAAAGGCTGTATGGAGCTCAATGCCACAGTAGTGGCTGCAGTGGGAGATGGGGCTGAGAGGATGTGAAGTGGTGCATGACAGGTATCCATTACACACACCAAGAATGTTTTGGTAGTATAGACCCAGAGTGAGAAACAGTTTTCTAGTAACATGTCTCTTCTTGTAGAAGAGATTTCAACATGAAATTAGACCTATTCTTCTGCTAGAGTTCATGTTGTGGCATGTTTGGCAAATTAATGGAGCAGGCCTGAGAGAGTCCGTTTGTATGTATCAATACGCATGAGTTCTTTGTTCTTTCTCTGAAGAAAGAGGAAAGGGATTTTTATTTATGAGACTATAAAAAGAGATAAGAGAGAGAAGGAGGGAATTAGATGGTAGCTATCCCATCATAAGGTCTGAACTCTTTGTTAAAAGGTATTAAGTCAGAAAGGGCAAGATCTGATTTAGGAGGGATTCAATACCTTGATACTCAGCAATACAAGCTCTTTAAAGGCCCCGGTGACAATCTGTGGTAAAGAAGGAGGGGAGTTGGGCATTCTTCCCACTTCTGTATAGTTCCACAGGGAAGATCAAATGTTTACAATGTAATAAACTCAGTTTGGGAGCTTCCAAGATATCTGTTCCACGTGGCCTCGTGACCCTGTATATTTAGACATATTTTTAGGAAGTATTTTTAGGGTTGCTAGTAGCTGTCATAATTGGGGATTGGCCAGTGTAGGGTGGGACTCAGAGTCAGAACCAGCCTTGAGAGATAGCACAGGGGTGGTCCAACCAGTAGGCAATGGCAAGACAGTGTGGCAAGTGAGCAGGGTTCATATCCAGCCACAGATGGCTGCAGTATAGGTAGCCGATCAATGAAAGACTGGACACCCAGTCACAGAAACTTGGTAAGGGGATTATACCAGGAGAGAATAAAGTAATATTCCAGGCCCACAGGAAAGAGGACACAGAGTGGGAGTCTAAGATGTAGCGCAGGAAGGCATGGGGAGGAGCCGAAGAGAATCCAAAATGAATATAATTATAAGGCAACTCAGGCTGAGTCCAGTTACTGGAAATGACTGGCCTTGAGACAGACTGGCCTAAGGCTCAATTTAGTTCCTCTTCCTGGGTTAGGTCTGAAAGCTCAGAGGGAGGCAAAGAGGCTATTTACTAGTGAATTGTCAGGTGGGCTGAGCCGGTGCAGTGAGCCAGGCAGGTCTTCACCACTGAATTATCAATAAGATCTGTGCATCTGGATCTACTGACAAGGAAGTAGAGCCCCACTGGTTAAAGCCTGTTTGCAACAAGCCTTACAAGAGGTGACTTCTGTTGTTTTTTCTTTCTAGAACTCTTCTCTTCTGCCAATAGGACTACTTTTTAATGGGGACCTCCCAAATTCCCAGAGTAGTGAGCACGTGGCCTCAGCCCAGCCAATCAGAGTGCTTCTTTCCCTTAGCTTGGGGAGAGTCAGGAAACCTAGAAAGGGCCACCAGATTCTTCCTTGAGATTTGATATTTAGGTGCTTAGGGAGGGAGCAGAGCTCTCTCAGTCTTGGGATCGCAAGCTATAAAGATGAAATAGACTGGAGTTGCTTTCTGTTTCCTTTGCTGTCTGCATGGGGAAAACCATTTACAGTAAGAGAGAATGAATCCAAAACAAGAGAGAATCAGAAATGAAGAGGAACGAGAGAGAGGTAGAGGGGAGACGGGGACCTAAGGACAGTTTTACATGGGCCCCAAATCCAGCCCTGTTGTTTTTTCTATTTTTGCTTTTCTGAAGAAAAGCCATCCTTGCTCTTTCATGAATCAGTAAGTTCTCTTCTACTTAAGCCAGTTTCAAGCCAATTTCAGTTTGTCATTTGCCATGTAAGGAAATCAGACTAATATATTTGTTTATTTACTGCTTTGTAGCAGTACATATCCGTTGCCTCCATCCATAGCTAACATGAATTTTAGAGTTTGAGCTGAAAATACTTGCTCAAGTCTGCCCTCCATTGTTCTTCACAAGGACACAGACCACCTGGGTGAGCATATAGCCAATGTTCCCTCTCTGGCAAGATCTCGGTGATATTAGATCTGGGTCACTGTCCAGTACTGGTTTTGACATACGCTTGTTCTCTGGAGCTCGCTCTTCTGTATTCTCGACTGGGAATGAAATCCTCAGCGCTTTCCGCTTTGAATCTTCCTTTTTGCAAATGAGTTGCAAACCTACGACTCAAATCCTGACCTTTCTCCTGAAACCAGATACCTGTTTTTAATTTCTATTTGTGGGTCCAATCATCAGTCACACTCAACAAGCTGGAAACAGAACTCAGTAGTCTCCTGGTGCCACTGATGGCACCACAACTGCGCCAGTCATCTGCCCCTCACAATCCCCCAATTATTTAGGCCACCCTTCATTTCCTTATCCTTTATGTGCACTGAGTCACGGAGCAGAATGTCTTTTCATTCATGATGTCTGCAAGTACCAGGAGCCACATTTGTGGGTAGAACAAAAATCAAGACCTGGTTCCTGACTTGAAGAGTTTGCATTCTACAGGGGAGCAAGCCATGGCAGAAAGGGCTGAGCACCACCAGAGTGGCAGCAAAGGACTAAGGGAGCCTGCCCTTGGCTGCTGTTGGGAATCAGGGAAGTCACAGAAGAATTTCTACAGTTCATGATGAAAGAAGAGCATTATGAGAAAAGTGACTGAAGTGCTCTGGGATGATGACCTCAGTTTGCTGGTGCACTGGGAAAAAGCCCTGGGGGAAGCAGTGGGGAACCTGTGGTTGCGGTCAACACTGTGGATGGGGCATACCAAAGCAGAGACAGCCCCATTCTGTCTTGTTTTCCCACATTATGGAGTTAGAAAACTGAAATGCCGGGTTCCCCAGATTCCCTTGCAATTATGCATAACTAGCTTATGACAAAGAGAGTGAAGAGAGAGGACCTGATGGAAGTCCTGAGAAAACATTTAGAAAATGGACAGGCTGACAGTGGGCTTCTCTCCCCACCCCCTTCTTCCTACTTAGGAACACACATGACCTCCTATTGGTATAGCAGCCATCCTGGCACCATGAGAACCCCCAAGAATGAGGATATGTTTGTAGGATGGCAGAGGAGAAAGACAGAAAGATCTTGGTTCCAGGAGGACATCATCTGGCTACTGTGAAACCATGGACTGCTTTCCCCTGACACGCCGTGTGCATGAAAAATTCCCTATTTTGGTAAAAAACAGATTTCTATTGCTTGCAGCTGAATAAAATGCGAACCTATAAAGCCACATGTTAGGAATACTGAAAGCCATTCTAGAGAGATTGAAGTGTATTCTGCATGCAAGGCAGATGTAGAATGCTCTTTACATAGAGGTCAGGAGGATGCCATTATCAGAAAGCCCACTCCTTTTGCATTCACTGTGCATGACCTTCAAAGCTCAGTTCAGTTTCCCTCTATTCACAGAAGCATCTGTCTCTTGTCTTGGCCACCTTTATCCTTGCTCTCTGTTGGACAGTTATCGAGTATAGACTGGTGACATGTATTGTTACTGATTCTTCATGGACTAATGTCTCCCCAGGGACTGTAAGTGCCTCGCAGGTAGTGCCCAGGTTTTGTACTTTCTCTCTCAAAGTGTCCAGGCTGGAGAATCACACAGTGGTTCAGTCCTTAGGCACTGGAGTCCTGGGCTTAAATCCTGACTCCCTCATGGAATATCTGTAGATCTTAGGCAAATTTTTTAGCCTCTTCAGGCCCCAATTTCCTTATCTGGGGAATAAAGATTGATAGTAGAACTTGCCTCATAGGGTTATTGTGAGGCTCAGAAGAAATATTTCCATGAATTTTTTAGCATCACTTTAGTCATCACTACTTATGCAGTAGATGGATTACATCAGTGACCTCCCTGTATCCATGTGTTCTTCCCATCATGAAGTGAACTCCACTTCCCCACCCTTGAATCTGGGCTGGTCTTATGACATTCTTTGGTCAGCTGAATGCAGCAGCAATGACACTGTGCTGGTTCTCAATCTGGGCCTCAGGAGGCCTGGCACATGTCTGCTCTCTCTCAGGACCCCTGCCTTTGCCAGCAGGGCTGCTGGAGGATGAGAGACCTTGTGGAATAGGGAGGATCTTTCCAGGGGACACCCTCCTAGACCAGCCACTCTAACTGACTACAGATATATGAGAGTCAAGCCAAGACCTGAAAACCCACTCAGGAAACCCATACACTTATGAGCAATAATAAATGCTAATTGTTTGAAGCCAGGAAGTCTTGGAGGTTTGTTATGCAGCAATAGCTAACTGATACATGTTACCTAACAGAGCAGAGGGACTTGGCCTGTTTCATTCACTGTTGTATCCCCAGTGCCTAGAACAGGCATCACTTTTGCAAATGTTTAATATAGGTATTGAATAAATTCCTGAATGTAGTTATGATTGTTGTTATCATTGGTCTTCATGATGAGTAAGTGAGATAATGCAGGGAGAACAATCAGCATTGTTTCTGGTACACAGTGATTTCTAACAAATGTTAGCTATTAATGGAATGATCAACAAAGACTGGTTAATTGATTAACACATTTCTTTGCTAATATAAGACTAGATAATGAGTAAGTTTCCTAAGCCCAGTGAGTGAAGCAATTCTCTGTCTTTCAGGAAACCCAACATTAACCACAGTTCAGTTTTAACTTGTCACTTTAAGTAGATAGGTAGGCAGACAGACAGATCATAGATGAACTCCCCCAGGAAACCTGGAGAAGAAAATTCTACAAGAAATAGTCTTGGACCCTCCTACACTGCTGGTGGGAATGCAAATTAGTTCAACCATTGTGGAAAGCAGTATGGAGGTTCCTCAAAAAACTAAAAATAGAAATACCATTTGACCCAGGAATTCCACTCCTAGGAATTTACCCTAAGAATGCAGCAACCCAGTTTGAAAAAGACATATGCACCTCTATGTTTAGCGCAGCACTATTTACAATAGCCAAGAAATGGAAGCAACCTAAGTGTCCATCAGTAGATGAATGGATAAAGAAGAGGTGATACATATACACAATGGAATATTATTCAGCCATAATAAGAAAACAAATCCTACCATTTGCAACAACATGGATGGAGCTAGAGAGTATTATGCTCAGTGAAATAAGCCAAGCGATTTCACTCATATGTGGAGTATAAGAACAAGGAAAAAAACTGAAGGAACAAAACAGCAGCAGACTCACAGAACCCAAGAACGGACGAATAGTTACCAAAGGGAAAGGGACTGGGGAGGATGGGTGGGAAGGGAGGGACAAGGGGGAAAAAGGGGCATTACGAATAGCAGATGTAGTGTTGGGGGGGCACGGGGAGGGCTGTACAACTCAGAGAAGACAATAGTGACTCTATCGCGTCTCACTACACTGATGTACAGTGACTGTAATGGGGTTGGTGGGGGTACCTGATGAAGGGGGTAGTTTAACCACCATAATATTGCACATGTAATTGTAGATTAATGATACCAAAATAAACTATTAAAAAAAAAAGAAATAGTCTTGGAATCCTGGAGCTAGGAGCTAAGGCATCATCCTCCTACCAAACCCCAATTTTCTTCTGGTCTCTTCTCTTCTGCTACTTTCCCAGCACCAGGCACAATGTGTTGCATTCCCAACTCCTCCCAATGTGCTGCTGCCTCTCCCCTTGATGCTGGGGAGCCCCCTCCTCTGTGGCACTGCCCATGGGGTAGGTGGTATATGTGGGAGAGGGACATGGGGTGTGAAGCCTGGGGTAATTCCTTTGAAACTACCTTTTGGAGCTGATCCTGCTTGTAGGTTGTGAAAAAGAGGCCTTTTCATCCTCACCAAGCAGAAGGCTCACACGTTGTAATCTCTCAGTGACCTCGTGAGCTCCCACATTACATTTGGCCACTAGAAAGATGAACACATTGTACCCTTTCTGTGGGACTCATTATTTCCATTCTGGAGACTGTCATTTATGAAATTCTAAGTTTCTTTCACTTTGTATTTGCCCCAGGCAAAACAAAGAATACTGTAATTGTCTGTGATGTTTTGAAAACACGTGTCACAAACAGAAGCCAAATGCTGATTAATGTTAAGGGTTTTGAAGAACCAAGCTTTTGGCTCATTAACTGGACTTGAATGGCATTTTCCATCAGCTTCAAGTTCTGATAATTGCTCATCCCAGATTGGTGCTAATTTAGTAATAATGGTGCTAGCAGATTTGGATGTTTCCCCATATTGAACATTATGTACATCTAGATGTTGGAATGAATGCCTACTCAGAGTTAAAAGACTTGGTCCCAGATTTGCCACAATGTGATTTTGGGAAAATCAGCTACCCTTTCTCTGTCTCTATTTCCTTATGTAAAATAAAGGGCTTAGATGATCTTCAGTATCCTGTACCAAGACTCTGTGGTATCATTATGTAGTTTGTTCTTGAGTTGCATAATAAGCATAGATTCATTTTGGGAAAGGCATCAACATCGGGCAAAACTAATATTCATGGAATATGAGCAAGGATGTCAGTTTATTTCCTTTCTTCTCTGCATCTCTTCTATATTAAGAGGGAAAGAAATATTCCTTGTTGGGCTTGCAGGATAAGCCCTTAATCAAATGTTATATACCATCTGTTTGAGACAGTATTTGGTAAGTCAAGCTATCATCACTGAGGAATCTGAAACTGTTTCCTGTTACCCTGTCTATTTTCTGAAGCAGACAGAGGGGGTGGGGGTTAGTCTAGCTTTGTAAGCCTGCACACAACAGTACTATTCCAAGGAAGAAAGACACTCGTTCTGAGGCTCCTACTTTGAAACTGCTTATTGAATTTGCCTTTCTTTTCTCCCTAGATGTTCTCCCATTTATTTATACAGCTGCTTCTCCTCCTCCCCCTCTTGTATCAGTTATCTACTCTTTCAACATGGCTCACTGTCTTCCTGTCTGGGCCACTCCTTGGCCTAATCCTTGGGGATTTCAATATGCATGTTGACAGGTCTTACCCTGGTATTAAAAGAGGGCCAGGCCCAGAGATGTTAATGATTGGTTCAAGATCATATTGCTGGTTCATGCCAGAGGATGATAGATGGTCAAAGGATTAATGCAGACAATGTATGTTAAGAGCCTCATGGTGGGGTGGTGTGGGGGGGCCCAGGAGGTGCTCTCAAACAGGTGTTAGAATCACAGAAATACAGAGCTTAGTCAGGCTGCCCACCTTGCTCTTTGTAATCCTTAACTCTAGTAGTTTATTTTTCTACTTCGAAGAGAAACTTTAAAATAACTTCAAAAGTTGCCTTATATTTCCTTCCAACATTAGACATTTTCTAAAGGCCCCGTTTCTTTCCTACTGACTGTAAAACATGTAACACACCCCCTTTTTCTGTGTGAAACGTTGAAGTAATTCTCGGGAGTCCCTGGCCATTTCCTGCAGGTTAGGGAGGTGGTGACAAATAGCAGAGACATCCTGAATTCACCACTGGTCTAAGGGTGGGTTACTGGGATACGGGCACCCCCAGATGTTCAGTGCCTTCCAAGGGTCATATAAACACAGCTTCTCCACTGCTGGCCCAAGAGTGTCAGAAGGCAGTGCCATGGGCTGTTCCCTTGGTGTGGAGACAGGACAAAAGCTCTTCCTGGAGGCTTTCAGTCCCTAAGTTCTGATCCTGGACAGCAGTGGAGCTGCAGTACCTGGAACTACCAAGAACCTTGATGGGAGAATGTGGGGTTACTGGGACACAACCTCATGAGACTCGTCTTGCACATGTGGTTCAGCAGGGATGGCTAAAGCGTTTGGGGTCTGGAGGTGCAGATTGCCTTTCCATAGTTAGAGAAGGGCCCTGAGGCTGGATGGAGTCTCATGGTCTGGGCTTCTGTGCCAGGTTCTGCCATGTGCCTGGGGAAAGCTACCCTCTATTCTCATGTCTGTTCCAAGGCTATATCAGTTCTACGTTAAAAACCGTCTTAAAATGGTGGATTCTAGGCAGACATTGTTACCTCCACTCCAAAGATGAGAACACTGAAGTCAAGGTTCCGGTATACAAGGTTACCCTGCAAGGTGAGGCAGAAATAGAATGTGAGCCTCAACTCCTGGCCCAGCTCTCACTGCCTATCACAGGGTGCCATGGCCAAAGTTACATGATGAGGCGTCTAAACCTGAGCAGCTAGTTCTGGGTTCAGGGTACGTCTTTTTGTTCTTTACCTTGGCCTCCCACAGCTGGGTCAGAGCAGCTCCTTATTCTGACCTATTGGCTTTTTCTCACCATATTTCCTCCTCCTGATGTCCAATGAGGACAACTTTTGGATCATAGTCGATTCACATGATTTGACTCACACTGATGGCTCCAAACTATCAGAGCAGGGAGTGTGAGTGTTTGTCATTTGACCCTATCAATCAGAACTGGTCTTTAACATGTGATTTGCAATAATAGAGGTGAATCAGACAACCTGTCATGGGTCCCCACTGCAGAGGCAACAAGAAGCTAGGACTGAAATTTTGAGGGTGGAATATACTGGATTCAAATACCATCTCTGTTGATTCCTGGCTGTGTGACCATGGCAAATCCCTCAACCTCTCTGTAGCTCAATTTCCTGGTCTGTAAAATGGGTAAAAAGAATTCCTTAGGACAAGGTAATCTTTGCAAAGTCACTGTCACATAAAGGACATTCAGGAAACACTGGTTTCTTCACTCCTCCTCACTGCACACGCATATTGAATACAGTAGCCGTGTTTTGAACGTAACATTAGAAGAATAAATATTACACTTGGTAAGCTAAGTGACTCAAGAATTAGCAAAATTAGGTCTTTGGGGTTAGCTATGCCACATGCCAAGTATAGATTTCCTGTGAATGGGCTTTAAATATATTAATGAGAGAATGTTTGTGCTTGTTGGATGGAAGCACAGTACAATATTTTATGCCACTAATATCCATGAGGAAGTACTGAGACAGATGCCCGTAAGTCATGCATTGTGAGTGACTGGAACCTTGATACACTACTAGGGTATTTGATCCAGAAGGGGTAAAAAACTTCCTGTGAAAATATGCAATTGTATGCCATACCCTGCAATTCTAATTACTGATGACTTAAACTGAAGTACAGCCTTTTACATGGGAGTTTTATGATCAAGAATTAAGAAATTTAAAAATATTAAACTACTGGGTAGACTATTACTTTTCAGTGTAATTAGTTTGAAATGATGACTTAAATCCTTTTTAAATTTTGGTATCATTACATTCTACTATATTTCTCTTTATTTTTCTCTCCCCAAATCAAGAACAGGTCTGTCCTCCCCACATTATGGCCCACTATATAAATTTAATTAAAATCCCTCTACTTGTAACATACTTAGATTGGCAGTGGGCAAGAGGGGCAGATACAAAGCTGTGTGGTATAATCTTCCCCTCAAAGAGCTTACACTGATTAATCTTCAGGCAGGTTAATAGCCCAATAAATCTGGCCAAAGCACTTGAAGGAAAATAGGCTGTTTTCTGTCTCTGTCTGTATAGAAGCGAGCTAATGCTCATATTAATGTTGAATCCTAGATTATTGAAAACACCTAGGCTTTTCTACCAAAGTCAGAAAAGAAATAAGATGCTAATTATTATTTTTTTGAAGTTGTATATTAGGACAGAGTAGCTTAAATTCTAAATAATTATTACACATATAGTTCAAGTAGAAAATATAGTAGGTTTTCATTTCTATATCTACTGGAAAAGTAGGGCTGCCCTTCTGGGCTATGACATTCCCAGTTCTCATTTGTATACTGGTAGGTACCATGTCCTTCTAATTCTAGATGTGGAAGGTGATAGTGTATTAGTCAACTGTGCTAATGGCTATATTAAACATCACCTGGACATAGGCAAGTAATAGGCATTCCTTCCAGCCATACTACCCAGCTTATGTTAGTAAAGTATTTCATAAGAGAGAGGTAAGGGATTTTCCCAGTGTGCTATCAATAGGGCATGAACTCCAAGGTGTATTTCTCTGATTTATTTACTTATTCACTCACTCATTTGACCAAGATATATGTAATACTATGTTCCAAGCCCTCTATACTACATACTGTGCTTCAGAGATAAAAGGGATAGCATAGCATTCTACATGAACTAAGAGTTTAAGCAAGAGTCCTTAATTCCATAGATGCCAGTGTATCTGAAATTGGGCCTTAGTGGTCAAGAAATCCCTTGAGATTAAATACATCATTGGTCTGAATTTTTGTATATCATATTTCTGGAACAAGGACCCATATCTTTCATTAAATTATGAAAGGCACTGGGATCCAAAAAAAAGGTTAAAGAGCAACTGGCCTTAAAGGGAAGAAAATCCAGTCCTGAGACAGCCATCAGCTCTGTAACCCTGGCTAGAACCTGGGTAGGAGGTGTCCCATGTTCCCCACTCTGGTGTCCACCATTAATGTGTCTCCATCTTTTCTTCTAGCTCCCTAGTGTCTCTCTTCTAGCTCCTAAGTTACTCTTTCCTTCTGTCTTCACTTTGAATTTCTGGAAAGGAACAGTTGATTGGCTCCATAAATCCCTGTAATTTTTGTTAGGGCAGAGCCTTCTTGCCAGGACATCTCATAAGTTTTTGGCTGTCTGTTGACTGCCTTTGGGTCAGGCACCAACCTGGCTCTAATCAATTATGCCAGGCTGGGGCAGGTGTCACTGGTCACTGATCATGATCATGCTTTATAAGGCCTTTTCTAGGAATCCCCTGGGAGAGCACTGAGGTGACCGTATTGAAGTGACCACATTTCTTGAGAAGTTAGTTGTAGATGTGATAATCCCTGGTCTCAACTTTGGCCTTATTAATCTTAGCTCTTCCCAGCTAACTGGTAATAATGACTGTGGAAAGCATAGACACTAGAATAAAGTGCATAGACACTAGAATAAAGTGTCTCTATTTCTGGTCCACCATAAACTCATACTTGTCCCAAGTCCGGTACCAAGGATCCAAAGGCGTGCAAAGATCACATAAGAATAGAAGTTATATTGTTTGATATAAATAGCTAACTTGAAATGACAATGGGCTGGAAGCCAGAGGGCTGGAATTCCGGTGCCGACTCTGCCACTCACTGGTTGCATAAATTGGCTCTATTACTTGAATCCTCTGAACCATAGTTTCTTTATTTTAAAATAGGGATAATAAAACTCACTCTGCTTGGTTGTTAGAGGGACTAAATAAGATAACATATGTGAAAATGCTTCACTTTAAATTGCTAAGGCAAATTAAAGTCTTAAAAAATTGTTGCCTTGCTTTTCGGTATTATTGGCAGAACTGAACCATTCATTACTGGTACCATGCTAGTTCCTATCATTAAATACATTCTATGTTCTCTCAAGGTCTTTGTGAAATGGTTTTAAAAAAATCCGATCTTGTTGGAAATGCATATTGGAGTGGTATGCATTTGGTTTCAAAGAACATCTGATAAGGGCTTTAAAAGTTTGTAAGTACAAATGAATATTAAAAGCACCAGGTAAAAGTTAATGAAGCAGGGCCCATCAGGAAAGAGTGGCAATTTGCTGGGGGTGACATAGTGCCTCTGTCTTTTGTGAGAAGTTTGTAACTCTCACAATTATGCTTAAAAACTTCCAAAGGAATTGATTGGGACAGAGCCTAAAGTCTTATTAAATCTATATAGGACTTTTGACCTAAAACATGTACTTTTAAATGATTTATTCATGTCTAATAAAGAATATGAAGAAGTTTCTTTTCTTATTTTAGTCTGGTAGGATGAGGTCTATGAGTTCGTCCTCCACACAACAAAGTGGCAAGGGCTTTCTTTTGAGGTCTTTTGGTTCTCTGCATGTCCTTAGCACTCTCTGGGCCACCAAGGGCTTAAATTGTTTGTGTTTTTAAGCATTATTGAACTCTGTCTCCAGGCTCCCCAGTGGGAGCATAAGATCCTTGGGGAAAAGAACTGTATTCTATTCCTACAAATGGTATCACATTTAGAGAGCATATACCTATGGAGGCAGAGTTCTGAACAAGACAGAATTATCTATTCTTGTTGTTTCTGAGTTCTAGAATCTTGCTGTTGATAGTCAGGTGTGGTTTGCTGGGTTGGGTGTCTTATATGCAATCTCACTTGAAAGGGTTCCTTGACCTTGGGTTTTATGAAACTGGTGAAAGGATCTGTTGAAAATGACTATGTCTACCCATTGCAGTGAGGATCATATGTAATTTACTAATCATGTTTAGAAATAAGGGACCAAAAAATACCCATAGTAAGGGACCAAAAATTCACCACCTGTTACCCTTAACTAAGTATCTGGCAGTAATGCTCAACCAGCATTGTGGTTAAATACCTTGGGCTCTGGAGTAAAGCAGATTTAAGTTTGAATTTAAGCTTCACCATTAATTAGCTATGACCTCAGTCAACTTACTTAATTCCTCTAAGCCTCTGTTATGCCACCAGTAAAAAGGGGACAATAATAGCATGTCTCGGATAGGGGCTGTTGGGAAGATTAAATGAGATTATATATGCTAAAGTGCTTAATAGAGTGTCCTGCACATGAGATGTGATCAATACCTGGTTGCCATTCCCATTAGCCAGAGGATTAATCTTTGAGCTGCACCAGCCTGCAGCCCACTTAATGTGTCCTTAATTGTCCTTGTCTCAAGGGCTCTGTGCTGGGTCTTCTGTTCTTATTAGTCACTACAGTTTTTCTTCTTTATGTTTTTGAACCCTGGGAATGGCTGCATATTGAGGGTTCTGTCTCTATATGAGAGTCGAGCCTATCTCATCTATTGACTGTATGCAGGGTCAGTGTGAGTCTGCATGCCATCATCATTGGAGAGGGTTTAAACTCCTGTAGGCCAAAAGCAGTCACTTTCTACTGAGAATGTAAACTAAAAATATAAACCGAGATTCCCATCATGTCAGGGCTCACGGTGCATGGTGGCCTGAAAGAGCCCAGCAGCAGAGGTTCTGGGCATTATAGTTGGATCACTTCATGCCCAAAGCCATGTGGCAGAAGGCAACTTCATGCTGGACACAGAAACTGCTCCACTAAATGAATCCCTTTTAATTTAATAATCATTAGCATTACGTAGATGCAGCCTTCAAATATGGGTTTAAGGGAGAGGTGAAATCTGGAATGCTCTTTTAAGCTCTTTCCTTTGGAGGGAGGCCTCTGTCTTAACTGACATCTCTTTACTGGCCCAGAGTGAGTTTACTTTTGGCATTAAGGCTCATTTACTTCATAAAAACATTGATCTCCTATTGGGCTGATGTACCACTGCTGCCAGGTGTTGGCCCGAATCTCACTGTAGCCCTGAGGTTCATGGCAGACCTGGTTAGTGTGGCCAGGGCAAATGTTGTGAGAGAAAATGTGAATCCTTCTGGACAGGCTTGCAATGGGTTGATACCACTCTGCTCTGGGAAAAGCCTAAGCCCCAGGTCCAGGGCATCGTACCCCAGAACTGCTGAACTAGAGGAAAGTGGCCTCTCCTTCTGTGAATTTATGCCTGTTCTTTGCCAAAGTTCCAAACTTTTACCAGTCTTCTCAGGGTTTTCTATCCCCACACATTTGGCACACTGAGGCCTCCTAGATTCAGGTCAGGGAATCAGAGTTACATTTGTGCACTAGGTGAGTTCTACAAATGTGTCAGCCAACCTGAACCCTCAAGTATGGAGCAGTGGTGACAGTCCCTGAGAAGATTAACATAGTTTGAAAATCTAATGTAGTTTGTAGTGTTGCTAGATGGTTTCTGCACGATCTAGTTTTCACTAAACTGAAAGTATCCACCACATCTAGCCAATGGCAGACCCACAGTACATGTTTGCTGAATGAATGAATGAATGAATGAATGGAGGGATGATGGGTGGATGGTTGCAGCATCTGTAATGGACAAATGAAGCCACTCCAGTTGATGTTTGATAGAAGAAGCCGCATGGAAGGGAATGAAATGACTTGGTAAAAGTACCAACAGAGCAACATGGAAGTATTAAGGGATGGGAAGGGCAGTGAGCAGAAGACAGTAAGGCCAACAGGAAGAAGAAGAGTTTAGTAAAACAAAAAGTGAAAGCTAAAGATTGAGAGACAAAGTTCCTTTCTAAACAAAAAGTAAAGCCTAGTCTTTTTATTAAGGGAATTCCCTAGTATCACTGACATGTCTTTCTCCAGTTAAAATGTTTTTGTCTCTGTTTCAAAATAGTCCCTTTCTTTCTACACTATATTTTGAGTACATTTTAATCTTTTTTATGAAAGCAGTGGGTGAGAAAAATGTTCTTGCCGTGGATAATTACTCACTTTTTCTTGTTTGTTAATTAAAAGCAAGATTTCCAAAGTGACATATCCAGACCAACCATAACATATTTCCCTGGAAGCAAATATGCAAATGAAGGTGTGAAGTGTATTCAGTCCTTGAGCCCCACAAACAATGAAGTCTTTATAAATATCTCACTACCCTCTAATAAAATGCCTCTGTTTTCCTAAGATAGAAGATAGCCTGTTTCCTCTTTATCCTCTTTACTTTCCACTACTTCTCTAAGAACATAAGAGGAATTAAGCCTCAATATACTGACAGTTGCTACTGAATATCTAGTTCCAAAGCCATCAATTCCTCTCAGCCCTGCCTTAGAAGTGTTAAGTGAAAGCTATCATGCAAAGTTATAATTAGAGATGAAAATGCTGACCAGGAAGCTCACAGGGCCTTTCATAATGCTCCCAGGAGCTTGCTCAATTTCAGGCTATTGGCAGGACATAATTAAAGTCAACAAGGGGAAAAATCCTCCAAGAATTTCAGGGTGGGAGAAGGGTAGCAGCCAGAAGTAATGTTGATGAGAAGCTTGTCCCCACAGCGTTCCAGTGAGACCGTCAATGAAAATAACTACAATATAAAGTTGAGTGACATCCAGAGTTTCTTTCTGTATCAAACCTTTTGGATGCGGAGTAAAGATTAATTCTTCTGTGTGGAAGAGTAGAAGCCTACTGCCCATATGGGAATTATTTCACAGTATGAAGAGTTAGAGAGCAGGGCCCAGACACATGCTTTGGAACTTGTGGAAAATTTGCTACCACTTAATAAGGTGGTATCTATTTTCATTTCTGTCACCCTGGATAAGAGGCCTGTGATTTTCAGCACATTAGGTCTATAATTAAACACACAAATGCTTACAGAGGACCTCCTGTGTGCTAGGTACCATAATGGCATGGGGACCCAAAGACTAGCCGAGTCCTCAGTCTAACAGTCTAATGGAAGGAGAAAGACAAGTAAATGGGAAAGTGATTGAGATGAATGTAAGGTGTCTGGGTTTGGAGCAGAGGCGCAGGTACAGGGAAGTAAAGGGAGATGTTTGTATTGTGTGGAAAGTGCTACCTGTTTGGTACATCCAAAGTGGTGCAGGTTAGGTCAGGATTTCCTGATCTGGGTAGTAAGGCTAACACAGTCAGCCTGAAGGTACAGAAAAGGAAAATGGCTTCACTTCGGTTCTACCTCCTTTCCTTCAGTGGTGCCACCCGTCAGTAGTGTCAAAAAGCCGAGAAAGCGTAAATAATTGACCACAAAAATGTACCTTCACCAACAAAAGTGATGGTGAGCAGTTTGGTCTGTTTAAATAAGACATCCGGCACTTTCCACTGCAAAGCCGGAGGGAGGCAGAAAAGGCAAAGCTGATATAAAGCTCTTGACTGTATACTTAGGGGTTTGCTGTGAGGAACAATTGGCAACAAGATTTTCAAAAGGTTAAACCTCTGATAGCACCACCAAAACAAACCTGAAGTAATGCACTTTGTCACACATAACCCTTACCCCCTCCGTGAGGGACCTGCACATGCCTTGCTTACTAATTCTTCATCTAGAGCAGAGGGCCAGGATTAGGAGTGCTGCCTATCAGGCTCTGTGGGGAAAGAATGGTAGCACTCAATGGGGGGAGAGTGTAGCGATCAATTAGTGATGTCTGCTGAGGGTGTGGGGAGGGGTGGGTGGCAGCATATGTGCTATGTATTTGCCAACCCTGGACTAGGGCATATTCTCAGTAAGCTATGTCTGCAATGTACCTTGCAAACAAAGCTAAAATTCATTCAATTGTAACTTCTTTGGCACAAGATAATAGCAGTTTTGGTGACACACATGGGGAATTTTCAAGGAGTTTGTTAACACTGTTTACCTATGACAGACACACTTTGGTAGATATTAATAGTCTTGTGATTACATACATACACTCCACTGTGAAATAAGGATGGTTCATTTGGAGTGTTCATATCCTGAATAACACATTTTTCAGGACCGTTCAATTTCCTGTGTTCTGGTTTGATACCTTCTTATTATTAATATCTTATTCCTTGTTTCTGGGAAGGAAGGAGCCTGTTTAATCGAAATCAACATTATTATTACCAAAAAGCTATTTGTCCATTGGGACAATAACAGTATTTCCTTGATGATAATTTGGCATTTGGGGTTACATGCCAATTCTTTTAAGCATAAATTGTAAAGGGGTTGATTACTCCTGGGGTTTGGTAAATTAGGTTTCTCAGTTTGGTTACCACACTATGGAAATCCGAACTTAAGAATTCTCTCTTCCACAGAGCTCTGACTTCAGCAGTAATGGAGACTGGCTTGCTTGCTTGTTGGTGATTGAAAGTTGATTAGTGTTCTCAACAATGTTAACAAAGCTGGTCTCTGCTGCTCTTAATAGTAGATGACTAGAGTTGGTGGCAAAAATAATTCAGTTACACTGATAATAATATGTCTTTTTTGATAACATATTTTTTAGTTCATAAGCTCTTTTGGTTAGAGATGTGATTGCAGGAAGAGTCAGATTTGGGGCACAGCCCAAATCAGTTATTAATGAATTTCAGTGGCCCCTCAAAACATTTTTACTGAGTAAACATCAGTATTAATATTAAAAATGTACTACCTTTCTGTGTTTAACAGCATAGTAAATAAAAAGAAACATAAGACAACTTCATATTCAAGAGTATATCATGTTGGGACATAAATGCTGAAAACAATTATAATAATAATACAAAACAGTATATACTTTATTACATGTGTAATTAAATATATGTGCTGGAGCTGCTCATACTGGCTTGCAAAAGTCAATTGCCAAATTTTCCAGTTTTGCAAGCTCCTTACTAAACATAGCCATGATTAAAATTTAAGTTATAAAAACAAACTTATAATTAAACAAATTATGTTAAAAACAAAGGTAATAAATAGTCAAAACCCATCACCTCCTAATCATTTTACTACATCTTGCCATTATCTCTGATCTTGAGGTTACTTACGTCTAGTATCTGTGCAGTATGCCACTAAGCGTGTCTTCCCAGCTGTGCTCACTGGTAATCACATTCGTTGGTGGCTTGAAGTCAGACATGATGGGAGTATTTGCACCAGAAAAAACAACAAACTCTACACACTAAGACTTCCTGTCTCCACCTCCCAGCCTGTTGTTAAACCTTTATAAACATGGAATAAGAAGAATGGACTTGAAGAGCTATCATTGGTCATGGAAGGGTGACATCACCTCTGGCCTGGGGGCCAGGGAGGTATGTTTTTAAAGTTGGATCTGAAGCAACTTCAATGTGGATCCGGACCACCCTCAGGGACATTTAGAACCAGGACAAATCACAGAATGCCCACATGCCCGCAAGCATTTCTATCCAGGGGAAATCAGATTAATATGAATATTAAAAGCCTGTGAAGGTGAAGCAAAGTAAGTAAAAAAGTGATGCCAAGTCTAAGCAGTGTGTGTGTGTGTATGTGTGTGTGTGTGTGTGTGCGCGAGGGTATAAGGCATGTAGGGCAGTCTCACTCACTCTGGCTGAGGGGTCATGAGATTGTTCCATACCCATGATGATGGCCAGTAAAGAGTTAAATGCCTTCCTATGCTTCTCTTCCTGCCAGTAGCTTAAGGCCCAGGGATAAGCTGTTCCCTTTGATCTTGCTGTATAACTGTAAGAGAAAAAAAGAAATTGACAACAAAAAGAGGTAGGTTAATAGAGAGGGTGCGTCCCTCCAGGAAGTGGGGGAGGGGACAGCTTTTGGGCTAGCACCCTGGATCACTACGCTTTCCTACCTCAGTCTTTGCAGACCTCTAAAAACCTTCTGGGGTGGTTATGGGTTTCAAATCAAGGGAAGTTTTTCTTGATGTAAATGAAAAGAAGCTTAAGAAAAAAAATAAAGAGCAGTAATAGCAAAAACAAGGTGGCAATGGCAAGCCTTAAGAAGTTTTGGAAAAGTTACTAGCCTTAATAATTGACCATTGAGTAGGTTGTGTGAGGTGTCAGCTGTGCAGCCAATCCTGGGAGGGTCATGGTGGAGCACCGGAAGGGGCAGGCAGGCAGAGGAGGACTCCAAGGACACAGACAGGACCCATCTATGGCTTGGGGCTGGAGCTGATGTCAGGTGAGGAGAGACTGTTGATGACATGAGATCCTCATCTGAAGAACAGAGGTACCATATCTCATTAATGCTGAAGGGCCTGTTTTCTTATAACGTAATGACTTTGAAATAAGGATGCAACTTACAATTGATGGTGTCAAAGTCACTGTTGGTCAGGTGGCAGACATGACAAGGTGGTGATTGCTGTGCATCTATTCATATGATGGTCTCGTGTTGTCTAACAAATACATATTTATATCAAATAAATAAGTAACAATGAGAATTTATAATATGAAAACACTGTTATGCTTTAATTGGTGTTTTTTTCCTTCATGACACATTAAATAATGGTGTGTCTTATGATCAGTGGCACATTAGATTCAGTGAATTACAGGTGAATTTATCTAAATTAATTGTTCATGAATTTGTGTTCCATTTACACACAGTTAAGTTTTCATCAAATACCTCTGTTAGCCAGAATTGTGTGAGTTAAGTGATCAAAATGATCAGCCAGTGGTCAGTGTTCTGTGTTCAGAATTGGCTAACCATTTACTAAATTTGATTGTTCAATTATAATAATGCATCTCCAAATGGACTATTTTAGCTTGACGCTACTGGACACAAAGGCTATAATTACATGTAGATAGGTGAGTTTCTGGGCTTTTTTCTTAGCATGAAAGAGTTGAGCCACCCTGTCATCCATCCTCTTTGTGGCAGTGAACTGTCAGTCACGTCAGACCAGGGTCCTCCAATGTGGGCAGTTGGGAGAAACTACCTTCACTGGGTGTTCCCTCTGGAATGGCTATGCAAACAGAGTGATGGTATACATTAGGTCATCAGAAACTGAGAACTGTGTTTGGGAGATTGTGGGTCAATCAGTTCTCTGGAGTGGACTGGGTGGATTGGGTTTGTATGGGAGAAGGGTTGCAGTACAGATGGTGAGTTGAACTGGTGCTGTGTTTGGAGACAGGTCAAAATCAATGCACACAATGCTCACTGACATTCATAGACAAATCAATGTACAGCAAATCTTTTGTTAAATGGGATAGTCAGGCTAACAAGGGAATAGAAAGCTGCTTTGCAGTGATGCAGAATTCTTGGTAACTTTGTCAAAAAATGATATCTTCTATTCCAGGTACAAAGTTGTAGGGCATAATCCATTTCTCAGTTGGTGGCCTGTTTTAATTTTCAGAGAGAGGAGGTAGGAAACCTATTGCCTAATGGCACAGTTGAGGCAGAGGTGGGAACAAGGGGCTCCGGCTCATTGATTTCACTTCATTCGGCCCCTACAAAAGTAAAGACTGAGGATTTAATTGCACTGTTTGCTTCTATCTCTAGAAAAGCTGAATTAGTAATTGCATTAACTTGTTACTATGCTTTGCTCTTACAGGGTAATATAATTTTAACCACTGCTTCCTAATTATACGGTTTTCATTATTCTGAAAAGCCCATTCAGCATGTGTTCCATTTTCATCTTTATGAAGTGCTTTTGGAAAAACAGAGGCAACTTTGAAAGACTCAAGATGCGCTGAAGCTGTGTCTTTTGCCCAAAGCCATTACCTCCTGTGAAAAGCAGGGTGCTACTGTGATTTTTATCTTCCTTTGATGAATAATGCTGTTGGCAAAGACCATATGCTTTGTCACACGCTGGAGTTCCTGGTGCTGGATGACAGAGGGAAAATCGCATCAAGCCAGTGAGGAGTTTTTATTCGGTGGTGGTAATGGCAGAAGTAATGACAGTCATTAAAATCATGCTGCAAATGGCCTTAGGCCTTCAGGCCATAGTTAACTCTGGGTATGTCAAGGACAAGTCACTCCCAAAAACTGTCTGGAAGGGATTGCCTGTCTGTCCAAAGAGAGCTTTATATTTGAGAATTACAGAGTCAGCAGAAAGCAGAGGTAGACCTTGGGTCTTAATCCACTCTTGCATCTTGACTGTAGTATTTTTGATGTTTCCAGGTCTTCCTTTGATGAGAATCAAAGTGAACTCATACAAAAACTGAGTTTATTCATAGAAAGGTAGTAAGAAATATCCTGGAGATGTTCTACTCCAATTCAACAAATACAAATTTTGCAATACCTGGGTGCGTACATAGTGTGAAAAGCTATAAGGGATTGGGAAACTAGAATGGTTAGTGTTCTACGGGGACCACTGTCTTGGGAGGGAGGTCCTGTTCACAAAGAACTCTGTAATGCAAAGCTACATGTGATATATATGTGTTACAAGAGAACTGGACTGGTGAGGGGGATATAAACTGGTTCAGACCACAATGATTTGAGAAGATAGACCTGAGGTTCGGGGGAAAAATACATGAATTAAACTTTTCTACAAATTCCACATTGGTGATCTTGAACAAATCATCTGACCTATCATGAGTCAGTTTCATCACCTTTTAAAAGGGAGTGGCTATCTTAAAGATTATTGACAGGGCAGAGAACCACTCCATCCATCTCAATGAAAATTAGAGATTTTAACAAAGCCCTGAATTCTAGGTATTGCTGGACAGGTAGAAACAGGAGGAAAAGGAATTCCAAATGGAGGGAGCTACATACTAAGGGCTCAAGGGCAGGAAGTGCTTTTCTGATTGGAGCATAAATTTTGTGGGGTGTGTGTCTGTGTGTAGGAGCTACATCCACATGTCCTTCCTTTATGAGGATAATCTTCCTTTATCCTCTTCACTTAAAAGAGCCCCTTAAAAATATTAAGAAACCCTAAGACAGAGTCAAGTTTATCTTAGGTTGTATCTGCAGAGATGTTTGTACAAAGAAAGGGAAATGCACAAATCAGTAATTTTTAGATTTCTTGGCTCATAGGGAGTCATGCATGTATAATGACTCAGGGGAAAATTGAAAATTGAAAGGAAGATATTGTTTATAGTAGATAGTCTGAGTGCCAAAAAATGCCATCTTCATAGTCTGGCTCCAACCCACAGAATTCTTCTATAAGAGCACAAATACTTGTAAAAGATTATAGGAAAATAATAAGATTTAGCATAAAAGTTAGACTAAACAGAAATTTATTTATGATCTTATCTTACATTTATTTAGTACTTTACTGTTTATAAGGTGCTTTATTCATTCTCAAATTTTGGGATCACCACAAACCTTAGAGAGGCACTTTCTGATATTATTTTGCCCATTTTCCAGATATGGAAGCTGAGGTTCCAAGAAGTTATGTGAGTTGCTATAAATTTTATACCTGACAAGTGCTGGAATTAGACCTTGAACTTTGGAGTCTTGCTCTAGGGTTCTTTCTAGCATATTATGTTGTCTTAAGATGATGCAGACAGCCCACTCCTCTTTTTTTTCCTGAGGAAACAGTCCAGAGAGTTGAAGTGATGGATTCAAGGTCACATAGTTATTGGTTGCATTAGACCTTGAATCTGAATTTCCTAACTTCTTGCCTAGCACTCTTTTCATAATACCAGGCTATAAAGGATAGAAGTTTGAACTAAAAGCCCTGAATAATTCTTCCTTACTGTATCAATCCCATAGGACAGTATCTTTGTAAATGTCACACAAAATTCAAGGAAAATAAATAAGTAAGAGCTAAAATACATGACACATTTACTATGCATTGGGCTCTTTAATTAACTTTACATGAATTCACTCACTTAATCCTTTTAAATACCCTCTGAGGTAACTTAATTTTCATTTTATCATTGGGGAAACTGAGGCCCAGAGAGGTTAAGTAATCTGGCCAGGGATACACAGGCACAAAATGGTAGGCTGGAATGTGCATCTAAGTACTAAGGCCCTGGCACGTGACCCTTAGGCTTTCATTTATTAAGCCAAAATATACCAATATTTCAAATTCAAAATAGCTGCTGACATGGGTTGGGAGCTTTGCCATACAGACTCTCATATTTAAGGAGGAAAAAGAAATCTTCCTCCTTAGACAACTTTCAGGTGCTCCAGCTCCTTGGCTGGCTACACAGCTCCCAAGGACCCCCTCCATGATACGCAGCCTACTGAGACTTTCTCCCAGCCAGCCCCACCTGGCTCACAAACTGGCAAACCCCACCCTGCATTAGGCCAGCCAAAGGGAAGATCTGTCTACAGCAACTACAAACGCAAAGCATAGAGGCTTATACCTGTGTGCTCGGCCCACTGGTTCAGGCAGTGGAGACAGGCACAGCAGCTGCAAAGCAGGAAACAGCTCTTTCCTCCCCCCAGGCACCAATACCACTCCCCTGCGAACCCTGACATTGCTTCAGGGGCAGAGCAGCTCCAGGGAGTAGAGCTTCTGAGTACTAGAGGGTGCCATATACAAATATGAAACGCCAAAGGAACCTGGTTCAGAGTAAAATTATTAATACAATGCCAGAGAAAGATTTAAGTGACATCGACCTCATGACTCTTCCTGAAAGGGAGTTCAAAATAAAAATCATTAACATGCTCATGGAGGTACGGAAAGATATTCAAGAACTCAGGAATGAATTCCAGTTGGAGATCCAATCATTGAAGAGCACAATGATGGTATTAAAAGCAGGTTGGATATGGTGGAGGAGACAATAAATGAAATAGAAACTAGAGAAGAGGAATACAAAGAAGGTGAGGCACAGAGAGAAAAACGGATCTCTAAGAATGAAAGAATATTGAGAGAACTGTGTGACCAATCCAAACGAACAACAGTCGCATTAAAAGGGTACCAAAAGAAGAAGACAGAGAAAAAGGGATAGAAAGTGTCTTTGAGGAGATGATTGCTGAAAACTTCCCAGTCTGGGAAGGAGATAGTCTCTCAGGCCATAGAGGTGCACAGATCTCCCAACACAGGGGACCAAAGGAAGACAACACCAAGATATATAGTAATTAAAATGGCAAAGATCAAGGATAAGGACAGACTATTAAAAGCAGCTAGAGAGAGAAATAAGATTACATACAAAGGAAAGCCCATCCGTCTATCATCAGACTTCTCTGCAGAAACCTTACAGGCCAGAAGGGAGTGGAATGATGTATTTAATGCAATGAAGCAGAGGCCTTGAACCAAGAATACTTTATCTGGTAAGATTATCATTTAAATTTGAAGGAGGGATTAAACAATTTCCAGATAAGCAAAAGCTGAGAGAATTTACCTCCCACAAAACATCTCTAATAGCTGTCACCAGAGGTAATAAAACCATAGTAAAGAAAGCAGAGCAGCTAATTACTAAACAAATGCAAAAATTAAAATAACTATCTCCAAAGTCAATCAAGAGATGGATAAGGAGTACAGAATATAATACCTAATATATAAAGAATGGAGGAGGAAAAAAAAAGAACCTTTAGATTGTGTTTGTAATAGCATATTAAGTGAGTTAAGTTAAACTATTAGATAGTAAGGAAGTTAACCTTGAACCTTTGGTAACCACAAATCTAAAGCCTGCAATGCCAATAAGTACATACCTATGAATAATCACCCTAAATGTAAATGGACTGAGTGCACCAATCAAAAGACATAGAGTCACTGAATGGATAAAAAAACAAGACCCATCTATATGCTGCCTACAAGAGACTCACTTTAAACTCAAAGACATACATAGACTAAAAGTGAAGGGATGGAAAAAGATATTTCATGCAACTAATAGGGAGAAAAAAGCAGGAGTTGCAGTACTTGTATCAGACAAAGTAGACTTCAAAACAAAGAAAGTCACGAGAGACAAAGAAGGACATTATGTAATAATAAAAGGGTCAATCCAACAAGATATAACCATTATAAGTATCTATGCACCCAACACAGGATCACCTACATATGTGAAACAAATACTAACAGAATTAAAAGGAGAAATAGAATGCAATGCATTCATTCTAGGGGACTTCAACACTCTACTCACTCTGAAGGACAGATCAACCAGACTGAAAATAAGTAAGGAGACAGAGGCACTGAACAACACAATACAACAGATCGACCTAACAGACATCTACAGAATTCTACACCCAAAAGCAGCAAAAAACACATTCTTCTCAAGTGCACATGGAACATTTTCAAGAATAGATCATACACTAGGCCACAAAAAGAGCCTCGGTAAATTCAAAAACATTGAAATTGTAACAACCACTTTCTTGGACCACAGAGGTATGAAACTAGAAATAAATTACGCAAAGAAAATGAAAAATCCCACAAACACATTGAGGCTTCACAACATGTTCCTAAATAACCAATGGATCAATGACCAAGTAAAAACAGAGATCAAGCAATATATGGAGACAAATGACAACAATAAATCAACACCACAAAATCTGTGGGACGCAGAGAAGGCCATGCTAAGAGGAAAGTATATTGCAATAAAGGCCTACCTCAGGAAAGACCAATCCCATATGAGCAGTCTAAACTCACAATTAATGAAACTAGAAAAAGAAGAACAAATGAGGCCCAAAGTCAGTAGAAGGAGGAACATAATAAAGATTAGAGCAGAAATAAATAAAATCAAGAAGAATAAAACAACAGAAAGAATCAATGAAAGCAGGAGCTGGTTCTTTGAGAAAATAAACAAAATAGATAAACCCCTAGAAAGACTTATCAAGAAAAAAAGAGTCTACTCACATAAACAAAATCAGAAATGAGAAAGGAAAAATCACTACGGATACCACAGAAATACAAAGAATTATTAGAGAACACTATGAAAAATTATATGCTAACAAACTGGATAACCTAGAAGAAATGGACAACTTTCTAGAAAAATACAACCTTCCAAGGCTGACCCAGAAAGAAACAGAAAATATGAACAGACCAATTACCAGCAACGAAATTGAACTAGTAATCAAAAACCTACCTAAGAACAAAACCCCTGGACCAGATGGCTTCACCACTGAATTTTATCAAACATTTAGTGAAGACCTTATACCCATCCTCCTTAAAGTTTTCCAAAGAGTCGAAGAAGAGGGAATACTTCCAACTCATTCTATGAGGCCAGCATCACTCTAATACCAAAACCAGGCAAAGACACCACAAAAAAAGAAAATTACAGACCAATATCCCTTATGAACATAGATGCAAAAATACTCAACAAAATATTAGCAAACTGAATTCAAAAATGCATCAAAAAGATCATCCATCATGAACAAGTAGGCTTTATTCCAGGGATGAAAGGATGGTACAACATTCGAAAATCCATCAACATCACCACATCAACAAAAAGAAGAACAAAAACACATGATCATCTCCATAGATGCTGAAAAAGCATTTGACAAAATTCAACATCCATTCATGATAAAAACTCTCAACAAAATGGGTTTAGAGGGCAAGTACCTCAACATAATAAAGGCCATATATGACAAATCCAAAGCCAACATTATACTTAACAGTGAGAAGCTGAAAGCTTTTCCTTTAAGACCTGGAACAAGATAAGGATGCCCACTCTCTCGACTTTTATTCAACATAGTACTGGAGGTCCTAGCCATGGCAATCAGACAACACAAAGAAATAAAAGGCATCCAGATTGGCAAGGAAGAAATTAAACTGTCCCTGTTTGCAGATGACATGATATTGTACATAAAAACCCTAAAGAATCCACTCCAAAGTTACTAGATCTAATATCTGAATTCAGCAAAGTTGCAGGATACAAAATTAATATGCAGAAATCTGTGGCATTCCTATACACCAACAATGAACTAGCAGAGAGAGAAATCAGGAATACAATTCCATTCACAGTTGCATAAAAAAAGAACAAAATACCTAGGAATAAACCTAACGGAGGAAGTGAAAGACCTGTACTCTGAAAACTACAAGACACTCATGAGAGAAATTAAAGGAGATACCAATAAATGGAAACACATTCCATGCTCATGGATAGGAAGAATTAATATTATCAAAATGGCCATCCTGCCTAAAGCAATCTACAGATCCAATGCAATTCCTATCAAAATACCACCAGCATTCTTCAACGAACTAGAGAAAATCATTCTAAAATTCATATGGAACCACAGACGACCCTGAATAGCCAAAGCAATCCTGAGAAGGAAGAATAAAGTTGGAGGAATTATGCTCCCCAACTTCAAGCTCTACTACAAAGCCATAGTAATCAAGGCAGTTTAGTACTGGCACAAGAACAGAACCTTAGACCAATGTAACAGACTAGAGAGCCCTGATATAAACCCAACCATATATGGTCAATTAATATATGATAAAGGAGCCATGGACATACAGTGGGGAAATGACAGCCTCTTCAACAGCTGCTGTTGGCAAAACTGGACAGCTACGTGCAAGAGAATGAAACTGGATTATTGTTTAACCCCATACACAAAAGTAAACTTGAAATGGATCAAAGACCTGAATGTAAGTCATGAAACCATAAAACTCTTAGAAGAGAACATAGGCAAAAAAATCTCCTGAATATAAGCATGAGCAACTTCTTCCTGAATGCATCTCCTCGAGTAAGGGAAACAAAAGCAAAAATGAACTCATGGGAATACATCAAACTGAAAAGTTTCTGCACAGCAAAGGACACCATCAACAGAACAAAATGGCATCCTACACTATGGGAGAATATATTTGTAAATGACATATCCGACAAGGGGTTAACATCCAAAATATATAAAGAACTTAGACGCCTCAACACCCCAAAAGCAAATAACCCGATTAAAAAGTGGGAAGAGGATATGAAGAGACAGTTCTCCAAAGAGGAAATTCAGATGGCCAACAGACACATGAAAAGATGCTCCACATCACTAATCATCAGAGAAATGCAAATTAAAACCACAATGAGATATCACTTCACATCAGTAAGGATGGCCAGCATCCAAAAGACTAAGAACAACAAATGCTGGTGAGGATGCAGAGAAAGGGGAACCCTCCTACACTGCTGGTGGGAATGTAAGCTAGTTCAACCATTGTGGAAAGCAATGTGGAGGTTCCTCAACAAATGAAAAATAGAAATACCATTTGACCCGGGAATCCCACTCCTTGGAATTTACCCAAAGAATACAACTTCTCAGATTCAAAAAGACATATGCACCCCTATGTTTATCACAGCACTTTTTCCAATAGCCAAGATATGGAAGCAACCTAAGTGTCCATCAGTAGAGGAATGGATAAAGAAGAGGTGGTACATATACACAATGGAATACTATTCAGCCATAAGAGAGAAACAAATCCTACCATTTGCAACAACATGGATTGAGCTGGAGGATATTATGCTCAGTGAAGTAAGTCAGGCAGAGAAAGACAAGTGCCAAATGATTTCCCTCATTTGTGGAGTATAACAATGAAGCAAATCTGAAGTAATAAAATAGCAGCAGGCTCAGACTCCAAGAAGGAACTAGTGGTTACCAAAGGGGAGGGGTGTGGGAGGCCGGGTGGGGAGGGTGGGAGAAGCGGATAAGGCGTATTATGTTTAGTACACATTGTGTGAGGGATCAAGGGGAAAACAGTGTAGGGCAGAGAAGGCAATAGTGAATCTGTAGCATTTTACTACACTGATGGACAGTGACTGCATTGGGGTATGGGTGGGGACTTGATAATATGGGTAAATATAGTAACCACTTTGTTTTTTCATGTGAAACCTTCATAAGAGTGTATATCAATAATACTTTAATAAAAAAAGAAAGAAACCCCACCCCACGCCAAAAAAATAGCTGCTGAAATGAAGTCACATTTGCTTAGGAAGCCTTAACAGGTCAATTAATAACGCAAAAAGCTGCATAAGGTAAATTTCACACCAATTAAGCACATAAATAACTAATGTCAATTATACATCATCTTATGTAGTCCCTAGCTGTACTACTTGGTTCTTAAAGTCATAGCAGATTTGGAAATTACATGCCACTGAATTTTTAAAAACACAGTCTATGCACTGCCTTGTTGCTCATTCAGATCATTTCTATTCTTGGTCCGACCCACTGAAGTTCCCTGTCCATTGTACACTTGACTTCATTATCACATAGTAGTGATAGCTTGGGATTATGAAGAATTTTCCTCTATAGAACTTGTATTACTTTGTATGTATATATGACATATCAGAATAGCTAAGAATGCATAGACTTTTTCTCTCTCTGTCAGAGATGGGGAAATGGCGTGCAGGATTTTCAGATGCCCGGGAGTGCAGTCGGCCAGGGGCAGAACCAGAGTGTCTCTGCTGTCTTTGGAATACTACTCCAGGGTTCAATGCAAAGGGCAGAAGAACCTGACTGAGCACTGTGTTTGCAGACAGCCAGCTATCTGGCCGTGTCGTCTTCTCTTCCTCAATATGAGACTCAGCTGCTGTCTATAGATTCTGTAGCCAGTACAAGGAATTCCTCTGGGCTTTGTATGGTCAGAGGCAGAGAAGTGTAGCTTCCCCTCACTAGAAAATTTTACTAATCAACGGGGATTATGTATAGTGAGTGAACCGAGACCCCCGAGTCTCCATAAACCATTCAATTTCCATGTGATATACCAACCAAGAAGCCTTTCTGCATTTGAAGGAGTAAGCTTCTTCCTGAAGGTATGCAGTTTGTGGAGAGCTGGTTACTCAAGAGCCCCTGGGAGAAATGCAAATATAGAGCCAGCTAGAATCATGATAAAGAAAAGGAGCCGTCATTTTTACTCTTTTTGTCCTTTACTTCTTTCCGTAAGTGCAAATTCTACAGATAACTTCAGTAGTTTAGTAATTGCTGAATTACAAGAAGGCTAAAAGCCATTTAATTTGCTTATTACTTTTGCAAAGCAAAAAAAAAAAAAAAAGAGGGAGTGTCAAAATTTTCCAGTATATTTATCCATCTTTCCAAAGAAATAGAAATGGATCGTCATCATCATCGTAGGTTATTGCTCGTTTAGTTCTTGCAGTGTGGTAGACGCTCTAGAGCCATGATCTCATTTGTTCCTTACCACCATCATAAGAAGTGGATACTATTATCTTGAGAGCTGTGACGACGGCTATCCAGCTATCAACATGACACAGCTATTTGGACTTAGAACTGAGACCACTTCTGTCAATATGTCTTAGTTATTTGTTCCATGAAAACTCTGCCTGGGGAAGATAAGACCATAAACCAATAAATAACTTCTCTGTTTGCTTCAGGAAATTCCTGCAGATCAATTTATCTGAGATAACAGTCTGCTTACCCTGGGCAAACTTCTTGTTTTCGTCATACCACAGCTACCCATTAAGACTTGCTTTAAGACCCTCACCTTGCTGGATCCACAAATCCTAAACTAGTTGTCAGGATTGTAGCCCAGTCTTAATCCAATTCCTCCTTGAAAGAGTCTCTTGAAGTCACTTGAACTCAGACCCCAAAACACTATAAATATCCTCTGCTGACCTCCCTTTTCTGAAGACTACTGAGACTTCGCCAGGGTGGTATCTCCCATATTCAATTGTCTGGTAATATTTTGAGGAATTCAATAATCCTGGTTTTTTACAAATGAGCAAATGGAAGCCCAGAGAGTTTCAGTAGTTTGTCCTAGTCACCCACTTCATTAAGGCTTCCTACCTAGGACTGTCTGACCTCCTCCCATGTTCCTGATCTTTCTTCTATGCTTTCAGTTGGAATAAAAGTAAAGATTTTTTCAGTTTTACCCTGAACTTATTTGACTGAGATTAAAGAGAAATGCAAACAATGGTCTAGTTTACAGTCCTGTGAAAGGCAGTTGCCATGTGACCTTATGCATTAATTAGCCATAGAAATTTAACACTCTTTTTCATAATAAACCCCAGCAATGGTGACCCACCAACATTGTCTAAATGAAGGATGTAAGTCAACAAGAGCCAAGATAGACAAACTTACAATTGGTGTGACTTTTAAACTGTTGGTGAATTATTCAGCCGGTATAATAGTTTCCTAGGGCTGCTGTAACACATTACCACAAAGTTGGTGGCTTAAAGCAACAGCAATCAATTCATTCTCTCATAGTTTTAAAGGCCACAAGTCCAAAATCAAGGTGTCAGCAGGGCCACGCTCCCTCTGGAGATCCCGAGGGAGAATCTGTCCCACACCTGTCTGCTAGCTTCTGGTGGCTTCTGGCAGGCCTTGGCTTTCCTTGTCGGGGACTTCCTAACTCCAATCTCTGCTTGTCTTCTTGTGGTTTTCTCTTCATGTGTCTCCATGTCTTCTCCTTTTCTGTCTCTTATAAGGACACACCATTGGCTATAAGGCCCACCCTAATTGAGTGATCTCATATACAGACCCCTGTCTAAATTCCGTCTGCAAAGTTCCGTTTTGCAAATAAGGTCACATTCTGAGGTTCCAGGAAAACTTATCTTTGGGGACCATAATTCAACCCACTACAGCTGACAAAGTTTATTATTGACCTTCTATTATCATCAACATTATTAAGTCTAAAATTAAAATGCCAACCAAAAATAAGATAGGAAAAATGTAACAATAGCTCCTTTTAAAAATATGCGATCTTTGAAAAAAAAAGTGATATAAAGCACCTTTTATGGGCTATTCCAGTGAGGTTCTGATGTTTGATGATAGGAATGCATATATGGAATTAAAGAAAACCTTATTCATAGCATTGACTGTGATGTAGATACAATGGCTTTGTGAATAGATCATTTTTCAGAAATGCATCAAATGTTTATCTAAAGCCTTTGATATTCCAGGCACTGGGGAGGGACTTGATTGATAAAAGTAGTCATAGCTCTTACCATCTCCAGTTTGCAAAAGCAAACAGTGAGAAAAAAGATCGTGAAATGGTAACTTGATGACCAGCCCCATCTTCAAAACATCAGTGAAGGACGTCTTAGGACTCAATATATGATTCCTAAAGCTGTCAGCAAAATAATTTATAACAACTACTCTGTTTTCTTCCTTTGGTATCACATCAATAATATACTAATCTCTGAACCACAGAGTTTAATCAGAATTTTAAAAACTTTTGGACCCTGTAGAAATATATTTTACATTGTGATATAGTATATGTGTCACTGAAATAGAAGTTCACACAAAAATACTTACTTTTAGAACCACGATGCATTCTGATATTTTCTATCCCACTGTATCTCATTAGTGTTCCTATTTCAAAACTCACTAATGGATAACCCGTTTATTAGATAACAGTACCCCCTCCTCACCTTATCCATCTCAATACATACTAACAAGATTTCATAACAAGTAGCTTTCTTGCATTTTGTGCAGTAAATATTTGGACATAATCTCATTCATATGACTTTGGTATGAACAATATTTCTGGGGACTTAAAGACACAGTTCACTATTTGGGAAAGCTACATTTGATGATTTTATATCAGCTTATATATTGTTAGAACACATTTTTTCTGAATATATATATATAAGCCTTTAAAACAATAAATGACATTTTGTGTCTGTTCCCTATCCTCCACAGACCAATTTATTGACTACCCAGTAGTAGCTTCAGCCTGTTCCTAGCTTTGGGCTGCCACAGTGCTGCATGGTACCTCTGAGTGATGATATAACTCTCAAGCTCAACTCTGTTTCTGTGACTCGGTTCCACATCCTCAGCAGAGAGCCTCTGGTTCAGCTCCATCAGCTGTTCTGGTCCATCAGCAGTAAACTGACTGGGTGTGCTCTTGCATGTTATGTGGCTGCCTTTCCAGAGGTTGCCGAGAGGCTAGGTAGCAGTCAGGGTACCAGCAGAAGTAGATGACACACACTGAAACTGGCAAAATTGGAGACAATTTTAATAAAAAATTGATTTATAAAGGTCTGGGCAGAGTTTAAGAAAACCATGAGAAACCACAGGGAGGGGTTTGCAGGATCTTTGGGTTAGTGAGCACGGAGTGCCATCACCGTGCCCAGGCCCCAATGGCAGAGTGAGGGAGCACTTCCCAGAACTTGGAAGGAGAGGCCTGGTCCACAGCCCCGTGGCCCTTGGTTGAGGAACAGAGCCATTCACAGTGACTCCACGGGAGGCCACCCAGGGAGCAAATACCTCAGTCTCACTCTTTCCTTCCTCCAGTTTCCTGCTGGTTCTCTCTGCCCCATCAGCCCAGAATGCCTGGGAGCTGGAGGCCAAGGGGAGGCACATCAACGTGGGTCAGGATCCAGGAGCAGAGAGCCAGCAGCCCAGGATCTGGAGGAGCAAATGCAAAGTATCTGAAAGCACAGGAGGTGTGGATGAGGAGGGGACGATTGGCATCTCCAGGGCAGGGGAGATCAGGAAAGCTTTCCAGAGGTACAAGCATCTTTTTAACTACTGCTAAAGACTTAGGGGACCCCCTACATGTCAGGTACTGCTCTAAGTGTGTTATCTGTTTTAACTCATTGAATCCTAAAATAGCCCTCTGAGGTGGATATTATTGTCATCCTCATTTTTGGGGGGAGGGGGCTCTTTATTTTATATTATCTATTTATTATCAAATGTACATCACAATGGTTCAACAACCCCTCTTCCCCCTGCCCCCACTCCCCCCCACACCCCTCTTCCTTGGTAGCCACTAGTCACTTCTCAGTGTCTATGAATCTAATGCTGTTTTTGTTCCTTCTGTTTCACTTTGTTTTTACATTCCACAGAAATGTGAAATCATATGGTATTTGTCTTTCTCCACCTGGCTTATTTCGCTGAGATAATACCCTCTAGATCCATCCATGTTGTTGCAAATGGCAGGATTTCTTTTCTTTTTATGCCTGAATAATATTCCATTATGTATATGTACCACCTTTTCTTTATCCATTCATCAATTGATGGACACTTAGGTTGCTTCCATATCTTGGTTACTGCAAAGAGCGTGGTGATAAACATAGGGGTGTATATATCTTTTTGAATCATGGATTTTGTTTTCTTTGGGTAAATTCCTAGGAGTGGAATTACTGGGTCAAATAGTATTTGTATTTTTAGTTCTCTGAGGAACCTCCATACTGCTTTCCACAGCGGTTGTACCCATTTGCAGTACCACCAACAGTGTAGGAGGGTTTCCATTTCCATGCATCCTCACTAGCATTTGTTGTTTCTTGTCTTTTGGATAGTGTCCATTCTAACTGGTGTGAGGTGATATCTCATTGTGGTTTTAATATACATTTCCCTGGGATGGAGCATCTTTTCATGTCCTTGTTGGCCATTTGTATTTCTTCTTTGGAAAAGTGTCTGTTCAGATCCTCTGCCCTCTTTTTGATCGGGTTATTTGTTTTTTGGGTGTTGAGATATATGAGTTCTTTATATATTTTGAATTTTAACCCCTTTTCAGATGAGTCATTTACAAATCTATTCCCCCATACAGTAGGATGCATTTTTGTTCTGCTGATGGTGTCCTTTGGTGTACAGAAGCTTTTCAGTTTGTTGTAGTTGCACTTCTTCATTTTTGATTTTGTTTCCCTTGCCTGAGATGTGTTTGGGAAAAAATTGCTCATGCTTATATTCAAGAGATTTTTGCCTATGTTTTCTTCTAGGAGTTTTATGGTTTCATGACTTACATTCAGGTCTTTGATCCATTTTGAGTTTACTTTTGTATATGGAGTTAGACAATAATCCAGTTTCATTCTCTTACATGTAGCTGTCCAGTTTTGCCAACATCAGTTGTTGAAGAGGCTGTCTTTTCCCCATTGTATAATCAAGGTTCGTTTATCATATATTAATTGACCATAGATATGTGGGTTTATATCTGGGCTCTCTTTTCTGTACCATTGATCTATGGGTCTGTTTTTATGCCAGTACCAATTTGTTTTGATTACTGTAGCTTTATAGTAGAGCTTGAAGTCAGGGAGTCTATTCCCCCCAGCTTTGTTCTTCTTTCTCAAGAGTACTTTGGCTATTTGGGGTCCTATGTGGCTCCATATGAATTTTAGAACTATTTGTTCTAGTTCATTGAAGGATGTTGTTGGTATTTTGATAAAGATTGCATTGAATATGTAAATTGCTTTGGGCAGGATGGCCATTTTGACAATATTAATCCTTCCTATCCACGAGCATGGGATGTATTTCCATTTTTTGGTGTCTTCTTTAATTTCTCTCATGAGTGTCTTGTAGTTCTCAGAATACAGGTCTTTCACTTTCTTGGTTAGGTTTATTCCTAGGTATTTTATTCTTTTTGATGTACCTGTGAATGGAATTGTTTTCCTGATTTCTCTTTGTGCTAGTTCATTGTTAGTATATAGGAATGTAAGAGATTTCTGTGTATTAATTTTGTATCCTGCAACTTTGCTTAACTTTGTTTTTAGTTCTACTAGTTTTCTCATGGATTCTTTAGGATTTTCTATGTATAATATCATGTCATCTGCAAACAGTGAGAGTTTAACTTCTTCCCTACCAATTTGGATGCCTTTTATCTCTTTGTGCTGTCTGATTGCCATGGCTAGGACTTCCAGTACTATATTGAATAAAAGTGATGAGAATGGGCATCCTTGTCTTGTTCCTGATCTTAGAGGGAAAGCTGTCAGCTTTTCACTATTAAGTATTATGTTGGCTATGGGTTTGTCATATATGGTCTTTATTATGTTGAGGTATGTACCCTCTATACTCATTTTGTTGAGAGTTTTTTTCATGAGTGGCTGTTGGATTTTGCCAAATGCTTTTTCAGCCTCTGTTGAGATGGTCATGTGATTTTTATCCTTCTTTTTGTTAATGTGGTGTATGATGTTGACGGATTTATGAATATTATACCATCCTTACATCCCTGGAGTAAATCCCATTTTGTCATGATGATGATGTTTCTGATGTATTTTTGGATTCAGTTTGCTAATATTTTGTTAAGGGTTTTTGTGCCTATGTTCATCAGGCATATCGGTCTTTTTGTGTGGTGTCTGTCTGATTTTGGTGTTAGAGTGATGCTGGCCTCCTAGAATGAGTTTGGAAGTATTCAGGATGGGGCCCTTTTTATTGAAGTTTAACACACATACAGAAAAGTATACACATAAGAGACAGCCCACTCATTTTCACAAAAACCACCTGCTCATGTCACCAATCCCCAGATCAAGAAACAGAATGCTACCAGCCCCTGAGAAGGTCCTTTCCAGTCTCTACTACCCTCAGTGGTATCCACCATCCACTGATGATTTTTGCCTGTTTTTGAACTTTCTGTATTGACATTGTATAGCACTAATTGTGTGACATCTTTGCTTGACATTATGTTTACAGCAATAGCCTTGTTTTTCAAAAATTGTGATAAAATATACATAACATGAAAGTTATTTTAATCATTTTTCAGCTTTCTTGAGGGATGATTGACAAAAATTGTATATGTTTAAAGTTACAACTTGATGTTTTGATATATGTATACACTGTGAAATAATCACCACAACTAAACTAAAGGGCATGTCTATTACCTTACAGTTACCATTTTATTTTTTCATTTTAAGTATTTTTAAGTGTACAATTCAGCGGCATTAAGTACATTCACAGTGATGTGCAATCATCATCTCTATCCATCGTCATAACTTTTTCATCAACCAGACAGAAGTTCTCTACCTGTTGAACAGAAACTCCCCTTCTTCCCTCCCCCCAGCCCCTGGTGCCCACTATTACTTTCTGTCTCTATACATTTATCTATTCTAGGTCACTCAGATAAGTGGAGTCATGCAATATTAATCCTTTTGTGTCTGGGTTTTTTCACTTAACATAATGTTTTCCAGGTTCAACTTGTCATCTTCATTTCACAGTTGAGAAACTGAGGTACAGAATTGTGGAGGAAGCAAGCAGGGAGTCCAGGATATGAACCCAGGCAGTCTGGCTCCAGAGCCTGAGCACGTAAGGGCTTCACTGGGCTATCAGTGGGTCTTGTATTCACAAAGTCGATGATAACTATTTAAATCATGGGCCAGCTGCATGTCCCTGACTACTTCTCAGAGTCTCCCCTCCCAGAGTAGAATGACTTGAAATTCACATTTTCTCTCATGTGCTGCAAAAGGAAGAATTTCCCTTTATCTTTTTCTGATTAAAAGGGCCAACTTTTCCTCTTAATTGCAGACTCTTAGTCAACTGTTTCTGTAGCCCATTCATCAGTTTCCATGATTACTCTGATCCCATCCCTGAAAACAGCATGCCACTCCAGAGCTGCCTCTGGTTGTCACAGCTCCCTATTGGGTAGAATGCATCCTCCCCCCCACTCATAACTCCATACAATTTACTCCAATTATCAGTTTGTTGCAGAGCCTGCTGTTGACATGGGAACTGGAACGATCCCTTTTGAAGCCAAAGATGCCAGTCTGGCTACTGTTAGGAACAGAGGAGCCAGCTTGGCAGACACCAATATGTCTCATCCAAAGTGAATGCAGAGGGCCAACAGAGCCCGGGGCCAAGCTCTCCCAATCCTCGAGCAGTGCAATCACAGAGAATTCATGCATACTTACGAGCAGTCCGCACATGTCTAACTTTTTTCAGCCAGAACCCCTGAATTCTTGCATTGCAGAATGCTGGGTGCCAAGTAAAGATAGGTAGTGTTGCTATCTTTGATGGCATGACTCAGAGGCCATGGATCTCTCCAGCAAAGAGAGAAGGCTGCTGTCCTTTGAGTGTAGGAATGATGTGGCAACACCAAGACATAAGTGAGTTTTTTAATTTGAGAATTTTCAAATACAAGGCCATCTATGTACCAATTACCCACTTTAAGCAATGATCAATATTCTGCCAACAGATTTTCTTTCTGCAATACAATGAATTATCTTTCTGGTCCCATCTGTCAACAAAGACAGACATTCTAACCAAAATGCTGGCTCCTCCTCCTCTATTTGTTCTTTAATTATCACAGTGTTTTTCAGCTCAATCCTCCTCTGTGTCTACGCTCTCCTCCTATGTGATCTCGTCCAGGTACGAACTTTAAATGCTGTTCGTTTTTGTCAGGAGTCACTTAGCTGTAGGGAACAGAAACTGAACTCAACTACCTGAAGCAAAAATGGGAATTGTTAGATTCACATAATCATGAAGTCAGTTTCAGGAATAACAGAGTCCAGAACGTCAATGCTGCATCAGGATGTGCTGCTCTCCCTTGGTCACCTGACTGTTTTCTGACCTCATTCTCATCAGGTTATGCCTCCAAGGTGATTAAAAAAAAAAAAGGGCAGCTATCTAAGTTTGCATTATACCAGTTTAGCAATCCTGGCAGAAAGAAAATTATTTGTTCCTGATTGTTCCATCAGAAGTCCTTTGGCTGATTCTTATTGAATTGACCGAATTGCTTTGAGCATTCCTTAAGAATCACTGTGACCAGGTGGATGTCCAATACTAGTTATGCAGCCCTGAGATTCCTGCTTTCTACTTGACCAGAGAGGGGCTTGGCACTTTGATTAATAGCCACATCCAGGTTACTAGCCTGGAAGAAGGAATATTTCCCCAAAAGAAAATCATGATGCTTTTAGCAAAAGACTTGGGACATTATGCTCGACACCATTGCATCATGTACATGCTGAAGACTCCCAGATTTGTTTCTCTTCATCCCAACTTCAGCCCTGAACTCCAGGTGCATTTGTCCTACTGCCTCCTTAACATATCTCACAGGCATTTCAAACTTGACCTGGCCCAAAGGTATTTCTGAGCGTTCTGCCCTCACCCTATCTCCACCCTTTACTCCTTTTGGTTATTAGCAACAATAATTGGCACAGCCTAACTTAGGCAGAGGGAATGTATAGGAAGGCTTCTGGGACTCACCCATCAGAATTGATGGGAGGCTGGAGTCCTGGGCTTAGGAAGTAGGAAGTGTAGAAACTACCTTATAAAAGAAAAATGAGTTAGGAGGCTGCCCTTGGAAGGACTGAATTTTGTCCTTTTGCTCAAGATTAAAAAGAACTATCTAGCAGGAACACCTCAATTGTCCAATTGGACTACCTCTTGGCTTGACTGCAACCCATAAGAATGAGTTGTTCCCCAACAAGAAGCAGGGGTGCTGTTAGGAAATTCATGCTGGATATTCAAATGTGCAACATATATGCTCTCCACACCATGTTCTTCCCAACTCAGTAATCATCCTCTCCATCCAACAGGTTGCTCAAGTCAAAAGTGTGGAAGAGAGCATGAATTCCTTCTCTCCTCTCCCCCCTCCCCCCAAATCATCAGCAAGTTCTACAGTTCTACTTTGCAAAGGCATTCTGAAGATGTCTATTTTTGTGTCTCCTCGCTTCCACCTACCTAATCCACACCATCATTATCTCTTACCTGGACCCCCAGAATGGCCTCCAACTGGTCTCTCTGTCTTGTTTTGCTCCATGCACCTACCAGTATGATCAACTCAAAATGTAAAACAGTTCCTATTACTCCCTGATTTAAAGCCCTTCAATTATATTTTGTTGGTCTTAGAATTAATCCAAATCACTGATCACAGGGTGGCTGTATAGCAGAGTGGTTATAAACTCAGGCCCTGGAACCAGATTGCCTGGGTTTAAATCTAAGCTCTATCCCTTACTAGCTGGATCTCCTTAGGAAAGTTACATAACCTCTCTGGGCCACAGTTTCCTCATTTACAAAGTAGGGATAATAGTATTTAGTTACAGGACTGCTATGATGATTAAATGACTAATACATATAGATATCTTGAACAGTGTCTGATACAGTAAGAGCTGAATGAACATTAGCTGTCATGTGATCTGGTTGCTGGTCTTCTGCCAGACTACGTTTCCTTCTGCTCTGCAACCTTTGTCTCTGTGGTCTCACCAGATTGATAGTGTGATTTTTTACAGCATCCCAGTTCTTTCTATCTCAAGGCCTTTGCCTTTCCTATTGCACATGCCCACATGTCCTTCCACCAGATTTCACGTGGCCAGTACCTTTTTAACCTTAGGTTTCGGCTTAAATGTCACCTTTTCCACAGAGGGCTCATGCTATCCAAGTCCATCTAGTATCTGTCCTGCAGATATCCCTCTGTGCACTTACATGGCCATATAACAGAGGGGTTATGAACTCAGGGAGTGTGATGCACTTGGAGTCAAGAATCTCAGCTTCCCTTGCGGAATCTGCTACTTAGAACCTGCAGCTCAATTTCTCTGTCACCATTTCTCTGAGCCTCAGTTTCCTTGACTAAGTATGGAGATAAAACACAATACCTTCCAAGGATGTGGAGAAATTGTGACTCTTGTGCATTGCTAGTGGAAGTGTAAAATGGTATAGCCACTATGGAAGACAGTATGATTCCTCAAAAAATTAAAAATAGAATTACCATGTGATACAGCAATTTCACTTCTTGGTATATACCCCAAAGAATTGAGAGCAGGGATTCAAACAGATATTGTACATCAATATTTATAGTAGCACTATTCACAATAGTCAAAAGGTGGAGGCAACCCAAGTGTCCTGAGAGGGACGGATAATCAAAATGTGATATATACATACAGTAGAATATTATTCAGCCTTAAAAATGAAGGAAATTCTGATACATGCTACAACATGGATGAGCTTTGGAAACATTATGCTGAGTGAAAATAAGCCAGACATGAAAGGACAGACACTGCATGATTCCTCTCTCTAAGGTGCCTAGAAGAGGGAAATCCATGGAGACAAAAAAAGTGGAATGGTGGTTGCAGGACCTGGGAGGAGGTGCAAATGAGGAGTTATTGTTTAATGGGTACAGAGTCTCAGTTTGGAATGATGGAAGAGTTCTGGAGATGGATGGTGATGATGGTTGTACAAGAACATGAAAATACTTAATTCACTGAATTTCGTACTCAAAAAGGGTTAAAATAGTAAATTTTATGTTATGTATATTTTACCACAGGAAAAAATAATAATATCTTTCTCTCACGGTAGTTTCAATCATTAAATGAGAGGATGTATGTCATCACTCACCATAGTTGGTATTCATTTAAATTGGTGTGAAATGAGTGGCAAATAAGGAGAATCTTTTAGCCTTGGCACATTTCTCAGCAGAGACATTATTGCACAGAAGACGTAGTGAAAAGCATCCCATAAAGAACACTAATGGATGAACTTGGTGGCCTTTATTAATATCCCATTCCACCTTAGCCTGACCTGGGTTGAGAGGAGGGAAGTGTTCCTCCTGAGACCACGCTAACCACCCTCAATGCTTTGCTCTAAAGCAGGCCAACAGACCGGGGAAAGTAAACTCAATCCAAGAAGGTGACAAATGCTAGAGTGTCCCCTGCACTCAACCACAGAGGCCTTCACCACTGTCTCATCTGGGTGGTGGTGGCTGCAGTGAGTGGGCTTCCCTTGGCTTTTCTCTGAAAGCAGGCAAAAAAAGAGAAAAGAAAAGGAAGTTAATTGATTGTGGAGTTGGGAAAGTTATTAAGGCAGCTCAGAAAAAAGCTTTAGGAATCACTAGAAAAACTGGAAAGAGACTCAACCCAGCTGGGGTTTTCTCTCTCCCTTCTGTCTCTGTCTCTACTCCTTGTGTGTTGGCCCACTTCCCTTGTGTTGCAGATGGCATATGCTTTTCTACATAGCGAGGAACATGTCTGTTGGCCACCCAAGCACAGCCATGTCAGCAGAAAAATGTCCCCCCTCTGTGCTGTATTATTTAAATTGGCCAGGATGATGTAACAAACGTACCCAACCATTGCAGTTCACTCACAGTATATCTCAGGGTGGGTTCTCCAAGAAGCAGACTTAGAGTATTTAGTATGCAGAATGTTTATTAGGGAGTGTTCTTATATTTAAAATCTGTAGGAAACAAGGAATGGAAGCAGGATTGGGCAAGACAGAAACTGAGCTACAAGTTAGGCCCAATGACATCCTTAGTCAACCCCACAGAAGCCCTAGAGCTAAAATGGCTTGTTAGACATGGCCCACGTTGCACTGCAGTGGTTGGGCCTACACTCCCACGTTGGTTGATCACTGGATGTGGGCTTCCCTTGGAAGGGCATAACCTCAGGTGAGCAAGGCTCTTGGTGCTGAGGCAGACCCTGAAGGGGCTGATGGCTGAAGGGTCTTTGCCAACAACGTTCTCTCAACTGGGTTATTAAATCCTTTAATGAAATGGAATCTGGGCGGTGGATCACAGTGTCCATCATAAATAGTAGAAATGTATTTCTTGCTCATCTAACATTCCTGGCAGGTGCTCAGTTACAGAATTAGGCTCTCTTCCATGCAATCATTCAAGTACCCAAGCTCCTTCCATCTGTGGCCTCACCAAAGCATAAGACCTCATCGTCATTTACATCCAGCTGGAAGAAGACACAAAAGCATGGAGGAGCACACCTGGGAGGACTTTATAGGCCAAATATGAAAGTATACACATTGTTTCTGTTCATATTCCATTGACATGGTAATTCTGAACTGCAAGGGAAGCCATGTGCCAGGAAGAAGAGGAAATGGATTTTGGTGAGCAGTTACTAGTTTCCGCCATAGATGCTCTTACCCCTTCTTGTCACCCCCTGGATTCTGATACCGGTGTCACTTCTGACACTTCCCTCTGTTTACCACCTCCTGGAATGTGGTTACTGTTTCCATGGGCAGCAGCCTCCTCATCACCAAGTCCCCAGTGTTGATGAATGTGTTTCTCTTATTACCTATTTGTGTCCTCCAAATTCCTTGCTTTACTTTTCACAGTGAAGACTTTCAGTCTTCAGAGTAAACAGTATCCCTTGATAATTCTTCTCCCATGGGCCCCTTAAGCCTCCACTCCTTAGAGCCTTTCCAGTCTGGCAGCTTCTCCACATTCTCTTCTCCCTCCCTCTCTCAGGTTAAGACACAGAATTCACACAGACATACACACACCCTTGTCCACTACTCCTGAAATCTGCCTTCCTCTTGACTATGCTTAAGACATGAAACTGCCATAAGTTTCCCTTTATTTTGATTTTTTAATTTTTGATGTTTTCTGTCTGAGCTTATTGTTCAGTTGCTTTCTACATCTCCTTTTAAGGATCCAATTGGCAGGAAATCTGGGCAGAATTCTCAACAGCGCTTAGCAGGTAGTGCTTTGGGCATTGAGTATGTTCTTCCCTTCTCTCTCCCTCACTTCCATCCTCCCTTCTCCCTTGGCAGATAGGTAGCTGACTACCATAGGCTTGCGCTGTCTTTCCATTGTGTCAGTTCTGCCTGACTGGGCTCACCCTTGTGACTAAGTGGTGCCATTGATTAGTTTTGGACAATGGAATGGGGGCAGAAGTCATTGGTGTCACTTTGGGCCAAGGTAGTGAGTATTCACTGTGCTTTCCCCATGCCCTGTTTCCTGTCTACAGTGCTCTTAGACACCACATGTTGAAAGTGTCAGTGTCATAAATTGGAAGAAGATTGGATCCCCAAGTTACCACTTGGAAGAGAAATGCCCAACCAGGCACATCTGCTTCAGACTTTGCATAAACTGGGCTTGTTTGTTACTGGACTTACATTTAGCCCACTCTGACTAATACATTCCCTTCTTTTGTTCAATATTTTTCAGCCCCTAGTATTTGCCAGGCACAATGCTAGGTATTAAGTTTGCAAAGATAAATAAAACACAGTCCCTTCACACAAAGAACTTACAATCTAGGAGGGAGAAACAGATGTATCTTACATATTTTTTTAATGGTGTATTAAGTCCTACATTGCATATATGTATAGAGTATTATGGGAGAGAAGAGTAGGACATCTAAGCCCACTTGCATGGGAATTGGAGTGGGAGTCACAGGATGAAGAGGTCAGTTAGGTGACATGTATTCCAAAGGGATGGGCACGATCAAAGGTAGAGACAGGGAAAGCAAATTCATGAGTATGTATGTGCAATGAGTAAAAAGAGCATGCAAGGATAACAAACTAGGAAATTTTGATTAGGATGTGCTGTAAGTTTGATTCTATATGGGGAGAAGTTTACTCAGCGTGGACTATTATAACAGTCTCAAATGTAATTAAGGCTCTACTTAAAATTAATAGCTGTCCTGTGGGACCACAATACATTTGACTCTCCAGGGAAGAATCATATTGGGACTTAGTTTTGAAGTTTTATTTTTACATAATCTTAGACTCTAATGAGTGCTTGATTCCAGTAGAATATGACTCTACTTAAAGTGAACCACACTACTATTTCAGAGACAATTACATGCATTTTTCATTTCCTGTGTACTTAGCAAATCTTCTTTTTGTGGGTTATCACCTGTGTGTGCTGCTTTCCAGGGTATTCTAGTAACCATTGGACAGAAGACCTAGCTTTAACCCTAGTTCTTCTGATGGTATTACATTGAAGCATATGAGATGGTCAGTATTTACATTTTGTATCTAAATGATGGCAATTTTGTAGTTTTCTATCAAATATACTTGTGGGTGGTAGATTGAATTCTTGGTCCCAATTCTCCACTCCTTATAATAATATTACACATTCAGACCCTTGTCCTAGCCCCATCACAGGAACATATACTATCCCTCTCCTTGACTTTGGGTTTTGCCATGTAATTTGCTTTGGGCAGTAGAAGATTAGCAGGAATGATGTAAGCAGAGGCTTGAAATGTGCTTTCATAGTTGGACTTTTCTTGTGCTTCTGTATCCCCAAGTAGTCCTTGTGCCGTCATGCTGGGCTTAGAAGGAAGTGTTATCCTGATTCTAGAAAGGGACCCAAGATAGGGACATTCCTTTTTTACCTTCATGGTTGGCTGGATCTGGGGCAGCCATCTCGGGACCATTACAGAGCCTGCCTTGAGAAAACAGGTCGTTGCACAAAGGATGGTAGAGAGTCAAGATGGGAAAAGCCTCTGTCCTGGTTATGCCGCTAAGCCATTGAATTCACCAGCCCTAGATATTCCCCTTTTCAAAACCACTTTGTTTGGGTTTTGTATTACTACTAGTTGATAGCATCCCAATGGATCACTCAAGAATCATATGTCTGACTTTTAATTGATAGAGATGTTTAAGGTTATAAAAAGACTTATGTGAAAAATTGAATAATTGTCCCCATCTTAATAGATCCTTCAAGTTCTTACCAGCCTTGGTTATAAGATGACACTGGAGAAGGTCCTCTGAGGGTTGGATTAAGTCTAACTTCTTTTGTCCTGAACCAGTCATTTTGGTTCATCATCAAATTGTCTTGTATTATCATTTTCACTCTTTTTAAAGTGCAATTTCCTTAAAGGAAGGAAACTGGTCTAAGGCCTAGAATTTGTGTATTTTATATTTTGTTGGCCTGGGGCTACTAGCGAGGTCAATTCATGAATAACGTCCATGCATAGCTCTCACCTCTCTGGTACTCACCTTAGGGAAAAGGTATCACTGAGTAGTCTGAAATTCATCAGCTCTGAGTTCAAGTCTTGATTAGCTGGGGTGATCTTGTGCAAGTCGTTTAATGTCTTCGAGCCTCAGTCTTCTCATCTGTAAAATAGGGATAATGATACAGACTTCAAGGTTTGGGAGTGAAGTATAGTGTCTGGCACATAATAAGCACTCTGTAAATGATTATTGTCTCCCTCCTCCCCATCTATCAGGGCAAAGAGTGTCTTTGGGAATAAAGAGCACTTGGCTACAAATCACAAGTGGTTGGATTTGGAAAAGCCCATGCCTTACTACTAAAGTCAGCAACAATTATTTTCATAAACCAGAAATAAGATACGTTTATTTATAGTAACACATAAATAAATATGTGTTTATAGAAATAGCAGTGTGTTATCAGGAAGAAAGATGGTAACAGAGGAGGTATTACAGATACCCTCACTTACATCCTCCAACCATGATTTTATTTTTAATGTAAAATATATGATGATCTGGATGTCTTTGACAATGGCAGTTTATTTTTAGATTCTTCTCTTTAAAACTCAGGAGGTATTCTTTTCTTCATGAATATCCTAAATGCCAATTTCCCCAGTACATCTCCCAGTTAGGATAAGATTGCTTTTTGCTTGTCTGGAATTTGGTAATGTCGTTTCTCCTAGGTAGAGAAAGTGTGTGTGTGCATGCACACACACACATACACACAGTTCTTCTAACAGCGAGAATTCAAAGCTATCTGGAGGAATCCAATCTCTGTGGACCAAACTAAAGTTTCCTCTCCTCTGTGGAATGACTGATACGCCTATTGGTTTCTTTGTACCTTTCTTCCACCCCCGACAGTGCCTGAAAATTGGGGATTGCCTTTGGGCTGCATGAGCTAATGCTGTGGCCCGACAGGTTAGGCAGCTCGTGATGCCAAAGGCTTAATTCAAGAGCTGGGATGGAGCCTATGGGTGAAGAATAGATGAGGTAGAATCATCAACTCTGAGACTTTTTATAGAGGGAAAATTAGGCATCAAGAGGTACAAACTACTGCTCAGAGTCTAGCTAACTGGGGCCAGGGAAAGGCAAGATGCTGGTGAAGACTGCATAAGACCACTCATCACTCATGTATTGTGTGTCAATTACTGTTCCAGGCAAGGGAATACAGCTGTGAGCAGAATCCCAACCTCAAGGAGCTTACATTCTAAAGAAGATAGATGATAAAGAAAGAAAATAAAGTAAAAGATACAGTGTAAGGACTTTGGAAAACAAAGCAGGAAAGGGGGCTACAGAGTGTATGGGGAGAGTTTTACCATTTTAAGTAGGGTAATTGGGACAGACTCCAAGGTTTGAGAAAATCCTAGGGACAAGGATTCCACACAGAAGAATAGCCAGTGCAAGGGCCTTGAAGTGACAATGTGCCTGGAATGCCCGTGAGGAACCCCAGTGGCCTTTGAGGCTGATGCAGAGTGAGCGAAGGGCTATCACTAGATAGTGTCAGGGAGAGAGGGCGTGTGGCCCAGACGGGTGGGCCTTGTAGCACCGGAAGACTTGAGCTTTTACACCTAGTAAAGTAGGAAGCTGTTGGCTGATTTTGAGCAGTGGAGTGACATGATTTGGCTCACGTGTTAAAAAGAACCCTCTGACAATGGAAAATAGATTGCCAAGGGGCAAGGGGAGAGGTGAGGAGACCATTGCAATAATCTGAGTGGGACGTGAGGGTGGCCTGGACCAGGCTGCTGGCAGTAGAGATGGGGAGCAGTAGACACATTCTGGATTACATTTTGCAGGTAGAGCCAACGACATTCCTGGATGGATCAAGTACAGGGTAAGAGAGCAACAGAGGAGTCAATTTTGACTCCAAGGCTGTAAGCAACAGGAATGATGGGGCTGCCATCAACTGGGATGGGGAGAATCGTGAAGGAACAAGGGTTTGGGGGAAAGATCAGAAGCTAAGTTTCAGGTGAGTTTCAGATGAGTTTAGAGAGCCAAGTAGGGATGTCAGGTGGGCAGCTGTTTATATGAATCTGGAGTTCAAAAGCCCTAAATATAAAGCCCTAGTCTGATGCCCAGAGCAGAGAGGATGATCTTCCCTCCCCACGTCCTTGACTCCCAGGTTTGGTTCATAAATTCTGAACTGAAGCACAGAACTGAAGACTCCCACATCAGTACTGATTGGAACACTATACAGCTTCTCCTTATTGTATGAGCCTGGAGTTACTTTATAGAAAAAAAATGTCTTGATTCAAGGACCAAATTTGTTTTTTCAACCTCATCTTTATAAAAAGGGTGGCATAATTATGGATGCAATTCATTTTCCTGCCTTCCCAAGGGTAGTCAGTAAAAAAATTCAACACCCACACTCAGTGCTCTCTGTCTAGCCCTTAAACACACACCTTGTTCCAGGGAATGATTTCCTCTCTGGATCCTCAAAGCCACTGTTCTTCATTTTCTGCTTTCTCCATCCCCTAGTCAACAGTTCTGGTTTCTTGGACTTAGAATAGTCTTCTGGCCTTGGAATAGTCTTCCTCTTGGCTGTCTCCGTTGTCTGATGCCCCCCACTCTCCCTAAGCCTCGAATCAAGTCATCTAATGGGGGCCCTAGTCCCACAGTCTTCTTTGGATATTGAGTCTTGGTTTCCTTGGACAAAGTGGTATGTTTCTGAAATTCTTCTGGAATTAGCTCCTGAAGGCAGAGCTGCCAGGCACATCTCAGGTCTATGGCCTCTGGGCACTGAATGATGAGGGTGGTCAGAAGAGGCTGTGCTTCTATCCCCAGGGGTAGTATGCACCCTGACCCTGCAGGCCCTTTTGGTTTGCAAAAGCTAGCCACAAACCACAAAGAGGACATCATTCAGCATGGAGCACCTTGCCAGCATTTACTTTGGGGTGAAGTTTTATCAGGAGGCCAGCTCCTCTGGAATTTCAGGCTCTGAAGATGGCCCTTGAATTTTGGGGAAACTACACCTAGTGGAGGAAAGGAGGAGGTAAGGAGGGGGCATCGGGAGACGGCAAAGCCTTCTAATCTCCTGGTTTCTGTCTGTGCAACAGGGGGAGGTATTGCAGAGGGCCATGGGCCCCATGGCTTTTCTCCCCACTGTCATGCTTGGTGCCATCTCAGGAGGTCCTTGTTTCACATGATGTTTCCTGAATGGCTTATTGGCTTTTACATGACAGGTATGTCTCATGGCAAGAATGACAGCTCAAGTGTGGCCGAGTCTTATCCAGAGCGCTTCTCAGCAAAATCCTCCCTTCAGTTTCAGCTGATCCTTGGCTCTGTGCTTGTGAGCATCTGGGAAGCCAGGCATGGAAGTAATTCCATTCTTTGTTCAATAACTAGCAGACACACAGACAAGGCAAGCCAGGTGCATGGTCAATTCCCTTTAAGGAGTGTGGGCAGAGACCGGCCAGATGGAGGAGTGGGTAATGGGCCACTCCACCCTGCCCCCAGTGCACGCAGCTGGCAGCCTCAGCATCTGGCATGGATCTGACTCTCCGACCCCATCATATTCCATCCTTCCTGACGATTCATTAAGAGTGCTTAGGGAAACACAGAAGGCTTTTTATAGGCATCCTAGTTCAGCCTCGGTAGGGTTGCTGAAAACAAAAAAATATTTCTGGAGTGGAAAGATCTTTAGAAATGTCCTTGCCAAAATGTTTTATTTAGTTCTTCATCACGGGACATACTGATGCAAGGAGGATTTTCCTAACACCTTCGGAGTGCAGAGCGGTGTTGTATGCGTGCAGTGTTTATGTGTCAAAGAGACTGGAGGAGCCCAGGGGAGGGAGGACTTTGGCTTCACCTCTGACACTTTTCAACCTGTGGAGATTTCTAGAATCAGCAAGCCAGGTCCTATGGGGATCCTCAGCAACATTCATTGTTTCCATAGAAACACTAGAAATTTCTGATATGAAATAGAAGGCAACCTGTGGACATTACCCTCAAAAAAAAAGGTCTGGCTTTCTTCTGCTTCTTCAGCTGGGACCAGCTTTTCCTGTTGTCTCCTTTATGGAATTTGGAATAAAGAGCTAAAGGAAAGCCCCTAAATGGGAAAAAGACTTCTGTGAGTCCAGACAGCAGTGGGTAGACCTGTTTCAAGTAGCAAGTTTTAACTAGCAGCTTTGCTCAGGACATTGGAAACTCCACACTGAGCTTGAGCTTGTTTTTAAGTGGGCCTCTGAGTTTTCTTCCTGTTTTCTGGTATAAATGTCTGATTGTCTAAATTATAGGGGGAACAGCCCAGGAACAGAAAAGCTGCTCTCATCTGCTTTCAGGCTTGCCACAGTCTAGAGAGAGACGCTGCGAATATCTTGAGATTTCTGGTGTGGCCTCTCAGACCTGTGGGTCTGAATAATCCTGATAAGATTTGGAGAAAGGGCACAGGCACACGAGCATTTGTAAGCACTGAGTAGAATCTTTACCCCTTTTGGGTCCATTGGAATGTCAGTGTCACTACTGATAAATTAAACGTGTCCTGTTTTCCACCACCACAGTCCCTCACACAGAGAGCACTGTGGAATGGAAGGAACCCCGCAGCGGGGGTCAGGGCCCTGGGTTCTGGTTTTGATTCTGCCTCCAAGAGCTGTGTGACCTTGAATGAGTCAGTTACCTTCTCTGGGCTTCACTTTATTCATCAGTAAATGGTCGGGGGAGAGACTAGATAACTCTTAAAAAATATATATTTTTTTATTGTGGTAAAAAATGCAACATAAAATTTACCATCATAACCATTTTTAAGTATACAATTCGGTAGTGAGTATATTCACACAGTTGTGAAAACAGAGCTGCAGAACTTCTTCATCATGCAGATAGGAAACTCTAAACCCCTTAAACAACCCCCATATCTCCCTCGTCCCAGTCCCTGATAACCATCATTCCACTTTCTGTGTCTTAATTTAGCTACAGTAGGTACCTCATATAAGTGGAATCATGGTGAAATAGCCAGTACTATGTGTACTTGTGTTTTTGTGACTGGCTATTTCAAATAACATAATGCTGTCAAGGTTCATCCATGTGGGAGCATGTGTCAGAATTGCTTTTCTTTTAAAGGCTGAATAATATTCCATTGTTTGTATATACCACATCCTGTTTTCCCATTCATCTGTCAACATACTTGGAGCGCTTCTAACTCTTGGCTATTGTGAGTAATGCTACTGTGAACACTGATGTACAAGTGTTTGTTTGAGTCCCTGCTTTCAATTCTTTTGCATATTTACCCAGAAGTAGGACTGCTGGATCATATGGTAGTTTTATTTTTAATTTTTTGAAACACTATGACATCTCTCTCCATGGTGGCTGCACCATTTTACATTACCACCGGCAGTGCACAAGGGTTCTGATTTCTCTATATCCTCACTAACACTCGTTATTTTCTGCTGAGCATCTTTTCATCTGCTTATTGGCCATTTGAGTATCATCTTTGGAAAACTGTCTATCCAAGTCCTTTGCCCATTTTTTAATCGGGTTACTTGATTTTTGTTTTTGTCAAGTTGTGCACTAGATGACTCCAGACTGTCCATCTCTGGCATTTTTAACTCCAGATTCTTACTATTTTCAACCAAATTCTTCAGCTCTCTTTCCTTCCTTTCAGGGAACAAGTGACAGTTAATTTCCAAAGGATGTGTTTGCAAGAAATTGAATCTATCAATGACTCTGACAGACTTTATTTTTGCATTCTGGGATTTTGCTTCATGTAAGTCAGAGGGAGTGAAGGCATGTTGTTAGATTTTGATATAAATGAATATCTATCACTTGAGGGAAAGTGTGGAGAGGGAATCTTTTGCCTTCTAAAGCTAGTGCTTCTTCAGGACTAACTTCATACTGATCAATTTCATAAGTACTTTACATGTATCAACGTATTTAATCCTCACAACAACCATAACCTTGTGGGGTATGTGCTAGCATTATCCTCATTTTACAATGACGAAACTGAGGCACAGAAAAAGTAAGAGAGCAAGAAATTCGCCCTAGGTCAGCAGCTAGTAAGTTGAGGCCAGAGGTCTCTCTGCCTTCTGTTCCTCTCATCCTTAGCTGCTACCTTGGACAGACCATTTTAGTCTTTATCCTATTATATATAATCATGCCAGGAGGCTTTTTGACCCTCTCCTCTGCCTCCCTCCTTTCACCTTTCAACCATGCCCTCTAGGACCCTACTCCATGATAAACAGAGTCCCTGCATCCTTATTATTTCTCCTGTTTTCCCTGTTTTCTGCCTCACTGACCTTAGTCTCCTCTGAGCTTCCTGCTTCCCTTCCACCCTTCTCAGGAAAGAGGCTCACTGTCACCCGCCCTCTGCCCCTCAGGCTGGGAGTTGGGAATTAATGTCTCTTTTCCCTCTAAAGCTGTTGCCAGGCCACTGTTGCACCCCTCTCAGGTAAAATTCCCTTTGACTTTGAGGCTCACATCTCAGCCCTACCATGTCAACCTGCTGATCAGTCTCTACATTCATGAAAGATTTTGGCAACAGGCTCATGACCTTTCTCCCTGATAAGTTCTGCCAACTGTCAACCTTGGTGACTCTGGTGTCCAGGAGGCTTACCCTCCTGACCCACTGCTCCTCTGATCTTTAGCTTTAAGCCACATATTTTACCTGGCCTCTACTTTGACAATGCTGGTCTTTCAACAGCCCTGTCCTATCCTGTCATCACTCAGGATTGCCCCATCCCCAAATCTCAAACTCCAGTGTCCCTCCAGCTCATTCAGGCCCTCATTGCACTTAGTTGGTCCAGGGAGGGCTTCCATGCCCACCCAGTCTACATCTCCCTCTGGGCTTATCCTCTGTTCTCACTGAAGCCAGACCCTAGGGCAATCACCTGAACGGTTTTCTTGTCAATGTCACCCATCTCCACTTTTTTTCCTTCTGTTTTGGAGAGAGAGTGAGCATATTTCCTTCCTTCAAATGTAATAATTCAACCTGTGTGCCCCTCGCTTTTCTCTAGGGTCCTGCTCTATCCATCCTTCCCTCCCTGTCCTGTGTCATCCTTATGAACATGCTCCGCTCTCTTTTCCCCATGCTTCCCTGGGCCCTTCACCAGTGCCCCAGCTTCTGTTCAGTTTTGCTTCTTCCCCTTCTCTAAACTTCTGGAAAGAGAGTCCCTACTTACTCCTTTTCACTGCTCAGTCCACTGAAATTTAGCTTCTGTTCATAAGATATGTGAGGATGGGTTAGAAATTTGAAGTTTTGAATGGCTGATTACTTCCCCTGACCCAGTGGGGAGAAAGGCCAAGTGTGTGTGAAGAATGCAGAGCAAGGAGCTGGGTGAACTTAAGGAGCATGGTAGCATTTGCAGTGTGTTGGAGGGGGAAGGAGAGAGGAAAAGGATCATCAAGTACCACTCTGTGCATCTTAATTGAAGATTAGCTTGCACAGTGCCTGCGGCATAGAAGACACTCAGTAAAGGAGTTTCTCCCTCCTTTGTCCCCTCTCTTTGGAGCTCAGCTTTCTTCTTTATATACCATGGGGTTGGACCAAATGATCGACAGATTCCTTCCAGCTCTGTCTTCATGCAGCAGAATTTCTCCTAGCAGTGTCTTGAGGTCATCATTGCCTTGGAGACGAGCTTTTCAAAACTGCTTACAAAAAGGCCTGTGTTCTTTACACAGGACGTTCTAAACAAATATCAACAGAAAATGTTTTTAAGAGGCATTGAGACTCATTGCAGAATAGCCCATTACATCATTGTGCCTCTTCTTGAGTAACCTAAACCAATGTGTGGGGTGGTGGTGTTACGGGGATTAAAGACTGATGAGGTTTCCAGCCAAGTATAGTGTATGTGTATTTCAGAGATTTTTAGGATTTAGAATGTCAACCTTAAGGAGTAAGTATGATTCGGTCAAATTTTGGACTAAATAAAGAAAGGCTGATGGATTTTAGACAGATGGGGGCTTTTGTGGACAGAGCTGGACAAAAAGAATATGAAAAGAATGCAGAATGCAATCAGACAGTAAAGAGATTAGTTGAATCCAGCCAAGGCTGGGGGGTTGCTGAATTCCATCTACCCAAATTAAGCTTCTCTAAAAAAGACCATTGTATTGGCTATTTCAAGAGAATGTAGCATATTCTGACCCTAAAAGGTTGTCTTTGTTATTTCAATAGAAAATGGGTAACATTTTAATATGAGCTGTGAGTTGAGAGGTATAAGAGATGTTAAGTTTATAAAACGGACTGGAATGTTGAGTTTTTATGTTTATTTAATTAGAATTGCAATAAACTTTAATGTTATGGAAGTTTCTGCTTGTTATGGTTGTAAGTTTGTCCTGTAAGACTTTAGAAGCATGTACCAGAACATTTGGATACATTAAATTTATAAGTGTAGTTTAAAATTAAGGTGATTGAACTGATTAAATTTGTAAATGGAACGGATTATTTGAGCAGTTCAGTCTGTTAACTGGAGTGTCTGAAAACTTAGGAAAAACTTGAGAGTTTCTTATTTTACTAGTCTTATAAATAGAGCTGTAGTTTGAACTGAAAGTAATGAAAATGAGGTTTTTAAGTTCGCAACTTTGATAACTTCAATATTAATGTAAGAGTCAAATAACTGAAAATCCTTTCTATGGAGAAGACCCCCATTAGGAATAGGATAAGCCAAGACAGATAGGATAAAAATGTCCGAAGTAGACGAACAAGGTGGTAAGCTGTCTGGTGCTACAGGAAGTGGGCTCCCCAAGGGTGCAATGGTGACGTAATGGAGGACACAGGAATGTTCAATGTACTTGTGCACTGAGGACTGTGACCTGAAATATATCCTCTTACATTTTTATAATATGAAGACTTTCAAGAACATTCAAGTGCTTATCTTTACCTTTGCATGATCTTATTTAATAGGTAACAGATGAGGATTAAACCAGAACAAGGCAACACTCAAAACTGGATGACACATTAACTCAGTAAAGAGTACTGATTGTTTTTTTAGTAGCTGAGGTGCAATATTATATCACTGTCAAATGATTTTATTTTGACCCTTCTAGAAACTCGGGACCAAGAAAAAGTAAAGAAGTAATGCGCAAAAGTTCTTGAATAACCAGCAGATAAAGTCAAATCCATATGTATTTCTGGTTCTCTCAATGCACTGGGACCAGAGGGTGAAGAGGCAGGAGCAGGTGTCTTTGAGATGCCAGGTTTCCTATTCTCTTTCCCACTTAAAGTTGTGCCTTAGTTTTTCTCTAAGTCTGATCTTTAGTCATGGAATGGAAGTAACAGTATAAGGCCATCCCTGGGGAGTGAATTAAGTGGCCATCGCCTTCACTGAGAGTGCCTTCCGGAGGGGTTGGAATAGGTACGAGAGCCCAGACTGGTCACCCTCGCACTGATTACTCTGGGACTGTCTCGGTAGATGGCACAGAGGGCCGGCTGGTGGATAGGCGGGTAGTTCCTAAACCTGGCCAGTCATCCTAACCACTTGAGGAGATGTTTTAAAACAATTATAGGCCTGACTTTCTGCATTCAAATTCTGATTCAGATGTTGTGGGATGCTGGTCACAGTCATTCCATTAGGGAAAGCTGTTGTAGGGTCAGTGATGAACTTACTGTGCTGTGACAGTTGCTTAAAGAGCAGCCGTTTGCTCTGTATACTTTTTTATTAACACAGTTATGATTCAGGGGCATAGATTTCCTCCATTCTTAACTTACAAGCAAGCAGAAGCCCTAGCTACTACAGGCTCTGCTGATCTTCAGTTTCTGTCTTGCCTTTTCTCTCTCTGACCTGTCTCCTCTCCCTCTCTGCGCTTCCCTGTGATGCTCTCCTAGTCTGCCTCAGCCTCTTTTTACTGGCTATCTGTCCATATTATTTTTGTATTTTTCAGAATATGTAAATCCAAATGTATCCTTACTAGTTACTGGGAACAGGTACGAATAATCTATCTCCCTCTCCTAGGTGAAGTGATAGGAGTATCTACTGTCAGCCGACACAAGACAGGCAGTTTTACATACATACTACTTCATTTCAACCTCAGCACAGCCCTGGGAGGCAGGCCTGAGTCAAAGAAGTTAAGTCTTTCCCCAAAATGACTCTGCCCAGAAGTGACTAATTTTGGTTTTCCTCATCAGCAGCCAGCATTGCTTAAGAACCTAGCACAGGCAGGGTGCCAAGGCCAGCCAGGCTGTCCTGAGCTTGTTAATTAGGTTGTGCCGCTCTTTTCTTTGGTACACTTTGTCTCGCGGTATTGATTAAAACCAACACATTAAAAATAAACCTTGAAAACTTAAATCTTTGCCTTGCTTTTTAAAAAATACTGTTTCTCTCCAATCCTACAAGTGCTACATTTTGAAAAATTCTGAAGAGCAAAAGGAGAATCTAAAAATCACCAATAATTCTGTTAATCAGAGAAGATCACTGTTAAATCTTTCACACACCTCTGACCTTCTTTTTGCTTATAGCATCCTTAGACTTTAACACATGAATCCGACCATTCCAGGTTTATATATCATGCTCTATTTTTTCCAGTGGTTGTAGCATGCATAATGGCTGTGTGGACCAGTATTCCATTATTTAACTGAGCAAACTGTTTATTTAACCAATCCTTCATTACTGATTACTTGGATTATTTCCATTCACACTTTTAAAAACAAGAGAGTGTTCTCTAGCCTAGTTGTCCTTTAAATATCAAGACTATACGCAAATAGTTTTAAACATGTAAGAAGTCAGAATATATGTAACCATGACCCCATCCGGAGAAATCCACCGGATGATGAACTGTATCCACCAGGAGATGACTGGGGAAACAGCAGGCAAGCACTGATGATGAGCAGTCTAGGTCTGAGACTTAAACAAAGATGGGAATAAAGGTAGAAGAATGGCATGTAAATACTACACAATCTCATAAATTAGAAAGAACACAACTGAAAACATTGGAAAAGAACAACAGAAAGAGAAAGTAAAAAGACCATTGGATTTAAAAAAAATAGAGCTGATGTGCATTCAATGTGATGTAATGTGAAGGAGACAAAGTCACCTATGAAGAATTCTTGCCAAAAGAAAAAAAAAAGGAACCTGAATTCAATCAAGACTCTAGTTCTCACTACAAGTTTACAGGGAATAGAAGAACATACTAAATAATACAAGGAAGACAAATCCAGAATTCAGAATGTGAGAAACACAGGACAAAATGACCTGATTTTTTTCAACAAATAAATGGCATGATTAAAAGTGGAGAAATTGTTCTATATTACAGAGATTTAAGAGAAATATCAACTAACTCCAACATATAGAACTTTTTGGACCCAGATTTCAACAAACATTTTTGACATTTTGAAATTACACATGAATATGTATAAGATGATGTTAAGAAATTACTGCTATCTGATATTAAAGTAATGTTGATTTTTTAACACCCTTATTTTTTAGATATTCAAACTGATATATTTAAGAGTCAAATGCCAGGATGGCTCAGATTTGTTTAAAAATATTCCAGCAAGTTACATTAATATATACATATGTCAAAATTCATTAAGCTGTACATGAAGATCTGTGCATTTCATTGTATACAGTGCCATTAAAAAAAGAGCAAAAAAAAATTTCCAGCAAAAATAACAACAAAAAAGAATGGTGGGGATAAATGAAATATGAATTGGGTAAAATGTTGATAATCAATAAGCTGGGTGGTGGATACATAGTCGTTCATTTTCTTTTTCTTTTTACTTTTGTGTATATTTGAATATATTATAAAAGTTTTTTTAATGAAGTTTCAAGTACATATATTGGCATACACCTTTCTGATTATTTATTAGGAATAAATTCCTGGAAGTGGTATTGTAAAGTCAAAGAGTATGGATGTTTTGAAAACTTGATATTTATTGCCTAATATCCACCCCCAAAAGCCATCTGTTAACCAAAATTACATAGTAGCTTCTTCAGAAATACTTAATTCCTATTAAAGACATTTCAAGCATCTCTGAGTGCATGGGAGTGATGTTTGTTTTGTCATTTGCCAAAGGAAAAGTGTCAGTGTGTCTGGTGTTGACTGTCCCTATTCGTATAAAATTATTCCTCATCACTCCCTTGTAGGTGCCAAACTGCTTGTGTGTCTGAATAGCTGCTTTTTTTTTTTAACCAAATAACACTTTTGTTCAAATTTGGCATAAGAAGCTGTGTTGGCTTCCCTTGTTCTTTTTGAGTTAAGAGAATTGAGATTTTTGTTTCTTTAACTATGACCATCAGAGAGATTTCATTCTACAAACAGAGAATTGGTGAGCCATGCATGGTTCCTTTCCTAAGGATACCTAAGAAGACTGAGCACGGGTGGGAGGCAAACAAAAGCATCAAAAAGCAGTGAGGGTGGAGTCTTAGGCAAAGTACGGTAGGCAGAACTCTAAAGCGTAAGGAAGGGGCAAAGAAGCTCTTTCTTAATTCCCATGTGTTAATGATTTGCTAACTTTGGCGAAGCTAGGAGATATCTTAGTAGTAGGAGAGAAAACATAAACTTCTCAATGATTTCCCTGCCTTCTCTGCTACTGGCCACCTCCACCGGCCCCTCACCTACAGCCAGTGCTGCTCTGCTATCCAATATTGAAACGGTGGGGTTTAGAAGAGGGTCCCCTGGAGTTGTGCAGGCACTGTTTTTCAGTAGGTATGTGAGAGTGACAGTCAACAGCTTCTGCGTCATAACCCTGAGGTACAAAGTGAGGAAAACACGTGCATGTTGGGAAACAATCTTGCCACAAAACTCAAGTACAAAGGTCATGTGAGTGCTCACGATAAATACGATTTTGAAAGGCAGTATGTACCTTGCAGATATATCACCTTATCTAGACCCAGAATGTTGTATGGAGAAAGTGTGTGTAGCATAAGGGGGCTGTAGATACCCCCCAGACGCTGCCATCTGATGTTTGAGCTGGTCTTGCGTCATTGCTCTAGAGGTTAGTTCCCCTCTTTGTTCTTCGGGGGCATCTTCATTACAAGGATACTGGTGGTCTGGGTGTCGAGTCTCATAGGAGCTTTGATGCCCCTGCAGATCAGAGGGTAGAGTGGTAAGGGAATCGTCCTCTAGTAGTTCCAGTCTCAAACTCTGCCAAGGATCTGGCAGCATGCAGAGGCCTGGGTGCTCGCCCTCCGTCTGAGCTCTCCAAAGGCCCAGCGCTCCTGGGCGGTCACAGCGTGAGGATTTGTCATCAGTTTCTTCAACGGCAAACCCAGAGACAAACGTTTGGCCTCAAGATCCTCGCTGAAGTGAAATGAAACCAGTGTAAACCACCTTCCATAAAATTTAAAAGAAGGAAGGGAGGAAAGGAAGGAAGGAATTGATTAAAGACAGAGGGGTTTCTCCCAGAGACAAAGGGCATGTTTACCCTTGATTCTCAGAAGCAACTGGGATCCAGCAGGCTGAAAGAATTACTCTTCGTTTCTCATCTGCTTCATTGTCTTTCAATAGACAATGCTTCTGAGTTCGCATATTACAAATATAGCCACCTTTTAAGAGACTGTCAGCTTGAGTCATGTGTTAACTTCTGACCAAATCAATGATGGTCAGAGGAAGGTACATATTGCAAATACAGCCACAATGCCCAGTGTCCAAAGAGGGAAGAATGGGAGTAAGCAGGGGAGAAGGATTAAAAGTTACCTACCACTCATCTTGTGCAGTGTTATAATCTGGATGTGCTTACCTGCCATTCTACACTATCCTTTTTCATTTGCCAACCATGTATTAAGTAACTGTGATGAGCATCATTATGAATTAAATGCCACAAAGACACAAAGAAGAGTCAGACGTCTCATCAACTTGGGAAAACAGGACTCTTAGGAATTAGAATATAAATTTAAACTTAAAAAAATTGGTAATTAAAAAATTTAAAGAAAATATGCATTTAGAAATAAAAATAGAAATGTAATTAAACAGGTCTATTAATATATTTATAGATTAATATATTTCTACAAATATTTTGTTAATGAAATAATTATATATTAATTGCATTAATAAAATTAAAATAGCAATTAAATTGCACTCCAGGGCATTCAGCAGCAATGACCAAAATAAAAAGGAACACAGTCAGTTTGCAGAGGAGGTGGTTGGAGGAGCCACAGCCTTCCTTTCAACTGAGAAATCCCTTCTGTAGTATTAGTGGCAAACACAGGGTCAGCTGGCCTCTGCTTGAATGAGGTGGACAGCCCTTTGCATTGTGGTATAATGTTAATTATTAGACTTCTCTTCCTCCTAATAAGACAAAATAAGCCTCCTCACAATATATGATCATTGATTCTACCTCTGAGCATCCTTTACATGTGACAGCCTAGCCAATATTTGAGGCTTATGATGGCTTCCTTCTTCCCCTGTTCCAAAGAATTGACAATCTTCCTTCATGAATCTTCCCAAATTCTTTCATGGTTATTTAGAAGACCTGTTTAGATTCCTCTTCAACCTCCTCCCCCTCATCAGAATGTTTTGTCTGTATGTTTCTTAAATTAAGGAGCCACACCTAGACACTATATAGGGCCTGACCTGTGCAAACAATAGCATTTGTTTGATGGTGGGTCTGGGGCTTCTAGAAAATCAGGTTTTTGTTTTTTTTAAATCAGACTTCTGCCCAAATGATAGCTAATCCTATTCTCCGTCTCAAAATGTGGTTTATAGAAATTTGCAATCAAATTAATTGAGATTACTTGTTAAAAATGAAAAGTGAGAGCTTTACCCTAGACTGTTAAATCAGAATCCCTGGGTATAGAGTCCAGGAATCTACATTTTACTAACTCTCCTGATGTATCTTACATACATTGAAATTTCGGAACCATCAATATGGTGATTAAAAATACATGATTTCCTGACTTCTAGCTGTGTGGCAATGAGCAAGTTACTTGATTTCTCTGAGTTTCCTCATCTATAAAATGAGCATAATAACTCCTTAGAGGATGATTTATTAAAATGATCATGTATGTGTAGCAGCCACTGATGATTATCTACCTAATTGTCATTTGCCAACCCAATCCTCCTCTTCTTTGCCTGTGGAGCCCAGTTTTGTTTGGGTAGAGGGGTCACCACCCCATGTGTTTAAGTAAGATGAACCAGGGCTGAATCATGATTGGTCTAAGTTGACACTGGCAGGCTCACTCCCCTTGCCATTGATTGGTTTCGGTATGGATAATAGATTTGATCCTGGACGATGAGGTGGGAGGGAAATCTGTAGGGACCTGCTGGGTAGGATTTTCCCAACCAATAGAAACAGACAGGTGGGAGATGTACTTTTTGAGATGTGGAAATATCTACATGGCACCTGGGATCATAGCCATTGTACCCACAAGGGGAGATGCTGTCCACGTGCTGAGAGGGGCAGTGGAGGATGGAGCCTTCATGATATTGTTATCCTGCTTAATTGACCAACCAGCCACTCCTCCCCAGTGGTTATGAGATAGGAAACCCCAACTACTGAAGCCTGTTTGAGGCAGGGACTCTTACTTGAGGCTGAAAACATTCTAATGGACCAGGCATGTAATGTCCTTAGCATAACGCCTAAAATAGCATTTACATAATAAATGGCTATCATTATTACATTATTATTATTATTAAAAAAAAGATTGGACTTCTTGTCTATAAAATTTAGAGCAGAGATTATAGTGCCAATTCAATGATGAGAGACATCTGCTCAGAAATGTTTGCTGAAAGTGTTCACTAATTGTCCTTGGTTTCCACTCTTTGTATCAGCCTATTGAAATCACGGCTGTCCTGTTATTATCTAATGCGTATCAGCTCTTCTTTCCTAGTCTTGAGTTGGCCACAAATTTGACAAATTTTTCACCTTTTAGGTTTTCACTTACATCTGGCCTCCCTTGAAAGATGGTTATGATTTAAATAGCGGGAGAGAGGCTTCTGGGTTGGAGATAGGAACACACCAGCCCTGGGAATGATTCAGGGAACAGGCCTAGTTTCATGATTGTCATGTGGGGGGTGGGGTCCCAAGTTAAGCATGGCAAAGGCATTTGGAAGGCAGCTTGTGGAATGTAAGAAGTTGGAAATGCATCCTGTAAGTCCCTGGAGGTGTTTGCCTAGTGAGGCATCTGAGGCAGTTAGCTGAAGTGAGGTGCCCTGCCCAAGGTCGCTCAAGGATGGTGTGGCTGAAGAGGGATTAGAATTCACAGTCACAGTTCCTGGAATTCCTGTGCATGACTGGACCCTGCTACGTGATGGTACTTGGGGACAACAGTAATTATTGTGGTAACAGTAACTCCAGAGAACAAGGGGAAGGACAATGGTGGAGTCAGACTGATTGAATCAGAGAACAGTACAACTTTAGGAGATCTCCTGGACTGCCTGTTCCAACACTTCCATTTCACAGAGACGGAAACGGACTCCCGCAGAAGTGGAGTGATGCATCCAGGGTCACGTGGCCAAAAAGCAACAGGGCAGAGATGAGGACTTTCATCTCACCATGCTTGGTTTCCTGCTTTTTCCTGCATCATTTCAGCTGAATTTATTTAAAAATATCCTTTCTAGAATTTTATGACATGACAGTGGCAAACATTTGGCAAAACTGTAAATGAGACTGCTTTCTCGTATTAGACCCATTGCTTAATTTTCATTTATTCTACTGTCTAGTTTTATGGGAACTTCCTGTATTTCTTTTGAATTCTTAGCAGATGTGACAGGTCAATGTTTACCTTCATAGCTGGTTTCTTGAACCATGTTTGTGAAGTATGTCTGTACTACAAAGAGGCTGATGTTTTTGTGGCTTTAGAAACCAATGTTATTACTTTATATTCAAATGCACGTATGAAAATTGGGGAACTATTTCTTATGACTGAACTATCGGGTTAGAGCACCAAAACGTGCTAAGAATTGATCTTGGCACAGCACATGTGATGTATCATTTTTATCTTTATAAAAAAGCTGAGAAAGTTTGTGCTCTTTGGGCAGATTTACAGATGAGGAAATTGGGGATGAAGGTCACACAGCTAAAAGCTGTACAGCTAGAATTGGAAGCCAGGTCCACTTGAATTCAGAACCCTTGATAGATTTCAAAAGAAGAGAGAATGGGAATTCTGATGTGTTTAGAGATAAGAGAAATAATTTGGGGCCTAAGGCACAGACCACAGAGGACAGTGCTGGGAGTGGAGCCATAGGGGTCATCTGCAGAGGTAGTGAGGGCACTGAATTCCAGGATGAGCAATCACCAGACATCAAGAGGGTTGGCTGTTTCACAAGGTTGCCTGGAGCTGGCCGTGCTTCTGAATATCTACCAAAAATATGTTTGGTTTGGAAGGCAGCATGGCACCATCCACCAGCCAATTGGAGATGCCAACTAGAGGCTGAGGATATCAGGCTGACATTTCATTCACAAAAGGAATTATGCTCAAATTCTGTGTCTTTGTTCAGCTTGAGTGGGTGTAGATCATGGCCTATCAATTTGGACTTGGTCTGTCTTGTCCTAGGTCACCAGCTACCAAATATGTAGTCTTCGACCAGTGACCTTCATCTCTAAAATGGGATAGTAGTAGCACCTACCCCATAGCCTTGTCGGTGAGATGACGCATGTAATGCACGGGGCACAGAGCCAGGCACTCGATAAGTCAGCATTCACAGCCATCACCATTCCCACTGGTGTTATTCTGGTGGCTCCATTTAAGGAACCAGGAGGGCAGAGCTCTACTTTTTCACTTCCCCTACAGATCTGTATCCCACTTTTTCCAGTTGGTCACACAAGTTTTCTGGACTTTCATGTCATGATAGGAAGTTAACAGGAGAGTGTGCTTTCCCGTGCGTCACTGTACCACAGCAGAAAGGGGCAGAGATCAGAGAGCGCCTTGTCCCACACTGGGCTGTGTGTCACACTCACTTAGGAGGTTTTATGGAAGTTGATGTCTCTAAGCCAGGTTTGCGGCCAAGCAGCCTGGTTCCTAAAGATTACCAGTTTGTCCCCAGTGTCTCATTTGTACCCATGGGATTTTTAATTTATAGAGCTGACTGAGAGACAACACCAAGAAGCCAATACCATCGAAAGAAAAACTGACTACTTACATTTCCCAAGAGGCAAGGGCATGCCATGTCATGCAGGGCCACACAGAGAACACCAGGGGTGACCAGGAAGCAAAAAGAGGGAAAAGCCCAAGCCAAAGCCTTTATTGGGATTTCTGCAGAAAAGGTAAGGCAGAGTAGAGTAAACAGCTAAAATGGGTGACTTTGCATAATTCTGGTGGGCTTTGGGTTACAGGTGTCGTCTCTAGTTTCCTGGTGCCTGGCCCGGGATGATTTAGAGCAGAGGAAATATTGGCTGGCTGTGTGGGACAGTTAGATAAAGGAGGTGGTTGGGGGATATGGGCTCAGGATTGGTTGGCTTGCATGTGACAGGTGTATTCATAGGTAAGATGTTACCTTTAGGAAATTGCTGGCCTTGGGAGGAGCACTCTTTCCCTGGCTCTGTAAAGTCCTCGAAATGTCAGAACCTCAGAGAGTACAAACAGTAAAAAACGTGATTAATACAACCACTCATCTGGTTCCTACTCACATTCTCTGATCCTCTGAACGTCAAAGTTCTCTGAAAAATAGATGAAGTCATAGGCTTCGAGGTTAAATGCACAAGTCAAGCAGTTTTTGGTAGAGAAGAAAAACTTGTATGCTCTGGTAGATAATCCTAAAAGCTGCCCTGCATGTTCTCTCAGTTCTGGGGTGTCCCACAGTTTACATTCTGGTTATAGCCTGCACACAAAAAAGACAATGCAAGGCCCTGACAAAGGAAAGAGTTTGGAGGAAATTTGCAGCACGCTGTGCCTTCTGGTGGGGCCACTCGGCCACCAGCAGCTCACATCGGCCTTGCGGCTGCCTATCACCCGCTTAGAATCTTCAGTTGCCATTTTATAAAGGAGTCTGTTATATGTGCAGATTTCACCACATAAAATGAGACAAAGGCAAACACCATTTAACTCCCACCCACACAAGAGAATTCGTGTGAATTATTCACTGTATCTGATTTTCCTTTATGGCAGCTATTTTTGTAGTAGGTGTAAAAGATTTAAAAGGCTGAATCCAATCTCGTAGTGGTTTACAGCTACACCCACTTGTTAACTGATGCACTTATTCCTGAGCCTTGAGCATGTTATAGAATTGTGGTTCATGCTTATCTATCTTGCTGCCAAGTAAACTGGAAGCCCAGGCTTGGACCTGTTTTATCACCACGGACTCCGTGTGGCCTCCATGGCGCTATTCCCATCGCAATTTATCTTGCCTGTGTTAATGGGTGGCTTGCTGATACAGGTGACTGGGCTTTTGATACAATAAAATAAATCTGAGACCACAGTGTTGAAAGGATTGTATTTATTTACAATCCTACACAAGAGAGTTTGCATTCTAATAGCACTGGTCAAGGTGTTGCTTTGATCTCTTAATGTATGATTTCTAAATATTTATTGAATACCTACTACATTGTAAGCTCCTCAGGGCCTGTTCATATTTTTATATCCTTCACAGACAGCTGTATTAGGCACATACTGGAAGCTGAAAATTAATGGTTGATTAGATTAGGTAATTGTCTTACTGCAGTGTTTCTTGAGGTATGTTCTGGGCATTCAAGGTCTGAAAGGATCTGTCTCAGAGCACTGAAAGAATTAATCAGATGGTGCAAGACCTGTCTCTTCTAGAGCTCCTAGATTTTCACTATTACATATGATAGCCTACCTACTAGCAAATAAGTGAGTTTATAAAAAGTTTATAAAATAGGTATTTGTATTTTTTGTTGAGTTTGTTGAGTATTCCACCAAGATAGCTTGCTCGGATGCAGTACTGGTCAACACTGAGAAACTCCCACTGCCTGGGTGCCCACACAGGCAGATAGCTGGGCTTCCCACTGTATTTAGGAAGGGTTTTGTTTTCAGTGCATCACAGATTCTGCCTTGAGTTGATCATGCTTTTCAATTGCTACAGTCCTTGATTTAACTAATATTTTTGAAGTTTTGCTTTTATAGTCTTTGTAATATTAAGGATTTTTTTAATTGGAAAGTGGAATTGGATGGAATATATGGCCCACTGGAACTTTTGCCCTGCCTAAACTATCCTCACTCAAAATGTTTGGAGAGCTAGAGCTCTAGACCTGAAATTCTTACGTCATGATCGATGTGATCAACTATGCGGTGCAGGGCAAACAGTTTGTTACTACTAATAATTGAAATACCAAGTTTGAAAATGATTAATATTTCTTTAGAAGTTAATGGGGACTCAAGATTAATAATGCTGTTCTTACGGACTGCCTTTGATAGACTTTCTTGAATGAGAGAGAAAGGGAAGAAAATTATTAGACTGGAAATTGTGTCTAACCTGAAATTACCTTGTCAAAGCCACATCTCTCAGTGAGTGACTTGCTGGTATTCATAGTGTGATGATTACCAATTATTATTATTATTATTAAAGTATTACAGGGCTTATGAGCTGTGACTTCAGGGCTTTTTCCATTAAAAAAAAAATTCTCCCTGAGTATGAGATGTGAATTATTGAGGGCTTCAGAAATGTTCCCATCTCCCTTATTTACATGGTAACATTTGTTTTGGCCTGTGTACACACTAGTACAGTACTCCATTTTCTTTTTAACTTTATCTGTGGGAAAATCAGTAATACTGAAGAAGGCAAGGGAACTATGATGATTTTCTAGAACTGAACCTTCATGACTACCACATTACAGACATCCAGAATAAAGCTGTGGCTGAAAATATATACCACTATGCTTATTATTTATCAAAAATCTGTACATTATAAGTTTTATATTTTGAATATGTATTTTTATATTTATATTATATTATATTTATATTTATACATTTTTATATTTTAAATGTATTTTATATTTTGAATGATTTATGTGTGCTTATTCTTAAATAGAACTTATCATCATTAATTGATTAAATAAATATTCATTTGCACATTATTTGCTGGATGTTAAGTGTCCAGTAAGGGAGACAAGGGCTTGTCTCTCCTAAAACTTTGGGGTGATAGTGCTGGGGGTTGAGGATGCTGGGGAGAGATAACAGTGGGGGTGGGGGTGGGGTGAAGGATGGGGCTAGGGATATAGATAGGAGAACAGTCAATTACAATACATGGTGTTAAGACCCTTGGAGGGGTAGTTTGGGGTCTCATGGGGGCATATATGGAGGAGCACTTAGCCCCAATTTGGGGGACTCATGATGAAGTTTTTAAGAAGGAAGTTATATCTAAGATGAGATGCAAAGAATGAAAAACGTATTGACTTATGATATTACTTATAGAGTCTAGAAAGAAGTCAAGAAGTTCTTTTCAAAATATGGTTTAAAAATTTTTAATTTGATCTGCTGTTTTTTCTTTTAAGATATAGATATGTTTTCCTTTATAAGAGCTTTGGTGTCTTTAAATGGCTGTTTTAATCAATTCTACATTTGTAAAATGCTTCTGGATTCCACTCATTCTCATCTAAAGCAAAATGGCACCATTTATTTTACTTGCCAGAAAATTAATTTTAACGTTTGCCATGATCTGTATATCCCCCAGGAGTGTGCCCTGCATGAGAACAAAACTGTTATGTGTATGACAAGGAGACAAGAATATTGAGATTTGTTCATTCTACACTCATTATTTATTGAGCACTTACTATATACCAGGCAGTGTTCTGTGTGCTGGATATAGCAGGGACCAAGGCAACAGCTCTGACCTCATAATGTTTACATTCTAATTCCAGGCGGGGAACTAGATAAAAATATGTGAATGTCAAAACTGTCAGGGAATAGATAAAAATATATGAATGTCCAAACAGTCAGGAGATGAGTATTATGAAAAATGGTGGAGTGTGCTGGGGTGGGAAGAAACTGTTTTAGGTAGGGTGATTGGAGAAGTTCCTATAACGAGATGGCAATTCAGCAGAGGGCTGAATGAAGTGGAGGACTGAGCTGTATGGCGCTCTGGTGAGAGTATTCCAGGAGGAGGGAAGGGCAGCTGTAAAGGCGCTGAGGTAGGCATATCTATATTTTAAACTGACCACCTGGAGTACAGGTGGAGAACGATGTGGTGGTACAAGGGGTAACATTTGAACCTGGTATTTTTAGGAAGAGAAAGAAGAATCTGAGTAGTCTCTCAGCTTTCAGATCTCTGTAAAGGAGCTTCAAAATTATGTTTTAAATAAAGTAACAGTTCTGTCTAGAGTCTAAATCACTGGTTCATATGCCCCAGAGTATTTTTATTTGCATATCTTTTATTTCATACTTAAAATAGTCATCTTTTTGCCTTTGCCTTCTTCTTTTTGTTTGGATCAGTGTCGGAAAAAAGAAGGATAGGTATTTTTCTTATAATCACCACTTTCCTTCTCATATTATCTGTGCATATACTAATCCTATCCAACTCCTCAGCCTAGCTGGTGTTTACCACCTCCTTCCCACACTTCTCATAGGTCAGACACCAAGGCTCAGAGGGGGTAAGCAATCTGTCTGTCTTAGTCTGCTCAGGCTGCCATATCAAAATATCATAGACTGGGTGGTTTAAACAACAGAAATCTATTTCTCACAGTTCAGGGAGCCAGCATTGTGAGTATCTGGTGAGGACTCTCTTCCTGGCTTCAGATGGCTGCCTTCTCCCTGTGTTCTTGCACTGAAGAGAGGGAGCAAGCTTTCTGGTGTCTCTTTCAATAAGGTTGCTAATATCATCACGAGGTCCCACCTTCATGTCCTCATCCAAATAGAATTACCTCCCAAAGGTCTTATCTATAAATGCCTTCATAATGGGGATTATGGCTTTAACATATGAATTTTGGGGGGGACACAATTCATTCCACAGTCTTGCCCAGGGCACATGGTGAGTAAGTGGAGAGTCCAGGACTCAAACTCTGATCTTTATGCTTAGTGCTATATCACATTGTTATTTTTTACAAAACAGGCAGTTTGGTGATTAGTGGAATTGATTTCATTTACTGTGAAATAGTAGATGAAGCAGTTACTTACATCTAAACAATGGTTCCCCAAACATAATATTTCTGTGCCTTTTTCTTTCCACTATCCTCAGCCCACTGGACCCTTGCATCTTGAAGGCAGGGCACTCGTGATGCAGCCCCTGGATAATGTACCATCAACCTGAGTACTTCCTCTATGAGTAGAAGCAGGTCATTATGGAAGAAATACATCCACGGTAGTAACATGTGTCAGTACTGACCATAGTTACTCATCAGAGAACATGGCTGCTCAGATCACCCATCGATGTGTTCTCAGCCAGTGGGCTAACGCTGTAGTTAGTGTTAATATAAAAGATCATACAGGGACTTTTCTTGGAATTATATGGAAGAGACTATCTGTCTTCTGCCTGGAGCTGCTGACAGGGTCGGAAGTGTCACCAGCTGATGGACACTGCCATCATAGGGGAAGTAGTACCTGACAATGAAGTCAACCCAGAGGAGTGCAGAGCTGTGACATTGCTTGAGAAGCTGTAGCCAGCCATTCCTGAGGTCAGGATGTCTCTCTTTGGTCCTTCCAGTTTCATGAGCCAAAGAATTTGAGCAAAATTAAAATTTTTATGCATTAAAATTTTTTTGTTTGCTTGAGATAATGAGATTGGGTTACTGTCACTTGCAAGTAACTTCCTGCTGCCATCTCCCTGCAGAATATTACAGCATTCAATGAAGGAGAGAGGATGAGGTGGGACCTGTACCACTCAATTGCCAAAAAGAAAATTTGATGCTGTATGTATGATGGAATCACCCAAAGTATATGAATCACTTAGGTCAGTTTTGTGACATATGAAATCTAAATCTTTCTTTTTGTTCTGCTACAAATAATATAGAATCCACCACAACCATGTCTAATGTGAGCCATGCTTTCCGAAAGTTTTAGTCATGCAAAGCCAACGTTAAAAGATTCCTTCCAGAGTAAATACATAAATTGGACTTCATTAAAATTAAACACTATTGTGCATTGGAGTGGGAAGGCAACCTATGGAATGGAAGAAAATACTTACAAATCACATATATGATAAGCAATTAATATCTGGAATATGTAAAGAACTCCTATAACTCAATACCATAAAAAACCAACCCAATTTTAAAAATGGGCAAAGGACTGAATAGACGTTTCTCCAAAGAGGATATACACATAGCCAATAAGCACATAAAATGGTACTCAGCAGCATTAATTATTAGAGAAATGCAAATCAAAACAACAATGAAATACCACTTTATACCTACTAGAATGGCTATTATCAACAAATAAACAAATAAACCTGACAAAATAATGGGTGCTGGCAGGATGTAGAGAAATTGGAACGCTTATGCATTGTTGGTGGAAATGTAAAATAATGCAACATCTATGGAAAATGGTAGAATGGTTCCTAAAAAGATAAAATACAAAATTATCATATAATACTGCAATTCTTCTTCTGGTATATACCCAGAAGATCTGAAAGTAAGGCCTTAAACAGATATTGTATTTCTATATTCAGAACAACATTATTCACCATAGCCAAGGGGTGGAAACAATCCAAATGCTCCTTGACAGATGAATGAGTAAACTAATGGGAATTTTTGTATACATACAATGGAAAATTTTGCAGTCTTGAAAAGGAAGGAAATTCTGACCAGTGCTACAATCTAGGTGAACTTTGAGAACATCATGGGAAGCGAAATAAGCCATTCACAAAAGGACAAATGCTGTGTGATCCCACTCATCTGAAGTGCCTAGGGTAGTTCACAGAAACAGAAAGTAGAATGGTGGTTGCCAAGGGCTTGGGGGAGGGAGAAATGGGGAGTTGTTTGGTGGGTCTAGAGTTTCAGGTTTGCAAGATGAGAAAGTTCTAGAGATCTGTTTCACAACAATGTGAATATATTAAAACTACTGAGCTGCCCACTTAAAATGTACAGTAAATTTTATATTATGTATATTTCACCACATTAAAAAGGATATCTTCCTGAAGAATGATGGTTCAGTGAACAAACAGAAGATACCCAAATCTTAATTAGTTGATATTAGGAAAATGGATTGGCTATTATGATTCAGATTCATCAGCAAATCTAGGGTTTTTAAATTCAACTAACTACAAAAATTGGGTCATTTTCAAATGTAGAGCCTAAACTGCATGAGCTTCCTTTTTTACTGAATGCTGAGAAGGCAGAATAACACACAGTGGCTAACTGGTGTGTTCTTCGCATCTTCATTAATGGTAGCAAGAAAGAAAGACCTGTCTTTATTTTTAGCATAACAATAGCTTTGCCAGTTTTGTTTAATTTAACTGTCTAGATTTTTCATTTGCCTCTAATGTTCTTAATGTAGTCACTATAAACTTATTCAGGTTTGACTACATATGATGGTCAGTGGTTCCATGCAGGTCATTCTGTGTGCTTGTCTAGATCCACTCCTAGCCCTCTTCTGCCTTTTCTGCTCTGGAAGAAGGTAATCATGGGCTGCATCATTCTCTGGCCTCTAGCAGGATTTGGCTATTAGGAGGCGGCAACAGGAGATCAGGGGATGGAAAGAGAGCAGTGGGGGACCTCTCTGGCTGCTCCCTGACTGTAATGATTTTGGCAATGGCTGAACCTCTGTCCACCACCCACCTGCTTCAAGGCAATGTCACTCTCTGGGCTGTCGCTTGTGCTGTGCCCTGTAACACCATTTCTCACCTTTGCCTATTCAAGCCAGGGGGAGGTAACAGCTCCCCATTATTGCTAGTCACTGTGAGCAACTCCATCCCTTCTTGGTTTCCTTAACCCTGCCCAAATCATTGAAAGAGTCCTTTTACAAGCTTTCTTCGATTAATCCTTTGAGCATCTCATTTATTCCCTTCAGGACTCTGACACAGCCAGTTATATGCCATCAACACACAGAGTGATCTGTTGATCTTGTGTCCCAAATGATGATATGCCCAGAGAGAAGAGACTGAAGGACCTGGTGGTTATTAATGGCTTGATGTGCATACCTTCTAAATTTGCTGATTATATGCAAAGCATTTAAGTAATTAACAGTAAGCTCTCCATCATAGATATTATTTTTGTTGTTTTGTTGTTCTTTTAATAGCCAGAGAATGGCAACCCTTCTCTCTTCTTATTTATCAGATTAACCTTATTTAACTACTGGTGTTTTATTTCATTCTTATGGAAGGCTTAATATGTGCCAGGCCATTGAATGACTCTACCTCATTTAATCTTCAGTACAGCTCTATGCAATGGGTACAACATAATTATTACCTGTCTTACAGTTGGGGATACCAAAGCTTCAAAAGCAAAAGAGATTTGCCCAAAATCTCACCGAGAGGAGCAAGAGCGCTGAGATTTGAACACAGGCTTCTGGCTCCAGAACCTGTATTCTTATCAAGACGCCCATGGGCTGCCAGGGTAATATGAACACAACCCCTCTTTTCTTGGAGCTGGACGAGAACAGGCATTAAACAAGTAACTACAAATATTATGTATCCTACCAGGAAGAATCTCATCTGGAGAAGCGACATTTAAGTTGAGAATTGAGGGAATGAACCAGATGCAAAAGCTGTTGGTCAGGCCCTGCACCTGCATATTTGGGAGCAGGTCAAAGCAGGCTGTCTACATCTTACCTTGGATTCTTCCAGCAGCACCTAGAGTGTTGCCCTGAACAAAGTCTACACTCAGCAAGTATTTCTTGATTTGGTTGAAATAACGATATTTAATTTTGGACTGCTTCTGGTAGAAGTCTTCCTTATAATTGTAAACCAAAACTTCATAGTGACTTGTGGGGTCACAGACAAAATTCTCTTCTTGATTATCTGTAAGTGACACCCAGTAATTTCAAAGGAAGCTATGTGTATTTACTTGAGGGGGAAATTTGGTTGATAAGGTATTGCAGAGTAATTAATGACAATTCCAGCCCCTTCAAATGCACATCTAGGATCTCTAATCATTGTTTAAGAAGATTACATGCCTCATGAATTAGAGGTTGTGGAATCTCAGCCACCTCCACATTTTGATAGTTGTACATTCCTTCTCAAGTTCTCCAGTTAGTTTACTTCTCAGATTAATACCATGTTATTATTATTTTTTCTGACACCCGGTTTTTCTGGTTTAAAAGCAAGAACTACAGTTTAGGAGATTTTTTAAAAAGATTGAAGTCCTTTATGAATTAAATTGTAGGGGAAAAAGACCCTGACAAATATTGTTGCTTGAAGATCTTTCCAAATTAGAAGGACCACCACTCCAGAATGGCCCAGCTGGGGTCTGCCTGCTGCTGATCCCAGAGATCCATTCTGGCCTGTGTGTCTGTTCTCTATTTTCTTAGCAGCATGTTTAGGAAGAAAATGTTTCCTGCTTAGGCTGCGGCTTTGGATCTGTGAATCATCTGGACATTCCTCTGCATGTTAGAAAGTATTTCAAACAGAAAATAAACTTGTAAATGTGCAGTGGCTGGAAGCCGCAGGCTATAGGCTGAGATGTATCAGAACAAAAAAAACCCTTCTAATAAAGCTCTTCTCTACCTCCTCTTTCATTTGCTTTTTTCTCTTTTCCATTTCTTCTCTGTCTCCTCCACTCAGATTGTATGATGGAAAAATATTAAGTGAAGAGTTTGGAAAATAAGGTCCTGGATGCAGTTCTGTTGACGTTGGTACCAAAACCAAGTCATTCAACTTCTCTTTGACCCAATTCCTTCTTTTGTTCAACAAATATTTGTTGGAAACCTACCAGGAGCTCTGAATCTGGGGATTCAGAGGTGAAGAAAGCATACACAGTCCCTGCCCTTGTGGAGCTGACATTCCAGTAGGAAAATGAGATGTGACCAGAAAGAGACAGGAACTCAGCCTCATAATGTGAAGTCAGACAGATTGCCGGTATTTCATGTGGTGTGGCCTCTTTGTCTATAATATTGTATAGTGTTATGTATGCTCTATCTCCCAGCCATTAAAGCATTATTAAAAACACAGCACTGCAAAGGATTTAGAATGGCCATAGCAATTTTTTAAAAGTACAAAGTGGGAGGACTTATTCTATCTGATTTTAGAATGTACTATAAAAGCTATGATAATCAAGACAGTGTGGTAGTAGTATAAGGATAGACATGGATTAATACAACAGAGTTGAAAGTCCAGAAATAGACCCACACTTACATAGTCAATTGAGTTTTGACAAAGTTTCCAAGATAAGAGATGAAAAGTCTTCAACAAATCATACTGGAATAACTGGGAATCTAGCTTAAGAAAGGTACCTTCACCATTTCCTTAGATCATAGACCTAAATCTAAGAGCTAACACCATAACAACTTAAACTTCCTAGAAGAAAATATAGGAGAAAACCTTTGTGACCTTGGATTAGGTAAAATTTCATATGTAAAATACAGAAAGCATGAACCATAAATGAAAGATCAGCAAATTGAAATCATAAATATTAAAAATACTAGCTTGCCAAAAAAACTTATGAAAAGATAAGCCATTAATTAAGAGAGAGTATTTGTAAGGCAGATACTTGAAAAAGGACTTGTATCCAGATAACAAAGTTCTTTTATAACTCAGTAAGGAAACAATCCAATAATAAAATGAGAAAAATATCTGAATGTATCCTGAACAAATGACAATATATGGAGGATCAAAAAGCATACAAAAAGATTGTCAACATCATTGGTAATTAGAGAAATGCTATTTAAAACCACAATGGAATACCACTATGCCTACACTACAATAGTTAAGGTTAAATGATTGACAATAACAAGAGTTGGTGAGGATGTGGAGCAACTAGGATTCTTAATACAGAGCTGGTGGGAACCAAAGTGATAAAGCCATTTTGAAAAATGAAGTTTCTCAAAGTGTTGAAATACACTTACCGTATGACCCAGCAATTCCAGTCTGAGGTATTACCTAAGAGGAATGAAAACATATACCCAATGAAAGACTTATACATGAATGTTCACAATATCATTTTTTCATAATAGTCCCAAACTGGAAGTAATCTAAATGCCCATCAGCTCATGTATAGATAAGAAGAAGGTGGTGACACACAATGGAATATTAACAACTAAAAGGGATGGAATACTGGTACAACATGGATGAATTTCAAAAGCATCATTCTAAGTTGAAAGAAGCCTGAAAGAAAATACCATGTACTGTTCTTTATGACTCCATTTACATGAAATTCTAGAAAAGGCAAAAAACTATAGCTACCATAAGCATATCAGTGGTTTCCTGGGTAGGAATGGGAATTACTGCAAAGAGGCACAAGGAAAGCTTTGGGGTAATGGAAGTGTTCTAAAACCTGACTCTGGTGATGCTTGCATGACTATTTGCTTACTAAAATTCATTCACTGTTAAAGTTGGTGAATTTTACTGTATATAAATTATATCTCAACAAAGCTATAAAAACAATTCAGAATAAATACTTAGAGCTTTTGAAAAGCAGCACATTCTACAAGACATTATGTTTGGCAGTTACAGAGGACAAGGGAGAAGTTAACAATACGTGAGTTTTTCAGGCTCATCCAGGAGAAACTCCCATTCATAATAGAACCCTAGAAATCTGAGAAATGATAAGAGCTCCCAACTTGGGATATTGACTGGAACCACAGGCCGAAATGTCAGGTACCAGAAATAGGTTTCTTATCACCCGCACAGAAATCTCTGACAGAGGCCACAGGCCGTGGCTTCACTCTTTATCTGGCTAGATAAACCCTTAAGGGCTTCTCCTCATCTGCTCCCTGCAGGCCTGGAGGTGAGAGGGTGGAAAGTGTAGGGACAGCCTTCCTGGTCTGGATTTGACTCACTGACATGCAATGTGTCCTCTTAACCGTGGAATTTCTGTAGCCCTCCAGCCACTCATCGTGTTTCTTCTTGGAATGTCCTGTTTTGCAGTGTCATGTTTCTAGATGGCTCTGTCACTCTGTTCTACCTAGGACTTGGACAGTTCCTGTGATGCTGGTTTCTTGAGGGCAGCAGCACCCCAAGCAGCAGAGAGCCAAGGCTTTATATTGTACAGCTGACCCTTGAAAACACATGGGTCAAGGGCACTGACCCTCATGTAGTTAAAAGCCCACACATAACTTTAGACTCCCCCTAAAACTTTACTAATAGCCTGCTGTAGACTGGAAGCCTTACTGGTAACCTGAACAGTCGATTAACACGTATTTTTTATGTTATATGTATTATATACTGTATTCTTACAGTGAAGTAAGCTAGAGAAAAGAAAATGTTTTTCAAGTTGTTGCAAATGTCCAAAAATGTTTCTAATATATTTATTGAAAAAAATCCATGCATAAGTGGACCTGCAAAGTTAAAACTCAAGTTGTTCAAGGGACATCTGTAATTAACACAAGGCTTCTCTGAAAAGACCCTCCAAACCTGAGCTTGTCTCCTACTCCTCAATCCCTCAACCCAATTCCATATTCTAGTCCGCCAACTTTCCTCCCTTTCAGCATTCAGTTAGCTGCCATCTCTCCTAGGAAGTGTTAGTGAAGAACTCTGAACTCTGAACATAGATCTTTGAAGCTCATTCATTCCTTCTGTCTGTATACATAGATCCATAATATCACAAATTATTAGAATCCAAAGAGACTTGACAGAAAAACTGAAAACACTGCTTTCCAAATGTCTTCTTCAGAACTTAAGGGTATTAAGAGGTGCTCAGTGGGAAATAGACTCCATGATGAAATGTGTGTAGAAAATGCCAATTACACAGGTTACACAGGTTTCTAGATACTGTTCACTACAAGAAGGCTCACTGTGCTCACTCTGGGAATGAGCATCGTGACATGGGGTGGGGTTGGGGAGCTGTGGGGGTGGGGATTTGATATGCAGTGTTTGGTCAGAGAAACATTTTCTTCTTTCAGACTGTTAAACAGAAATATCCTGTGAACAGTATCTGTAATTCCATATAGAATTTTAAAAAGTAAAAAGAAACAGATGGGCCTAAATTTTTATGTAAAGTTTTTTATATTTATTTATCTATGACTTCGGACTCACAGCAAAATTGAGAGGGAAGAACTGAAAATTCCTATATGCCCCTTGTCCCCACAACACTCATAACTTCCCATATTATCCTAATTTTAGTAACATATTTTATTAATCCAATATGTAAAACTATTATTACTTCAACATTAATCAATATAAAAATAATGAGATAATAATATACATTTTTTTTTCTGTATACTTCTTTAGTTTTTACTGTGGCTCCATGCTCAACAGCCGCATGGGCTAGTGTTACCAGATTAGTGCAGAAGTCAAATGTCCCAAGGAACATAGTTCAGGAAATGTTGATCTAGCCACACCCATCATACAGATGCAGCTGTAGAGCCCTGAAAGTTTGAAGTGACTTTCTTGAGCTACAGGCCCAATTAGTGTCAGAAATGAGATTAGCACACAATTTCCTGAGCATCACGGGGTAGTTCTTTCCATTGTACCATGACTCAAACACAAATCCTGTCCTTTCTGGGAGACAGAATTCCAACTTCCTTCCTTTGCACCTCAGGAGCACCTTCTTCCGTTCCTGCTGAATTGGATTAGAATGGGTCTTAGTCTAGGGACAGAGAAGGCTTGAGTTTACGGTGACTACGCACAGCTTTTCATTCTACCGTAGCTTCTTAGGATCTCTGTATCACCTTTCCTTCTTGGGATTTTCACAACATCCATTCTTATTCACATCAGGGGTGTCTGAGGCCTTACCACGGGATCATTGTGATGGCCCTGGACACTGGGGCTCTGGATTGAGGAGGAAGAGAAGAGTCTTCCATTCATCATCTATTCAACAAATGCTGACTGAACACCCGGCTTGTGCCGGGCTCTGTTCTCTGTGCTGCGGATGCACCAGTGAACAAACCAAGTCCTTAGCCTCTGGAGTTTAGATTCTAGTGGCAGGAAACAGACAAAACATAAATATGTAAAATATCATGTCAGATATATATGGCGTGTCAGATGGGATTGAGCATTATTTGGAAAAGATAAAATACAGGGAAAGGGGAGTAAGAATGGAAATATGGGGAGTGAGGAATTTTTTATTCTCTAAGTGTGGTGTTTATTGATGGAATGGGGGAACTGATTTAAAGAAAACATTCTTAGTCTACATTATTAATGTGTGTTTTGATGCCTTGTGAACATGTAGGTTCTCTTAAGTAAATAATGAGAATATTTATTAGCAAGTAAATCACATGGCATTCACTAGGCACTGTGCTGAGCACATGACGTACGTTTAGCAATTTAAAGAGAAACCGAGGCCTGTGCTGTCTTGGTGTTCATTTTCCAAGTCTCTGCAGTTAAGAGGTGCCAGGAAAGCAAAATTGTCATTTTTAAGGAAGAGCGGGCTATTTATTAAAATCAGTCTCCATTCAAACGTCTCTTCTTGTTTTACTCTAGCATGTATCCTGGCCAGAAGGTCAGTCACCTTTGTTGGTTATAGCCTCATCGATGGTCAGGTATTTACAACATGAGATTGTGCAGGAGAACTACAAAGCAGGTGAATTGCAAAGGGAATAAGTAAAATTTGAGAAACATTTAGGATTTCATGAAGTTGATGAAAAGTGATATAGGAGAACTACTAGAGTCCCTGGCAAAGCCACTGGCAAGAGTGGATTTGGCATGATCTGACCTGTTGACAATTGAGGAAAATGATGGGAATAATGACAAGTGTGTCAAAAGGGATGATTCAACACCAGACGAGTGGGGGAGAGGCATCAAGCACCAGTCTTGCAAAATGTACATCCTGATAACGTTCCTTTGAAGGCCAAACATGCAGTGAAGGATGTTGTGTAGTGCTACCATACAATTTTGTTTGAAAATTTTAACTGTAACCTCCTAAGTAATTTTTTTGTTTTTTTTTTTGCTGCAAAGAACTATATTTGTTGAAACTTTAAATTTTGTTAACAGTAAGACGATTTATTTGTATAATTTTCAGTTCATTTTTCAAGAAAATGCTTCAATAAGACCTACTTTTTCAATGACATTTTGGTGCATTCATTTTAAATGGCCTTTTCCAGCTCCCTTGACCCTTGAATGATAGGAAATACTCTGCAGGTTGTTGTTAGTATCTCCAATTTCCAGGTGAAAAAACAGATGTGAAGAATTTAAGTAATTTGCTCAAGGTCACATAGCTGGTAAGAGGTAGAAGCTACTAGAAACCTAGCCTAGCCAAAACCAAACCACACTCCACTACACAACACTGCCTCCTAGAGGAGGTCACATCGGCTTAGTTTATTCTTGACAAAACTCATACTAAAAGCCTTGCATAAAAAGACGTTTAGTATCCAGTTTTTGTGGCCCTCACAGGTAGGAATGATTCCACATTAAATATTCCAGATCAAGGTAATTTTGAGCAGTAAATGAGCACATTGTCTATTGTCTCACCATCATAGCCTATAGTCTAAAAGTTTTGAAGTCTAAACCTCCTAACTGCTAGTTAAAGCCTATTATCTGTGTTCACTTAACCTCTGCAGAATATACTAGTTAAACATGTCTGTTATAAATGTTGGGAATCTAATTTGCTTACCTTACAGGTCAGCCAAAAGGCAGGTGGTAAATAAAGAAAACCTCTTGACTCACAATAACATACTGTCTTTGTATATCTTTAAAGCAGAGGAAAGATAATGGCGTTGTATGATTTTAGGCAAGACTGCTGATTTGCACTCTCTTTAGGAAATTGTAGTGTTTCTGAGGACAATATTCCTAGTCAAAATAGATTAAGTCAGAAGGCAAAATGATGACCACAGTCAGAGTTAATGATACTGTGTGTTTGGGTGGAAACAACTGGAAGAAAAATAAGTTATCAAAACAGATGATCCACCCTATAATCCTTCTTTAGTCTCTGATCCTTGTCACCAGTTGGGTGGAAGAAAGTAGTTTTCTCTTTGAGTACTTTGTATTTGTACATAAGGCAGAAAACCCTTCACTGTGATGAATGGAGTCTAGGGGTAGGAGAAAGTGTGTTTTAGAGAAAGGCTCACTCTTTACTCACCCAGTTCCAGGTTTTTAAACACTGCCAGGCACTCCTATCACATCCTCCTGGATTCAGAGCAGGGTGGGGGCCAGGGGGAGAGTACTGCTGTCTGGCAGCCCTGGCTACACTGACCACATCAGCTTGACAGAGGAGACGGGAGAGAGTAAGGCCCATCTAATGACGGGGAATGGTCAAGCTTAGTATTCCGCTTCTGGGCAAACACCCACAGCAACTGTAGGCAGGAACTCAAAGGGGTTTCTGTACACCCGGTTCACACAGCACTATTCACAGTAGCCCAAACTGTTCACAACCTAAGTGTTCATTGACAGATGAATGGATAAGGAGTACATGGCATATATATACAGTGGAAAAATATTCAGCCTTAAAAAGTATGGAAATTCTGACCCATGGAACAACAACGTGGATGAACCTTGAGGACATTGTGTTAAGTGACATGAACTAGAAACAGAAGGACAAATACTGTAATGGCTCCAATCATGTGAGAGACTTAAGATAGTCAGACTCATAGAGACGGGCGGTAGAATGGTGGTGGCCAGGGGCTGGGGAGAGGGGAAATGGGGAGTTGTTTACAGGGTTGGGGTTTCAGTTTGGGGGAATGAAAAGGTTCTGGAGATGGAAATGGTCGTGATAGCACAAAAATGTGAATATACTTAATGTCACTGAGCTGTGCACTTGAAAATGGTTGAAGTCGTAAATTTTATGCTATTAAAAAAATATACATATATTGGTAGGCCAAAAAGTGGTGATAATAGTGCCGTCAAAGGTGATAGGAGTGAAGGGATGAGACGATGTGAAGAAGCCCAGCTCTGAGGTTTCCCAACCATGTTATGGTTTGAAAATCACTTAAAAGTAAACCCTTATTTAAAAGTAAAGAGAAGTCTTGCCAGGTGATAATAGGAATACTGTAATGTGAACTTACTAGTTGTCAAGGATTACACTAAGGGTTTTACATGCATTAACTTATTTATTCTTCACAATGACTCCATGGGGATAGTTACTACTGTTTTACCTTTTGAAATGTAGCACTATTAACCATCTGCTTAAGCCATGGAGCCAGCAAGTACCCATAGAGCTAGGATTTGAAGCCAGGATGTCTGATGAGCCCAGTGGTTCTCAAACACTAGCATCAGAATCATGTGGAGGGCTTATTAAACCATAGATGGCTGGGCTCTAGCCTCAGAATTTCTGATTCACTAGGTCTGGTGAAGGATCTGCAAATCTGGGCAGGGATTTTCATGTCTAACAAGTTCCTAGACGATGCTCACTTTGCTGGTTTGAGAATCTGTGGAGTAGCCCAGTACTTAAGTACTACAAGGTGATCGTAGAAGGGCTTGTTCTGTCCGAGAGGAGCCTGGGGGAAAGGCACAGGTAACTGGGCATACTGGAAGGAGCTGCAGCGGGGGGAGGAAGAGGAGCAGAGTTCACTGCCCTTTCTCAGCCACACTGACCTCTTTGCTGTGACACAGGGCAGCCGCTCATCTCTATCAACAGGAAGTGAACTTTGAGGTGGTTTCCCTGGAAGGAATGGTCAAAGACCGATAGAGTCATACATCCTCATCGGTCTCTTGCCTTTAGTCTGTCTAAACATTCCACATCCTTCAAGCTCAAGGTGAAATCCCATCTCAGGTTGATCCCTTGGTTCTCACAACTCAGATGGTTTTAGACTCAGTTACACAGGTTAGAAATTATTAATCTCTAATTGATTTATGTGTTTTGTGTTTCTTCTCCAGTTAGTTTAAAAGATTTTCAGGGTAGAGGATAGAGGCTTATATTTATCTAGGACTTCTGATGCGGCTAGAACAGTCTTAGACTAACTGTATAATCAATGATTATTTAAAAAAATGTTCAGATGTGTTAGAGATTACCATTACATCAATTCTAATAACAATAAGAGTAAGCATATAATGAAAAAATTGTAGGGTACTAAATGTGGGCTAGATGCTGGCAGTCCCATTGCTGGTCCAAATGATGACTCTGGAGGACATAGATGGAAGCATCTCTAGCTCAAGACACCCGACTGGCACCCATACCAAAAGCACAGACAAGCCAACAAAGGGCGTGCACTCTGGAGTCACGCAATGCACATGTTGTACAACTCTAAGAGGAGGCTGTGTGTATTAGGCGTCCCACACAGGCTCACTGCTCCCTTCCAAGGCAGAGGAGGGTCTTAATAAACACCGGTGCTAACAGTGCTCCTATATCTGGTGAATATTTCTAAAACTGCACTTCCACAATATTCTATAATTTTTTAGTCCCTTGTATTTCTCCCCTGTTAGATTTATTAATGAGTGCCTTAGGGGAAGGACCATGTCTTATCTTTGTATCCCTAATGTCTAGGGAAGTATCCTGCATGTAGTAGGCCCACAAAATAAATGTTTGTTGAATGAAGAAATTAGTGATTGAAACAAAAATTATCATTGTCAGGCTGTTTTGAAGTTCTGGATGTGATGATATGTAGTAAAAATGCTTTAAAATTTTCTTTGAAATTGCTTGGAGAAATAGCAAGACTATAGGCAAGTTCAAGGGAGAAGAAGTTAATGGTGCCATCTGAGTTTTGGAAGTTTACATGCGTCCTTTCCTCGTGGAAGCTTTGAGAGCCAGCGTGCGATTCCCTACTTATCCTGCCACAGCCCAGGTCAAACTGATGCCTCCGGCAGCCTGAGGTCTCTGAGTAACTTCTGTGAGTAATGTATTCACATTTATTATTAATGAGAAGTCAAAATGATCAAAGGAAATGTTTCTTTGAAGTGCCTTAGCAAAATCACTGGCAAGATGTGTACATTTCAATTTCCCCCTTTTCTTTGAAGAGGTTACTTCATAGTGCGCTACGATCTGCATGAGCCAGTGTAGCTTCAAGGCCTAAGCAGGTCAGCAGGCCTTCCTAGTGCAAACCCGAGTCTACTGTGTCTTTGATTGTCACAGCCATCATTGTTGAGGACCCTAGACACACAGTCAGAATTACAAGCTTTGCTCAAAAGAAGGGCATTTGTTCCTCAATCCAAAGAGTTATTTGAAAGTTGTCTCTGTTCCCTAGTCCTTATACCTAGGTCACCCTACATTTTTGCCTCTCTTTTGTTCTTGATCACTTCATATTAGCTCCCTGCATAGAGGTCCAGTTCTGTCTTTTCTTTTCCCATATCCAGAGTTGGCCTGTGATGGGCACCCCTAAAGTACAGGTTTACCCTTATACTTGGCTGACCCCTGGACTCTGTGGCTGATGCTTTGGCCTTGTCTTCCTGGGCTTGGAGCCAGGACTGATGTTGGACCATCTACTTAAGTAGGTTAACTTTGTTCTCAGGCCCACACATCCCCCTTCACTCTTGGGCGACAGCACCACCTTGGACTACTGAGGATTGAATCTTGCACTACATATATTTAGCTGTGTGACCTTGACCCGATGACCTCAACGTTCTAAACCTCAGTTTCCTGACCTCTGAAATTCTGGTACTAGTCCCCATCTCAAAAGGCAGTTATGAAGGTTAAACAACATAATCATATAAATGCTTGGCACATTGTAATCTCTCAATATATTTTAACTTTCATTAGTATTAGTATTTCTTATTATTAGTATTACTTGTACCAGTAAGATGCAAATGACTGACACAGCATGGATTTGCACCTTTTGGGCTGTGAGAAGCCTGGAGTGTGGGAGGTGTGAAGCCAAGCAGCCTGTGACAGCAAAGCAGTGCCCCTCAAATGGCTCTGCTTTCCCTCCTCCCCGGTTGATACATGATGACTCTTTTGAAACAGTAAACACTTCATTTATTTGTGAAAGAGGGGTATCAGCTGGTGCCTGTGATACAAATAAAGGAAAAGCAATGTGCTCTGAGAAAGTGATGGTTCCTGGCTAGAATCATCAGAAATTTGGGATACATAGAAAGTGGACTGGTAAGCTGGACAGTGCCCAAGACTGATGAGGTGAATGAATCCATGACACATGATCTGTGGAGAAAGAACATGGTTTGTGAAACTGGTAAGTACTCCAGGTAGCACAAAAATTGCCTTTCATGTGAGATGTGAAACTGTAGTGAAAGGTGGAAATACAGAAGCAGTGAGACACTGTGCAGGAAGTGGAGTGTGCATGGATCTAAGAAACGGGGCAGCGGGGGCCTGTCTGAACATTCCATGTTCACAGACAGAGGGTCTAGTGTGTCAGGTATATTCCTGTCCAAAGTCAAGAGTCAGCTCACTTTGTTGGCTTGTCTCTGCCTCTGCACCAGCCAGTGGGCTGCTTGAGGGGAGAGTTCTGTATTCATCGCTACTCCCTCTCCCAAACTAGTCCTGTGTCTGGCACATGGTACGTGTTGAATAAGTGTTCAGTGAGTGAATAATTGCATGAACCCATCTCGGGAACCAGGTTTCAAGGACTAAGCAGGACTAACCAATAGGCAGCTTGTGCTCGAATAGTCAACTGTCACCAGTTTCTGCTCAGGGGCAGTGTGGGTGGGAGCATCCAGGGTGAGGCCACCCACCAAGGCATTCCAGTTGTGCATTTGGGAGGTCTGCAGGGACCTTGAATCCAGCATTGCAAAAACTTACCAGTTGCATTGATGAAGATACAGGACAGGTGGGTTAGAGACCCCTGGTACAGCCCCAGGGGGTTAGAGGACACCCATGACTTTTAGGAAGCATGGAGGTAAACTGGAGCCAAAGCCTCTCAAAACTCAGAATGATGCCCTCACCCTGAAGTTAGGTTCTCCACGTTCAGAGCACGTTCTGAAAGCTCTACCTTGTTTGTGGCACCCAAGGTTCTTGCCTGGATCCGAGAGTGAACATTTATTGAGCACTTCTATTGTGTTGTTTTATCTACTTTATCTAATTTATTTCTTGCAATAACCCCAAAGGTCAGTACCATTATTTCCATTTTCAAGATGGGAATTGAGGCTTAGTAATGTTAAGCAACTACCGAACCATTGATCAGGGATTTGAATCCATGGCTGTACAATTGCAAAAATCTCATGCCATCCACCACTAAGAAAAAATTCCTAACTTTATTTTATTTTTAGGTTAGGGTGGTGAGTATGTGTGTAAATGAACCTATCTTCCCTCATTTTATGGTTCTTCTGCAGACATTGCTTTCTATTGAAAACTCATACAGAAATCACTCCTGGGGGAAAAAAAAAACCCTGTTTGATCATTAGGCAGAAGTGTACAAAGGGCTCAGAGGGTGGTGTAAAGATATCCTCAGGCTTTTTCCATTGGTAGAAATCAGTTCATAAGAATTCTCCTCAGTGAGCGATGAGGCACCTTTCTCTCTGTTCTGCGCCCCCTTGTTCTCCAGCTGGCCTCTCCCTCTCAGTGGCCCTTCTGGAGTCCTGGCTCTCCAGCTGCCCTGGAGCTGGGCAGTGGAAGGGGGCGGTTCAAGTCTCTTATATTTTGCCCACTGGAGGGTCAAACAGGAAAAATGACTTATGTGGTGTGGCCTCAGGGTGAAACATCTACAAGATAAAAATCTTTCTCTTACAAATATTTATCCCTCCTAATCGTGTATTTCTCTGCATTACTGTGCCGGGAGACTTTCTTTCCTCCATGTCCCCAAAGCCCCCTTTCTATTAGCATAGTTGGGTCCGAAGGAATTGTTAGTTAATTCTCTCAACCCCAGGAACGATGGGAAAGAAGACAATGTCATCAGGCCTCACCTCTTATCAGAAAAGAAGGTTTTATATTATGAGAGTAAGGAAACTGCAGGTTAAAGGCTAAATTCCTTTGGCTATAATGTAATAATAAAAGTTTTTTTTTTTAAACGTCAAACAAAGCCTGTGCTTAAACCAACTGCATGTGCAAATACAATCAGTGCCCCTCTTGCTGTGACCTGTTTGTCCTGGCTGAAGCCTAAAGTATTTTAAGGCTGAGCAACACAGGGGTTTGGGTGGAGAGCTGATCCTGAGTAGGGAGGGCAGGTGACCTAGAGACTGTGTCCCAATTCTCTCCCCACAAGCAAAACAGTTGTACCACCATCGGCTGTCACTATGCTCAGCTGAGTGGCAGTGGGAGAGAGAAGGTGTTTTGCCTGCTTTGTGGCAAGGAGGAAAGGGAGGGTTGCTCTGTCCTGGATAAGGAGGAAAATGTGGCATTCCTGTATTTTTGTTGGATCTCTTTGCATGAACAACCTCACCTGTCAAAACATGATGAAAAATGGAAGTGGAACAAAAGAGAAAGAGACAGGAACCAGTGAGAAATTGGGTTGAACCACACACGACCTTAAAATCTGTAAAATGTCTGATTGCAGACCAGTAAGCTGATGAACTTACTGTTTTTGTTTATTACTAAATTGTGTTCGAGTATTTATATATATTTATCTTCTGTGACTAACTATAGAATTGTTAGATCAAGGTCAATGGATATTCTAAGATATGGTTGTGTGTGTAGATGTAATCCCCAACAAGTAATTTCTGGACTGTGAGGATCAGTCATATTAACTTGCTTTGTACAATGTTTTGCACCACCTAACTTGGCTAGTAATGTCCAGCTCTTTAAGATGCAGGTTTATAGACTAAATGCTTTCACAGAGTTATCTCATTTAGTAGCCTGAACATTTGCACACCCACCTTCCCTGAGGACCCCCAGAAATTGCCCTCTTGACTGCCAAGCCTGGTCCAATAACTGTGTATCCCTAAGCATTTCATGATTTCCAAGCCTGTCTGTCCTTGGGATCTGCTCTCCAGTTAGACACAAAGAATCCCCCTCCCAGCCCTTCTGGGTCTCTAAAACTGCCCTCCTGCCCCTTGCCTGGTAATCAGCTGATGCAACATTTCTCCAACTCCTCCCTTCCCCCGTTTGCCTTAACAGAGACCTGAAAGTTTCCTGAGGACATTTCTTTCCCCACAGCCTTTTGAAGCGTAGGATAGTTTTTGGTTTTGTTTTTGATTTTTTTTCCTTGTGCCCCTTGAACGTTAAGGCTGAGAAGTCGAAAAAGCATGCTTCTGACCCCCTATTGCGGACTGCACAGCATTTGTGTCCCTCTCTCTCCTGAAATGCTCCTCTTGCCCCTTTCCCCAGCCTTGGACTCATTCTTTCTCCTGTTCATTCAAGGAAAACTTGAGCCCCTGACCTATGTGCTTCCTCTCCACCTTCTCCTGCTATCATTCAGTGACCTCTGCCTTCATGGGTGACCCTGTCTACATCCTGACCTCTCAGTTCCTTGACCTCATCACCCCCCTCCACTCTGGCTCAGCTCCCCACCCTCTTGGTGCTCCTGGACATTTGTTCACATCACCAGTCATTGCTTCTTCTTTATTTTTTATGATTTCATTCTTTTTATTTTATTTTATTTTTTTATTAAGGTATTATTGATATACACTCTTATGAAGGTTTCACATGAAAAAACAATGTGGTTACTACATTTACGCATATTATCAAGTCCCCACTCATGCCCCAATGTAGTCACTGTCCTTGTGTGTAGTAAGATGCCACAGATTCACTGTTTGCCTTCTCTGTGCTACACTGTTTTCCCCGTGATCCCCCAACACCATGTGTACTAAACAAAACACCCCTCAATCCCCTTCTCCCACCCTCCGCACCCACCCTCCCACACCCCTCCGCTTTGGTAACCACTAGTTCCTTCTCGGAGTCTCTGAGTCTGCTGGTATTTTGTTCCTTCAGTTTTGCTTCGTTGTTATACTCCACAAATAAGGGAAATCATTTGGCACTTGTCTTTCTCCACCTGGCTTATTTCACTGAGCATAATATCCTCCAGCTCCATCCATGTTGTTGCAAGTGGCAGGATTTGTTTCTTTCTTATGGCTGAATGGTATTCCATTGTGTATATGTACCACCTCTTCTGTATCCATTCATCTACTGATGGACACTTAGGTTGCTTCCATACCTTGGCTATGGTAAAAAGTGCTGCAATAAACATAGGGGTGCATATGTCTTTTTGAATCTGAGAAGTTGTATTCTTTGGGTAAATTCCAAGGAGTGGGATACCCGGGTCAAATGGTATTTGTATTTTTAGTTTGTTGAGGAACCTCCATATTGCTTTCCACAATGGTTGAACTAGCTTACATTCCCACCAGCAGTGTAGGAGGGTTCCCCTTTCTCCGCATCCTCACCAGCATTTGTTGTTCTTAGTCTTTTGGATGGTGGCCATCCTTACTGGTGTGAGGAGATATCTCATTGTGGTTTTAATTTACATTTCCCTGATGATTAGTGATGTGGAGCATCTTTTCGTGTATCTGTTGGCCATCTGAATTTCTTCTTTGGAGAACTGTCTCTTCATATACTGTGCCCATTTTTAAATCAGGTTATTTGCTTTTTGGGTGTTGAGGTGTGTAATTTCTTGATATATTTTGGATGTTAACCCCTTGTCGGATATATCATTTACAAATATATTCTCGCATACTGTAGGATGCCTTTTTGTTCTCTGTTGATGGTGTCCTTTGCCATACAGAAACTTTTTAGTTTGATATAGTCCCATGAGTTCATTTTTGCTTTTGTTTCCCTTACTCGAGGAGATCCTTTCAGGAAGAGTCGCTCATGCTTATATTCAGGAGATTTTTGCCTATGTTGTCTACTAAGAGTTTTATGGTTTCAAGACTTACATTCAGGTCCATGATCCATTTCAAGTTTACTTTTGTGTATGGGGTTAAACAATAATCCAGTTTCATTCTCTTGCATGTAGCTGTCCAGTTTTGCCAACACCAGCTGTTGAAGAGGCTGTCATTTCCCCATTGTATGTCCATAGCTCCTTTATCATATATTAATTGACCATATATGGTTTGGTTTATATCAGGGCTCTCTAGTCTGCTCCATTGGTCTATGGGTCTGTTCTTATGCCAGTACCAAATTGTCTGGAGTATTGTGGCTTTGTAGTAGAGTTTGAAGTTAGGGAGCATAATCCCTGCAGCTTTATTCTTCCTTCTCAGCATTGCTTTGGCTATTCGAGGTCTTTTGTGGTTCCATATGAATTTTAGAATGATTTTCTCTAGTTTGTTGAAGAATTTGTTGGTACTTTGATAGGAATTGCATTGAATCCGTAGATTGCTTTAGGCAGAATGGCCATTTTGACAATATTAATCCTTCCTAGCCATGAGCATGGGATGTGTTTCCATTTATTGGTATCTTCTTTAATTTCTCTCATGAGTGTCTTATAGTTTTCAGAGTATAGGTCATTCACTTCCTTGGTTAGGTTTATTCCTAGGTATTTTATTCTTTTTGATGCAAGTGTGAATGGAATTGTTTTCCTGATTTCTCTCTCTCTAGTTCATTGTTAGTGTATAGGAATGCCACAGATTTTGTATCCCGCAAATTTGCTGAATTCAGATATTAGATCTAGTAGTTTTGGAGTGGATTCTATAGGGTTTTTTTAATGTACAATATCATGTCATCTGCAAACAGGGACAGTTTAACTTCTTCCTTGCCAATCTGGATGCCTTTTATTTCTTTGTGTTGTCTGATAGCCATGGCTAGGACCTCCAATACTATGTTGAAAAGAAGTAGGGAGAGTGGGCATCCTTGTCTTGTTCCCGATCTTGAGGAAAAGCTTTCAGCTTCTTGCGGTTAAGTATGATGTTGGCTGTGGGTTTGTCATATATGGCCTTTATTATGTTGAGGTACTTGCCCTCTATACCCATTTTGTTGAGAGTTTTTATCATGAATGGATGTTGAATTTTGTCAAATGCTTTTTCAGCATCTATGGAGATGATCATGTGGTTTCTGTTGTTCTTTTTGTTGATATAGTGGATGATGTTGATGGATTTTCGAATATTGTACCATCCTTGCATCCCTGGGATAAATCTACTTGATCATGATGGATGATCTTTTTTATGTATTTTTGAATTTGGTTTGCTAATATTTTGTTGAGTATTTTGCATCTATGTTCATCAGGGATATTGCTCTGTAATTTTCTTTTTTTGTGGTGTCTTTGCGTGGTTTTGGTATTAGAGTGATGCTGGCCTCATAGAATGAGTTTGGAAATATTCCATCTTCTTCTGCTCTTTGGTAAACTTTAAGGAGGATGGGTATTAGGTATTCACTAAATGTTTGATAAAATTCAGCAGTGAAACCCTCTGGTCCAGGAGTTTTGTTCTTACGTAGGTTTAGTGATTACCAGTTCAATTTTGTTGCTGGTAATTGGTCTGTTCAGATTTTCTGTTTCTTTCTGGGTCAGCCTTGGAAGGTTGTATTTTTCTAGAAAACTGTCCATTTCTTCTAGGTTATGCAGTTTGTTAGCATATAATTTTTCATAGTGTTCTCTAATAATTCTTTGTATTTCTGTGGTATCCGTAGTGATTTTTCCTTTCTCATTTCTGATTTTGTTTATGTGAGTAGACTCTTTTTTTCTTGATAAGTCTTTCTAGGGGTTTATCTATTTTGTTTATTTTCTCAAAGAACCAACTCCTGCTTTCATTGATTCTTTCTATTGTTTTATTCTTCTTGATTTTATTTATTTCTGCTCTAATCTTTATTATGTCCCTCCTTCTACTGACTTTGGGCCTCATTTGTTCTTCTGTTTCTAGTTTCATTAATTGTGAGTTTAGACTGCTCATATGGGATTGGTCTTTCCTGAGGTAGGCCTTTATTGCAATATACTTTCCTCTAAAAACGGCCTTCGCTGCATCCCACAGATTTTGCGGTGTTGATTTATTGTTGTCATTTGTCTCCATATATTGCTTGATCTCTGTTTTTATTTGGTCATTGATCCATTGGTTATTTAGTAGCATGTTGTGAAGCCTCCATTTGTTTGTGGGATTTTTCATTTTGTTTGCGTAATTTATTTCTAGTTTCATACCTTTGTGGTCTGAGAGAGTGGTTGTTACAATTTCAATCTTTTTGAATTTACTGAGGCTCTTTTGTGGCCTAGTATATGATCTGTTCTTGAAAATGTTCCATGTGCACTTGAGTAGAATTATATCCTGCTGCTTTTGGGTGTAGAGTTCTTTGATGTCTGTTAGGTCCATCTGTTCTATTGCGTTGTTCAGTGCTCTGTCTCCTTATTTATTTTCTGACTGGTTGATCTGTCCTTCAGAGTCAGTGGAGTGTTGTAGTCTCCTACAATGAATGCATTGCATTCTATTTCTCCTTTTAATTCTGTTAGTATTTGTTCACCTATGTAGATGCTCCTGTGTTGGGCACATAGGTATTTATAATGGTTATATCTTCTTGGTAGACTGACCCTTTTATCATTATGTAATGTCCTTCTTTGTCTCTTGTGACTTTCTTTGTTTTGCAGTCTATTTTGTCTGATTCAAGTACTGCAACTCCTGCTTTTTTCTCCCTATTAGTTGCATGAAATATCTTTTTCCATCCTTTCACTTTTAGTGTGTGTATGTCTTTGGGTTTAAAGTGAGTCCCTTGTAGGCTGCATATAGATTGGTCTTGTTATTTTAACTTTTTTATCCATTCAGTGACACTATGTCTTTTGATTGGTGCATTCAGTCCATTTACATTTAGGGTGATTATCAATAGGTATGTACTTATTGGCATTGCAGGCTTTAGATTCTTGGTTACCAAAGGTTCAAGATTAACTTCCTTACTATCTAAGAGTCCAACTTAACTCACTTAATATGCTATTACAGACACAATCTAAAGGTTCTTTTTTTTTTCTTCTTCCTCCTTTTTCTTCCTCTTCCATTCTTTATGTATTAGGTGTCATATTCTGTACTCCTTGTCTATCTCTTGATTGACTTTGGAGATAGTTATTTTAATTTTTGCATTTGCTTAGTAATTAGCTGTTCTACTTTCTTTACTGTGGTTTTATTACCTCTGGTGACAGCTATTAAACCTTAGGAACATTTCCATCTATAGCAGTCCTTCCAAAATACACTGTGGAGATGGTTTATGGGAGGTAAATTCTCTCAGCTTTTGCTTGTCTGGAAATTGTTTAATCTCTCCTTCAAATTTAAATGATTATCTTTCCGGATACAGTATTCTTGGTTCAAGGCTCTTCTGCTTCATTGCATTAAATATATCATACCACTCCCTTCTGGCCTGTAAGGTTTCTGTTGAGAAGTCTGAGGGACTTTCCTTTGTATGTGATCTTATTTCTCTCTCTGGCTGCTTTTAACAGTCTGTCCTTATCCTTGGTCTTTGCCATTTTAATTACTATATGTCTTGGTGTTGTCTTCCTTGGTTTCCTTGTGTTGGGAGATCTGTGTATCTCCATGGCCTGAGAGACTATCTCCTTCCCCAGATTGGGGAAGTTTTCAGCAATTACCTCCTCAAAGACACTTTTTATCCTTTTTTCTCTGTCTTCTTCTTCTGGTACCCCTACAATGTGAATATTTTTCCATTTGGATTGGTCACACACTTCTCTCAAAATTCTTTAATTCTTAGAGATCCTTTTTTCTCTCTGTGCCTCAGCTTCTTTGTATTCCTCTTCTCTAGTTTCTATTTCATTTATCGTCTCCTCCACCATATCCAATCTGCTTTTAATACCTTCCATTGTGCTCTTCAATGATTGGATCTCTGACCAAAATTCATTCCTCAGTTCTTGAATATCTTTCCTTACCTCCATGAGCATGTTAATGATTTTTATTTTGAACTCCCTTTCAGGAAGAGTCATGAGGTCAATGTCATTTAAATCTTTCTCAGGAGTGGTATTAATAACTTTACTCTGAACCAGATTCTTTTGGCGTTTCATATTTGTATATGGCACCCTCTAGTTCCCAGAAGCTCTACTCCCTGGAGCTGCTCAGCACCTGAAGCAATATCGGGGGTCGCAGGGGAGTGGTATTGGTGCCTGGCGGGAGGAAAGAGCTGTTTCCTGCTACCTGGCTTCTATGCCTGTCTCCACTGCCTGAACTAGTGGGCTGAGCACACAGGTATAAGCCTCTATGCTTTGTGTTTGTGGTTGCTGTAGGCAGATCTTCCCTCTGGCTGGCCTAACGCCAGGGTAGGGTTTGCCGGTTTGCGAGCCAGGTGGGGCTGGCAGGGAGAAAGGTGCAGTAGGCTGAGTATCACAGAGGGGTTCCTTGGACCTGTGTAGCCAGCCAGGGAGCTGGAGCACCTGAAGATCGTCTAAGGAGGAAGAATTCTTTTTCCTCCTTAAATATGAGAGTCTATATGGCAAAGCTTCAAACCTGCTGGCAGAGAGCACCCGGACAATTTTTCTACCTGTCCTCTCTCCTGAGCAGTAAGCTCTGTGCAATCCTTGCCCCTTTAGCAGCCCTCTTGCTAAGGGCTTCTTTGTTAGGAAGTCTCCCAGACTGCCCACCTTTCTTTTGTCCCAGAGCAGCCGGATATGGATCCCTGCCTTCCACAAGCAGCTGGAATCTCAGTCTCTCCAGGAATTCTGCCTGTCTTAGCTTTCCAACCCTGTAATCATGAAAGTATCATGCAAGCACCATGAATTGTAGGTTTGTGCTCTCAGAGCAGATCTCCGGAGTCAGGTATTCAGCAGTCCCAAGCCTCCACTCCCTCCCTGATCTGTTTCTCTTCCTCCCACTGGTAAGCTGGGGTTGGGGAAGGGCTTGGGTCCTGCTGGGCCACAGCTTTGGTATGTTACCCTGTTCTGTGAGGTCTGCTGTTTTCTCCAGGTGTATGCAGTCTGGCGTAGTCCTCTTTCCTGTTGCTCTTTCAGGATTAGTTGTATTAAATATATTTTCGTATTATATGCGGTTTTAGGAGGAAGCCTGTGTCTCACCTCTCATGCTGCCATCTTTTCCAGTCATTGCTTCTTTTCTGAAATCTCCTTCCTAGTAATCAGGTGACTTGCTTTGTAGCTAGACTTAATTTATTTTATGAGTAGACTCTACCATTTAAAAAGAATTATCCATAAGCCTTCTCTCATCTTTTTCTTCCTCATGTAGCTTAGAGTCCATATCAATTGGAACCTCTTCCTTAAAAATATTCTTGGTTCACTGTACATTGATAGTAAAAAATTCCTAACCTAAAAATTCCTAAACCTAAACCTTCACCTAAACCTCACACCTTATAAAAAAAATTCAACTCAGAATGGATCACAGATTTAAACATAAGATGGAAAACCATAAAACTTTTAGAAGATGACATAGGAGAAAGTCTTTAGGACATAAGGCTTAGTGAAGAGTTCTACTATATGACACTCAAAGCATGACCCACACAAGAAAAAATTGAAAAAATGGGACTTCATCAAAAAATTTTTTAAGTTTTTCTCTGCAAAATACAGTGTTGAAGACCAAAAAACAAGCTTAAGACTGGTAGAAATATTTGCAAATCACATATCTGATAAAGGACTAGTATCTAGAATATACAAAGAACTCTCAAACTCAACATTAAAAAATTGCAACTTGAAAGCTGGCAAAAAAAAAGAGAATATATACATAGCAAATAAGCACTTGAAAATGTGTTCATTATCATTAGCCATGAAGGGAAATACAAAGACCATCACTACACACATATTGGAACAGCTAAAATTAAAAAAATGACAACACACTGATATAAATAAATGGCTGAACAAATAAATAAATGGAGGAAAGTACAGAAATCTCCCATGCAGAATTCCAAATAATTTATGTAGGTACTACAACTTCTAGGAAGTACTGCATGATTCCCCACTTATGTGTGGGCTACATATGGGGACTTACTTCCAAAGAGAGAAGAATTAAAAGGGGGGAAAATGAGTAATTTTACAAGGGAGAGATCTCCCAAACACAACTGCTGCCGGGCGGGTGATCAAAGTTGATATCAACAATGATAAATTTATGTTGATTATATGCACCCTTGATATGATGTGATGAGACTAGCCTGTTATCTCTGTGGTCTTCCTACCTAAATCCATAACCCCAGTCTAAGCATGAGAAAAAATTAGAAAACATCAAGAAGAAATCAAGTAAATGCTGAATAGAGACTTGAACGTAGCATTTCTGTCCTACACCCAGTGCTTTTCCACCATGCTTAACAAATGCAAAGGTGCTTTTTGATGGAGGGGAGCTCAACCTGCAACCACACTGACTCACAAGCCGCTTTGGACCATGTGACATTCAGTGATTCAGAGACTGAATGAATGACACACAACAGTGGTTCACACTAGTCAGGGACAAAGATTTTACTTGCCCTTAGAACCCCTATTGTAGAAATTTCTAGATTTTCTCCCTATGGGGGGGAAGGCCATAATGGTTCCATCCTAAAGGTAAGGAGCAATGACTAGGGAGCAGCACCCTTGGCTTACTTCCTGGGTGCCCCGGCCACTCACTCAGCTTTCCTACCTGCTCATTGTGGGAGCTGTTGTTCCTTAGCATCTTGGCTCTGCTTAGACTATTTCAAATTAATTGAAACAGTGTAAAGACTGATGTTTTCATTTTTGCTCATATCAGTGTGAAATGGAATTTTTCATAGTGACAGTGATAAAAATGTAACACCAAAACAAGATGCACATTATGGCCCTTCCGCATGGGTGCAAATACAAATGCATTAAGTATGTATAGTGCTACCAAATTAAAAGAAAACTTGTACTAAGGAAATGTAATATAAATGTATATTTTATAAATGTAAATTTTAATGCTGTTAATGTTTCAGTATTTACATAAAACTTTAAATATAGCCTTCAAAATTATCACTGGTTAACAAGCAGTGTTTCTTGGGAAGAGCTTTCATTTGTTCTGACATTATGAACTTCCTGCATTTTTGGTGTTGAGTATCCTTTCCTTTCTGAAATGATGGAAATGGTAGATTTTTGTTATTGTTGTTGTTGGCAAAATGAATGTTTTGGCAACTCTGTGTTAGCTCTCAATTGCTTTGGGAAGTTTTACTGTTCTGAAAAATTTAAGTCTGGGAACCACTAGCCTTAGAATGCTATCATTCTAAAATATAGGATTAAATAGACCAAAATAAAAAGGATTCTATATAAAGTAAGAACTCAGAAAATTTTGATGGTTTCATTAATTTGTGTTTCACATAATCATGGTATAAAATGTCACTATCTTCTACCTCAATAGTAGTTAGTTTATTAACACCAAATCTGAAAAGAACTGAAATGGTACAAACCAGAATGTAGTATAGCTACATAGTATCATCTATCACAATTCTTTAGAGTATGTATTTTTCACTGATTATTATATTATAAAGTGGTTGATGTTTTACTATATTGTATTTGCTGTATTATAAAGTGGTGTTTTATATCATGGTTGTTTTCATTTGTGTGTGTGTGTGTTTGCTTTGAGAGTCTTGTTCTTGCTGTCACATGAATCCTACGCAATAGTGAAGACTGCAAAATACACTTTATAATGGTTGGAGTGGTTTCTTATGTTTGTGTCAAAGAAACTAAGGTGATGACAAATATGGAAATGTGCTTCTGAGGTTAGTCATTTTCCCCCCCTTTACATTGTATAATATAAGCGATAGGGTCATTCCATGAAAACTGACAATAATCTCCTTAGGAATTCTATATCCTACTTGGTACATTTTGAGCATGGGTATAGTTTTGCTTTGCCTCGCTGGTCAAAGACTGTCTTAGTGATGCCGGGTTCTTGTTTGCGGAGTCGAAGAATGAACTTAGCAAACACCCAAGGTAGGAGAGCCAGGGAGAGGCTTTTATTTAGAGATACAGTGAGAGGACAGAGCTCGTGAGCCCAGGATGGGACAAGAGAGCCCGTAGTGGTGCGTTGCCTGGGGGTTTTATAGGCAGTTGAGGATTTTTAGGAATGTGAAAAAAAGCTTAGGGGTTTGGACTTTTTAAGTAGTCCCTGAATATTTAGAATCAACATAAGGAACTTCCTGCTCTGATTTCTCCCTGAGATACCAGTAGTCTTGGTCTGGGAGCATATCAAACAAGGCCACCTACCCAGCCCCCAAGGTGGGCTGAGGTATTGTTTGCTAAAGAATAAGTTAAGAATCTTACTCTTAACTTCCTGGGTGTTAAAATGCAATCTTAACTTTAAGGTGGAATCCTTCCTGCCTTTTACTATGTTGTTTATGGCTGGGCCTGCATGCTAAATTAGTTGCCCAGTTTGCAAATCACCTCATCAGGTCTGAAGGAGGAAAGACAGCACACAGGCCTGGGCCTTTTAGCATGCTAAAGTAAATCTTACACATAATTACAAATGATTAGCATAATAAAAACATGTGCTACTCTTCTTTATCTGGGGAATATTTAGAGCTTAATGTTTAACACAGAGAATGACTTTAGAGTTTAATGTTTAACACAGAGTTTTGGTAGGGGGTTTCCTTGCATGTAGTCATATTGCTCTGACTGTAAATATCCTGCCTTGCTTTTTCCAGAGGCCCTCCCCCTATTCTGTCTAAGGCTACGATCCCTGTCTCATAAGGATGTAAAAATAAGGCGCTGGTTGGATTCTCCCTTCATTTCAGTCCGTACCCCAATTCAAATGAATCTCATTTTGTCTCCCTTGAAAGGTGTCCCTGTACTTCATTCCATCTCACCTCCATTTCAATGAGCTGTAGAAGGAAAACACAATTTTCCTGACAGCTACAGTTTCAGAATGAGACCATTTGCAGAGGCTGAGTGGTTCACCCATAGCAGGTAGCTTTGTAAGTTTTATATTAGTCTTATTTAGCAGCAAAACCAGAAACGGTAACTTGTGTGTTTCCCTGCCCAGCTCAGAGACTGAAATGCATAGTGCCATGCCCTATATAGTATTTGAAAATTCATTCCCCTTTGGATTACACGGGCATTCCAAAATGTACTTGGACTATAGTTTTCACTGTTGATATTTAGAAACAATTTGACAATGGCTCCTTAGACAACAATATGTTCAGTTATCACAACTTAATTACAATTTCATTTTTATTACAAATAAGTAGATGAAAAGATGTCACATTTTAATTTGGGGTGGAAACAGAAAGCCAATTGTATCAGGAAACAGAAAGCAAATTCTTTATCAATGTCAACTACTTTGAAATATTGACACATCTGTTGGGAGCCAGTCTGAACCGTCCGTCTGATGGCACTGCCCAGACTCCTGGTAAGAAGGAACCGCAATGCGGACTTCTGAAAGGAACATCCCCACTCTCTCTCCTTATTATTATGGTGTTTGGAAATGTTGTTATTGGTCACTTTCACCTAAATTATTAAACCAGAGGCAAGATCCCCTAATTCTTCCAGATGGTAGAGATACCGCGAGACAACTGCTGGGCATAAAAGCCACAGGGCATAAATCTGCAAAGAAGTAAGAAGAGCTAACCTTTTCAAAGAACACTGCTTCTCTCTCACTTACCAACTGCACATCTCCCTGTATGGTCCCGGAAGATGGCTGGTTAGCCAGAGACGGGTAAGATTCCTCAAGGGAGGAACAACCTAAGACAGGCACAGTCACAGGGGGACCATCAGGTGAACAATAGGGGGCCAACAGAGGTGAGGCTCAGAACCTCACCCCCGCCCAGTTCTAAGAGAAATCTTCTGTGCCCATGGCTGTTTTGTTGCCCTTGTCTCGCTCAGATCTATACCCAGTTTATAGGCATGAATCTGACAGTCTACGCTCGCTTTCCTACTGCATTAAACTCTACTTTCCATCTTTATTTTATATCAAGATTTAAACACCTTTCTATTAGAAACTGTAATTTTTATTACTTTCACCTACTACTTTAACATTTTATTAAAGAATAATGGGAGGGGGATGTGAGGAAGATATTGGAAACAAGTATTGAGTTATAATAAATGGAGATAGTTTGAGTGGGTTCCAGTTCCCCCTCCCCACCCCTTTGTGGCCTCCAGATGGCATATTTGATGAATGTGGAAATAGGTGGGTTCAAAGAACAGGTGGTTCCCTCTGGCTAACCCACCGGAGAACAGCTTGATAAATTATAAAAGTGATAAGAACAGGGCATTGCCTAACTTCAGATCAGAAAAATCTCCATTGTAAGTCTTACTGAAAATGGGTCCGAGGCACACTCCGTGAAATTTATCTCTGCCTACTAAAAGGTCATCATGTCCTTTTGGAGAGAGCCTCTTTCTTTCCTACCGGAGATGGAGAATGGGAGTATAGCTATGGAAGAATAAGAACCCTACATAAAAACAATAGAATAGTAAACTTTAAATAGTCATCTGTAAAAAAGACCAAGAATCTGGCACCTACCTAACCTTTGTAAGATTTTCTAACCGCAGTAACTAGGAACAAAGTTTACTTAGAAACTAGTAGACCACTAAGATATGTCAAAATGACTTAATCTCATTTTCTAAACTCATGTAACCCTGCTATGCGTCAATTAAATGATTAATAACTGTACTTTACTTTATGTAATCAAAGAGCATATAAACAATCTGCTACTTTTAATGAAAGGCCAGGCTCAGCTTTTGCTAGTGTCTGTGTTGTCATTCATTTTACTCAGCCGCTGACGCCGTCCATCCTTCAGGGACCCCTGTGCTAGATGGAGCTGGACTCCGGCACACATCTGTTGGAGATTTCTTTGTAGAAAATAGTGAATTAGGAAATATGGAACTATCGGTGAGGCCAGAAAATAGTAGAAAAGAAGCCAAAGATCTCAATGATGATGAATATATGAAAATAGAGAATCAGGATCATTTGGAGAGGGCAGATCGAGTTTGGAGATGGGAAATAAGAAAAATAACTGAATGACACCAAAATTCACAAATATCTTAACCTAAAACTTTGTCTAGGTATTAAGTTCTTGCTAAAGAGAAGAGGTGAATGTTGTTATCAGGAAAGAGGCATTAGCAGATTCACAAATTTTATTTATTCTTCCATTGTGAAGGACACACATTTGTTAGTGTAAGATCTGCCTTATGCAATTTCACTGTGGAAAAAATAATATTGACCAAGCCTCCAACCATGCCTGACATGAAATTAATACACAGTGTCATGGAATTTTTCAGCTCAGAAAGTACTGAATGAGCTTTAAAAGCCTTAAATGACTTGTGACCTTCATACTAGTTATCATCTGAAGAAGTAATGATAAACATGATAAAGATAGGAAGTTTAAATAATTATACTGGACAATAGCACCAGTGGGGTCCTAGCTAATGAACTTGCTGATTCTCTTTTCTGTGCTTGCCTGGAAGTCTAAACCCTCTGAAGTGGGCGACACTTTGTGAATGACTGTCCGACTGCAGTTTGGCTCCCAGATGGGCAACTGAGATGGAGAAAGGATCCTTGACAAAACAAAGCAGAGCCACTTGGTGATAAAGCCAAGTTTAGCAGAAAGAAAGACCATAAAACATTCTGAAAACAGAAAATGAGGGCCCTATGCAGGGGAGCAGCCTTCTGCCAGAGACCAGCAGAGCCTCAGAGGAGGGTGGGCCTCCCTGAGGAACTCAAATCACACCAACCCAACATGTGGAACCCAGAGCAGACAGAACTGTAACTCTGAAAGGCTTTTTGTCAGCTGATCATCAGCTTGGTGAGAATGAACTGTTAACTTATGTCAGAAACTAACAGAGTATGATTTGTAACTTGTGACATAGCCAAGGACTTAATTCCAAACCCCAGAGAGACGGTGCAAGAGAGGCCAGGGCCTTAGGCTCCAGGTGCTGGCAGCCTACGTCTGATTATCAGGGCAGAGGAATCACTGGGTGAGTCTTGGTAAATCATGTCAAAGATTTTGAGTTTTAATCCTAACAGCATTGGGAAATCATTTCAAAAAAAGCTGAAACAGAAAGGTGTGTTCAAATTTGTATTTGAAAAACTTGTGTGACTCTTGCCTCTGTCTCTTACTAGTTGTGTGAGTTTGGCTGGGTGATTTATCCTGTCCGTGCCTTGGATTCTTCATCTGGAGAAGTGACACTAGCCTCTTACTGCTGTCACTAGCATTCAGTGAGATAAGGCTTTAAAGCACCCCAAACCATGCCTGGGGCTCAGCAGGCACTCAGTGGATGCTCACAGTATTCAGCTCTGCATTCTCCATACAATGGCCAGTGGTCACAGCAAGTGGGAAAAGAAAAAGAAGAGCCAAAGGGGAACAGAAGGAATGGTGATAGAGAAGAAGAGGCGAGAGAAGAGCTGGTGAAGAGAGCTCTCCAGACTTAGGGACAGTAGGAGCTGTGGAGGGGAGATGCTCTGGGTTTTGAAATTGGACTTCAGAGAACTCTTACCTTTTATCCCCGGCCCTTTGAAATGCTGACTCATGCATTAACAGCATCCTTTGCTCTTCAGTGCTGATAAACTCTCTGCAGCTCCACTTTGAATTGAGCAGTTTTCTTGGAATATCAAATACTCGGCTCTTCTCTGAACCAGAAGAACAGTGATCACAGCAAACTCTCGTGGATGAAAGACTCTGCATTTGGCATAAGAAGCTCTCTGAAACCTGGGCCCAACCTAAGTCTACTTCCTACTGCTGCTCCCCGATCCCTCAACCTGAAGAATGCTTAAAATACTCCAGGGTTTCACATCAAGGCCTGTCTCCCTCACGTGGCCATCAGGTGCTCTGGTCCAGCCTCTGCCTATGTTTCCGTGTCATCTCAGTGCTCCTGGCCTTGTTTCACGCTCTCACAGCAACACTGAATGACCTGTAGCTTCCGTTCTTTCTCCCTACACACCAAGTGCATCTTCTAACCTGTGCTTTTGCTCTTAGTGTCCTCTGCCCACCTTGTTTGCCCATTCTGGCCCCTTTGACTCCTACTCCCACTTTACTCCAACGGGAAAACTTCTCTGATGTCTCTGATGGGGGCAAGTACCCACTCCCTAAGTTGTGTCCCCACGCCTCAGGTGAGAGCTCTGGGCCCCTCCTGTTGGCTCTGAGCTATTAGCATCCATTGTATTCGGTGCCTGGCTTATAGTGAGTGAGCCCTTTGCCCTGCAAAAGAGCTCACCTTCTGTTTCCAGGCCTATTGCTGTCCTTGGGGTAAGTTTCCTTCATTTTCAGAATTACTGAAACTCTTGCCTTCTGTATTATATGCCTTTGTACTGCTGTTTATTTTACTATCTGTAAGTTAGATCATCCCTATAAATGGAACATTTGACAATAGTTTATATCTCTCTTTATCCCAATAATTTTAATGTAATGTCCAACCCATGGATGTGCTGATAAATAGTTGCCACGATGAAGATGCCAGTTTCTTGACTCTGGTTTCTGCCTGCCACCCACAAAATCCCACTCATCCTTAAGGTCTTCTTCCGTGGATTCCTGTAGTGTTTACTGCTTTTACTTTCCTTTGGAATCACTCACTGTAGTTCACCTTTACTTAGCTGCTCCGTGTATGTACATCTTGTGTCTCATGCAACTTGTTGGTTTGGTTTTTTTTTTAACAAAACTGGGTCTGTTCCTCATCTTTTGTAACACTTCCCACCCCTACTAGGTAAAGTCTTCTTCCTGGTTGACCTCATCAGATTGAGTTGAGCAGGAAAGGCAGTGCTGTAGGGAGTGCATGCGCCTTGTGTACACACACATGAGGAAATGTGACGTGTGGGTCTGGTTGGGGGGGGCCATCAGGAGGAAGGGAGATGGAAGGGGCTTGGTAGAGAGTGCTGTTTTGGGATCAGTGGCATAAATAATTGCTGTATTCGTTGTATTAATGAAAATACTGAAAACAGTTCAGGCAAGTGGAGTGAAACAGATCAAGGCAAAAAAAGACACCACCATGAGTCTGGCAGAGAAGGCAGTGATGTGCAGGGGCTCGAGCTTGGGCTTTGACACTCAAGCAACTGGGCTCCATTCTTGCTCCCCATTCCCATGGGACTTGGGCAAGTGACAGAGCCCTTTCAAGCCTCCTGCCCTCTCTTGGGCAGCAGGAATGAGAGGACCTTCACAGAGGGTTACGGACGATTCAGTGATCGAACGCAGGTAGGACACTTACTTCAAAGTCTGGGACAAATTAGTTATTAATGATGATGATTAATGATGAAAATACAGATAAGGATGCAGGAGACTGAGGGAAAAATGACCACTGGTTCACACTTATAGAGGCAGGAGGCTTTTCGTGGGACCAAGAAAGGGTGTGAATAAAACTGGAGGCAGTGGGGAAAACGATGAAATAATGAAGAGCTGTCCACAGTGGAGCAAGCACCTGGGGGAGAAAAGTTAAGGGAAGGAAGATTAAAGTGTGAAGGTGAAGGTGGACAGATTAGAAAGGAGCATGAAGAGAAAGGGGAGATGCAACAAACGAGGGTCTGGGAAAATCCCTGAATACCCTGAGCCGCACTTCCATTCATCCGGGAACTACTGACCATGCCTCGTCCTTTGTCAGGCGGCACAACCCCAGCACATCTACTGAGAGGTGACCCAGCGTGGACAGTGAGCCATACTGCACGGGAGAACCTGGGCAGAGAGCTAGAGAGACCCCAAAGTTTACTTAGGAAGTCACCTGGCTCTACCCTCTAATCTTCAAATTTATGTTCAGCATACATATAATAATCCTAGTCCAGCAATTTCCTGACCAGTGCCCAAAGAAATACCATGTGGACACCACTTCAGATTCTTCATATCCAAAGCAAAGCTCATTATCAGATCTCCAAAATTCTTTGGCACCACTCCTTTGCCTATCTTGGTTAATGGAGTTGATTCTCCTAAAGTCTAGACCAGAAAAGTTATCTCCACCTTCTATCTCTCCTCTCATATTTTTTGGCATCTAATTAATCGTCTCTGCAGTAAATCTTGTATCCATCATCTTTTTCTCTCTCACTGCTGCCACCTTAGTCCAGGCCATCATTTATCTAGAATTTCAAAGCTGGAAGAGACTTCCTTTTACAAAGCCTCAGAATGGTTAAGTGACTTGCCTGAAGTCACACAGGCAGTCACACTGGGCCAGTCAGACCAATAAACAGGTCTATGGGTCAGTCAGTTTTTCTTTTAATCCTTGATGTTTGAGGTGCATAAAGATACCCACACAGCAAAACTAAGTCAGTGAACTTCAGAGTCTCCAAGCACAAACTCCTGACTTTACCTTGTACCTCTCAGCAAACGACTGTCAAATCCAGCCTCTATCCTAAATCATTTCCTAAACTTAGCTTTACACTTCCTACAACCTGCTGGACATCTTCAATAAAGTGTCCAGCTAACACTCAAAACTCAGTGTCTAAATGGAAACTCCTCATTCTCCTCCTCCTCACCCAGAAAGGTAGAGTGCAGGGATGAATTAAAGATTAGGATCTTGATGGCAATCTCGCCTCTGCCATTTACTAAATTAACCCCATGAAGCCTAAGCTCCTTTACTTGTAAATGGAAATAACAATAGTACTTACTTAATAGAGCTATGGGTAAAGGTGAGAGACATGATGATTATATTGAGCACCTAGCACAGTAGCCGTCATACAGGGATTACTCTACAGTATGGGTAAAAGCTCCCTAGAGAAAGGTCACATGATCTGCAGCTCTTCTTTCTGGCTCCCTGCACCCCCTTGGTTGCTGAGTCCTGGTGGCCCCCTGCAGAATCACTTGTTTTCAGCTACTCCTCCCTATTCTTACTGCCAGAGAGGAGAGATCCTTGGCTGATCTTTTATGGATCTGCAAGTAACCTTGACTGTTACAAAAATAACTTTGTTCTCCATGCATTTTTTCCCCCTCCCTTCCTCCACTTAGCTCTGGAAGGACTCGGGTTGCTCAGGGGGAAGTCACATGGATTGTATTTCTTTTGAATAGCTGACTGTGTAGCACGGTAAGGTCTCTGCACATGATCAAATGAGTCATGTCAGCTCTTCTGCGAGTTTTCATCCACTGCGGCATGAACATCCATGTTTAATTTGTTGTTGCCTTATTTAACGCCATCTCATGCTTTCAGCCAAAAAGAAAGAAAAGGAAGATTGCCAGTGGAAAACCAGTTAGCCAAACCTGCTTTGTGTTGCCCAACCCTACATTGCATTCCAATTGTTTAGTTATAGGTTGTTTATTCACAGGGAAGCTGCTGGTGTCTAAGAGGTAAGGCATTCGGAGTATTGTTCAGACAATGGATTCGCAGTACCTAGAATCCCTGTGACTCAGTTTTCCACAAATGTGCTGTTAAGGGAAATGCTCACAGATCATCAACTGTGCACTTTCGTGGGCAGCGCACACATTGCTGATGTGCACAATTCCAAACTGCAAGCAGTTTCTCCAGGGAAAACAATGAAAACAGAATCACAGCACTGAACTTTGGCAGGAAATTTTAAGAGATAACTTAATCTGCCTCTTTGTTTTGGACACAATCCTGCTTTAAACTATTTTGAATAGATAAAAATCCATGTTATTTTAATGGGTCTTCATCAGTAACTGTCTTCAAATATTCCCGTCCTCCAAATTAGGGAGTAATTCCTTCTGTCTGGAGCAGAAAATATGTTTGCCTAGCCAAGAGCTTTTACCCACTTTCTCTCAACTGTTAAAGAGCCAGTTTAAGGGGTTACCTCTCCCTACCTTGTAGGTCTCAGGATTAAGTTCTGATCAGTCTGAGCTTGCCAGTGATTCGCTTAGACAGGGCAGGTGACCTAGTTTAGGCAATAAATTGTAATGAGAGGTCATCTGGAGGGAGCTTCTGGGCAACGTTTCCTTTCTCCTAAAAGAAGACTTGTAGGAAAACAGACCTTATATGTGAATGGGGGTGATACTTGGAGCTGTGGGAGCTCCCCTGCATTCATGAAGGGAGCCAGCCAAGGTTAAGTCCAAACAGTGATGGCAGAGCAGAGATATGGAAAGAATCTGGGTCTTTGATCTTTGATAGAATCATTGAGCTGCTGAATCAACCAACCTGAAGCCAACCTACCCTAGGATTTCTTGTTATATTGGATAGTAAAATATTCCTTATTGTTTATATATTGATAACTATAAGTTGGTAGCTTTGTTATCCAGAATTTTGCTGGAGACTGACATTCAAATCTCCATAACCAGATAAAAGTCACTCCAGAGTATGGAACAATACTCATATGCAAGCATTTAGAAGAAAGAATGGTAGACAATAGGCTCTACTTAGACTCTCTAAGACCAAGTGCACAAGGCTAAAATATTTCCTTTTTTGATAGAATTAGTAGATTGCATATCAGAGAAAGGCATGGACATCAAATATTTGATTTCAGCAAACATCAGGTAAAGTTGTTTATAATACTTTGGTCAACAAGATGGGAAATATTGGGGAGAAGATACAGATCTTGAAGAAAAACAAGATGCTGGAGGAAGATAAGACTGGTCGGCAGGACATAGCGTTTGAGAGTTACTACGACAGATAACAAATAGGTGGTGGTACAGGCAAGCAATCAGCATGGAGGAGGTTGACACATGTCTAATACAAACGATGAGACATACTAAAATATGGAGAGTGTATGGCAATCAGGTACAAATGATCATTGGAAATCTAGACAGGCAGGTGCTGGCAAAAAATTGACAGGTTACAGGTTTCCCATTTTTGTGTTGGAGTTTTGGGGTAGAGGGGTGAATCCTTGTATGGGGACATAAAAGAAATAGATGAAAACAGCACAAATTTAACTAATTTTTTTTAATGGAAGGTCTCCAATCATAGGATATTAGGGATTGAAAAGCAGCTGATCAACACAGTTAATTAAGGATTGGCCACATGGCAGAAGCCTAGTTTTTTAACACCTTGGATGCAGGTCAGTACTATACTAGGAGGAAACATGACCCAATGCTGAGTTCTAGGGTTTTGGTCTGGAGATTTTCAGATTCCTAGGATTGTTCCTAGACATACAGGGAGACCAAGCCTGTAGATGGAAGTCAAGTGGCCTTAGCTATAAAGATAGTAGAAACATAAAGGGAGGAAATCAGGAAGTGCCTTATCCAAACATTGTTGATTAACAAATGGATCCATATCAGCTTTGTGGAAAAACTCTTAATAATTTGTCTGAAACCTTTGTCCATGACCCTGACCTATTCAAATGTTTTTATTATGGACTTGAATGAAAACAAAGAAGATATGAAAATAAAATTTGTGGACAACACAAAGTTGGGAAAAAGGGCTAATGTGTCAGACTCAATAATCAAAAAGTTGGGTGTAGTTAAACCTGTATTTAGTTAGCATCTCCTAGTGTGGCTTTTTCCAACTTCACAATAAAATACTTATGACAAGAGAAATCTTGAAAACTCATAATGTGGTGTAATGGGACCTTATACAAGGACTGGCCTGTTGTGACTACCTTGGAGGAATTTCCATGAATTCCAAGGCCAAGAGAAAGTAACTGAAGGAGGTGAGTGGCCAATCTCATGTGCTCATGTGGGAACCCAACCTCCTAGGAAGGGTTTGTCTTTCCTTTGGTTTCTGACTCTGGATCCAAAGCCCCAGAACAAATCCAACCAGAAATGCAGAACATCCCTGGTCGTTGGTTTTGTGTGTGTGTGTGTGTGTGTGTGTGTGTGTGTGTGTGTGTGTGTGTATGTGGTAGAGTTCCAGTTTTATCCTGTCCATATGGTGAGCCAGTTTTCTGCACACCATTTGCCAATTTGTCTTCTCCCTACTGAGTTTTGATACCAGTTCTCTCATAGATCAAGGTCCCAGGGTCTGTTACTGGACTTTACTCTGTTCCATTGTTTTATCGTCTGTTCCCATGCCATTACCTAACTGGTGAGTTTTATTTACTTTGGCTTTGTGATATGTCTTAATGTGTGGTAGGGGAATTTCCTTTCCCCATACTTTGTTGTTCTTGTTCATATTTTTTCATGTAAGTGGAACAAATACCTTCTAACTCCCAAATATTACTGGAATTTTGGTGAGAATTGAATGAAAATCATAGATTAGTTTGGAAAGCTAGAATCTTTTCAATGGTTGGATTTCTCCATGTGAGCATGCCTTATATTTCCATTTATTTTTTTACCTATTCACTACTATGCTACTCAAAGTGTGGTGTGTGGACTAGCTGCATAAGCCTCACCAGGAAGAAGGTTTTGAAATGCCAACTCTTGGGTCCTGTCTGCAAACTACTAAATCAGTATCTGCTTTTTCAACAAGATCCCAGGTGATTTGTACATACACTAAATTTGGTGAAGTACTATTTTAGTAGGATTTCAAATTTTTCTCCAAGATTTTGTGCCTACTTGTTATGTTAACAAAGTCAGAAGGGTATACAGATACTTTGCTGAACTCGGTTAACAATTCTAAATAGTTTTTGAGTTTTTTGTGAATATATAAGTCATCTGTAAATAAGGATAACTGAGCATCCTAACTCTCTTACCTTTCCATCTTTGTCTTAAATATTTTATTTACTTAAACATTTTCTTTATTTCCCATCTAATTTATTTTATTTGCCAAGATGTCCAATATCACATAGCAATTAAGGGTGAGAAAAGGTATCCTAGTTTTATTCTGAACCTTAAAGGAAATTCTTCTAATATTTCTTTAATAAATATTACATTTGCTGCTGAATTTTATGGATAGGCTCATAGGGTTATGGAAACTTTTCTATATTCCTGGTGTTCTGAACACCTTCTCAAAAGTCCACAATTGATTTAAACACTTATTTTCTGCAACAGTAAGAGAAAATCATGTGATTTTTGTTCTTTGGTTCATTAAAGTGAATTACATTACTATTTCTGTCTTTGAGCCATCCTTACATTCCCAGAATAAATCATATACTATTATAATTCACCCTTCAACACTCTCTCTTTTATTAAATAATGTAAAAGAAAGCATCTAGCTTTTTATATTAATTAAATTACAAGAGCAAAAGTGCAACTGAAATGAATTTTGCTGAAAAAGTATGTTTTTATTCTCTGCTTCTTTGATCAAAAGAACATGGGCTAAGGCAGACACATAAAACTTCTCAGGGAGATAAATTGTTCTTGTTTGTGACCTCACTAAATATTTGGCTTAAAGGAATGAATACAATTGTTGCTTTTTCCCCATGGCTTTTTGGTTCAATAGCCTAGATAAACTTTGAAACTGATCTATAGAGATGAGTGTCCTCAGCCATTTCTCACATGTGACTCTTTCCATGGCATGACGGGACAGTGACCTTGAGGTCAAGTTCTTCCTTTGCTCTTTGTATTGAAAGATAATGCTCCTAACTTCAATTCACCGTCCCTGTGTAGGTGTGGCACAGGCTACTCAGGCACAGCCATGTGATATACTGCACCTACAGGATCTCTTCTCTACAGCTAAGACTTCTGATTAATAAAGCCTGTGTGGTCCAAAAGCCACCCCATTTCTGATGTGTAACATGCTAGGTCAGGACTGTCTGTTCTCTTAAGGCAAAACAGCTGCCCAAGGCCCTTGGCTGTCAGGCGCCCTTGGGTTCCTCTCTGTTGACTCTTTATGATAACACTTCTTCTCGATTCCCAGTTTACAAGTGTCTGCTTTGAACAGGCACTGTTAACCTCTCAAGAAGCCACTGGAAGCTCTTTCCAGAAAAATGAAAAGAAGAGAAGAGGTACATTATTTCCAGAAGTTCAAAGCCATGGCCTGAGTAAGGGTGTGTAGGCTATAGGTTAGAATAACCCTGAGATAGAGCCAGAATAGAAAAAGGCAGGAGCACCGCAGTGTGGTTGACTTGACTTTTTCTTCACAGTTCCAATTTTTTAGGTGAATAGTTGAGGTAACATCTAACCTGGACAGTGGCTTGCCAGGGATTTAGCATTTATGATATGGTAAAGTATAAGGAAAGCAGAGTTGTACAATATCTTATCAGGCCTTCAGGCCCTTTGAGAAATTGTGCAAACAGACAAAAACATCTATAACCTTTTGCAGATTTACTTTTTACAAGCTTATAGAGAATAGTCATCGTGAAATACTCATGGAAGATTAAACAAGGACTGTGAATGACACTCAGCCTTCCAAGAACTGAGCTTTCATTCTAATTTCATTTCATTTGTTATATCCTGGGTTATGGCCTTATTCATTTATTTGCTCACTCATATAGTCATTCATTTACCAGATATTTAATTGGTGTCACCATAAATCCAGCCAGGCCTATTAAAGGCAAATTTTCATCTTCTTCTTTATCAGGATATGTACCACGAAAAAATATCCTTTAGGAGAAAGGTACTCTAAAGAGAAAGGAATATGATTTTCATCTCATACCACAGCATGAGTCTTCATTCAGGAAAGTAGACAAGTACTGTAGTAGAGAATAGCATGGAAGAAAAGTAGGTGGAAATGTCTGCAATTTATCTTTCATTACATCTTTTATATACAGCATGTGTTGTGATGGGAAGAATAAAATAACAGTAGTATAGTGATTTTACACCTAATCCTAATCTTAGATGTTAGATATTGAATGCTTGTATAAATTTTAAACAAAGCCAAAAAGCATACAAAAGGGAAAGGGTACATCTCTATATTTTTGGAAAAATAATAAAAGTGCTAAAACATATGTCCTCAATTAGATTTCAGTAAACCAAATTACACTTTTTTCAAGCCCATTTGTTGTTTCAAAGATCTGAAGTAATTAAAACCACTAAATGGTATACCCTATACTTATAATGTAATGATTTATACTTTTAATTAACTTCAGAACATGTGATTATTTTATTTGGAATCTGAAGAGTTTCCCCACCCTAGGTCCAGCATAAAAGCAGCACTAGAAACCACAGCTAATTACATAACAGAAAACTCCAGCAAGGGACAGATCTGATCCTTACTTTTAGTTTTGTTTTGTTTGCTTTAAATTAAAACCACATATAAATTTTGAATTAAGATGAACTTGTATTTTTTTCATTTTAGAAAGCTATTAGTAGCAGCTTTTTCAGGACCAAAATATGAAAGAATTTGGGGAAGGACTTACTCTTTTCTCATTTTGTGAAACTTCCAAGAATGCAAACCTGAGATATTATAGACTCAATTAAGCTATTGATTGCTACCAGTTGCTAAAATGTAACACTGTTTATGTTGAATTTCTGCAACCATGGAAAGTACTGAAAAGGATAGTTTTTATATAAGAAAAAAATACAGTGTACATTATAAATAAAGTATAGATTAGAGCAATACTACCTACTCTTCTCTTAAATCTACTCTGTCCAACACTGCACCCACTAGCCATCTGTGGCTATTGAGTGTTTGAAATGTAATGTTGGGAAGGAAAAACTTCCTCTACCCTCTTAAAGTTCAGTGACTGGGGACCTGCAAAATAAACTAACGAAAGACAGATTAACAGGAGAAAGGGCACATCATTTTTATTACTATTTATGTGCACAGGAGTTCACAAAAAGGAAGTGAAACTCAAAGAAGCAATTCAGCTTGGGGGCTTATATACCATTTTAACAAAGGAAAGAGGGTATGGATTTGAAGGGATGATAAATCATGGGGAAATGACTAGGAAGTATATGGAGGAACTAAAGGAAGATAAGGGTTACCTTAGTAAGGCCTGTTGATGCAAATTCATCTCCGCATCTCTAGTGATAACAGTTGCTCTTCCCTTCCTGGTAGAGGGACAGGGACACCTTCATGAGAGGAAATGTATGCCCGGCTTTGAGGCAGATAAGAGGAGGGCAGAGAACTCTTCCTGCATCTGCTGATTCTCAACTGCCTTCAGTTCAAAGTAATCCTTCTGCCAAGTGGCATATTTTAGGGTGGCATATTTTAGGGTGGCATCTCCTGATCCCTTTCGGTAGCAAATCTGAATTGAGGTGTGTCATAAGTATAAAATACACACCAGGTTTTGAAGACTTCGTATAAAGAGAAAAGAATATAAAATATATCAGTAATAATTTTTTATATTGATTACCTTCTGAAAGGGTAATCAGTAATATTATTGATATCCTGGGCTACATAAAATGTATTATTAGATTAATTTCCTCTGTTTCTTTCTACTTTTCTTTTTTTAAGGTGGTGATTACATCATCTAAAATGACATGTGGCTTGCATTATATTACTTTGGGACAGGGCTGTTCTGGGCATTAAGCAAAGGACTCAAGTTGAGGGTGAACTTGGTTTTCTAATAGAGTGTCCTTCATCTGCCACATCTAACAGCAGGTGTTAGCTAATTTACTAGAATTTCAACAATTTAGCTTCAAAAGTGTTAAACATTGGAAAGACCTCCTCAGATGCTCAGAGCAAGGGAGAGCATTTTGTTGTTTGTTGTTTTAAACTTTCAATGACATATGTGTAGTCTGTCTGGGGTGACACTTTTCATGTCCAGTTCAAAGACGGCCTTCCGTTCTTTAGAATATAAGACAGGGACAATAAATCCTGAGTTGAATGGTCAGGATGAGACCAGGTGAAACAGCAGGAGGATCTGATGAAATGAAAAGTTAACTTAAGAGCATTCCCTGGTGGACAGCATCCATACCAAGAATGTGACCTTTTATACAGACGTGATGTAACAAATGTTTATCTCCGAGGACATGTCAACCTGAGCTAGAATGAGGGTGCAAGGTAATGGTTAAGTAAAAGAAAAAACCATGATTATGCACAAGACCCTTTCAGCTGATTTCTGGGACTTCTGAGTCTTTTTTTGATGGCTTGAGATTTCTATGGAGAAGGCTTTGAGTGAAATCCTAGATATCTTTTTGTCCCACATTTTCTCCTGGCTCTCCAATCTTTTTTTTTAAATAATTTATTTTGGTATCATTATTCTACAATTACATGTGCAATATTGTGGTTATTAAACGACCCCCTTCATCAGGTCCCCCCCACCAACCCCATTACAGTCACTGTCCATCAGCGTAGTGAGATGCTATAGAATCACTACTTGTCTTCTGTGAGTTGTACAGTCCTCCCCGTGCCCCCCCAACATTACATCTGCTAATCGTAATGCCCCTTTTTCCACTCATTCCTCCTTTCCCATCCATATTCCCCAGTCCCTTTCCCTTTGGTAACTATTACTCCGTTCTTGGGTTCTGTGAGTCTGCTGCTGTTTTGTTCCTTCAGTTTTTTTCTTTGTTCTTATACTCCACATATGAGTGAAATCATTTGATACTTGTCTTTTTTGGCTTAGCTTATTTCACTGTTGGCTCTTCAATCTTGAAATGGCTCCCAGTCGCTTCCAGGGCCTTTTGGGACCAGAGACTGCCGCCCCTGTGACCTGCCAGTTCTGCACCTGCTCCCCTGACATGGGCAGAGCTGATGTCGCTCCTCACGGTGCTGCCTTCAGTAAACCACGCTGGCCTCAGTGTGCCTGGGGCCAACAGTCCTCAGTCTCTATATTATTTTAAAAATAAATCTGTCAGTTATTTTACCAGCAAATGGGTTTCTTGAGGAACAGCAGAGAATTGCAATAAGCAAGCTTGGCAAAACCACAGGTGTGTCTGGAGAACGAAGGAGAGGAGGCTCTTCTGCAGAAGAGCCTTGCTTCCTATTAAAAGGAAAGCACTGTTTGACTAACTCTTGAGACACTTGCAGACCTAATGGGCAGAGCTTGTTCCCTGTAGCAATAATGCCTGTCTTCCCTCTTGTAATAATCCTTTTGAATATAGCTTCTTCTTACTAAGCCCAGATAGGTTTCTCATTTCATGGTTTTTACAGAAAGGATGATTTGGACGAGGCCCGGCCTCAGGTACGACTCCCTTCAGAAACCCGTGTTCACTTGCCTTTGTTTGCTTCATTCCACAGTGTATTAATGTATTGTGACTTAAAAAAAATATTTTGTTATGCTTGCATACGTTAAAAGGGCTTCATAGATGTAGCCCATTGGCAGCATGTGTCAGTATCTAAGAATGGTATTCAGGAAACCCTGGGCTCCGGGAAGCAGGTGACTGCCTGAGTGTCATCGCCACAGCTGTGGAGCATGGTGACGTCGCCTTCCTGAGTCTTATTTTCACCCCACTAGCAAATGTGGCCAAAAGGCAGTCCTGGGCCAGGTTCAACCCCAGATTTCCTTTATTCTGTCAACACAGTATTGAAAGCACCTCTTTTAATTACTTACCACTGTTTTTCAAAATCAGAAGACTTCACCTAAATTTTCTAGATTCTCTTGAAAAATAGGACCTGGAAGCATTGTTTGTGTCTCCCCAGGGGGCAGCGAGTCCTCCAACCCGGCCTGTTGTGCTCATTTGTATTTCCTGCCTCGCCTGTGGCCTTGTACTGTTAACCCTGATCACGACCGAGTGAACAGTACGTCCTTCATTTAGTTGCTCTGAGGTAAGGAACTCCCAGCAAACTGGTAATGGGCCAGTAAGCAACTTCCAGTAAGCGGTAATGGCTTCCAGTAAGATCACAGTAATTGTTACTTCTCCCTCTTTACTTGGTAGTAGTTAGGTTTGTGGGTTTGTTCACTTTAAGAATGTAAGTAGATTTTTGACTTTGTATACGCAGCTAATGGTTAAAAATGAGTCTAAAAAGAGGTTAGAAATGCATCTGAAATGAAGCAAATCCTTTTGAGAAAAGAAGTTGATTTCAGAATCTTGAAAATGTGTTTGAAATATAAAATTTTCCTAAGATTAAAATATCAGGCCATATGTATGTCTTCCAAGTCAATCATTTAATTAATGAAATTGTTCATTGGTAAAGTAGATGTTTTCCCTACACTGTGCCACAAAACAGATTTGATTGATTTTACAATTAGATTGAGGGAGGTAGCTGATTGTTTTTGCAGATTCATCCCTTGCCCTTTATTGATTCGGTTTAAAGTTTAGCCATGGAACATTACAGTAAAGTGACTAATCCACCTTGAACTGGCAGAAGCAAGGACAGTCAGAAGTTTGCAAGCACCATACATAAGAATGTGTCGCTGCCTTTACAGATTTTTGAATCCAAATTTTCCTTGAACATTCATACCTGATCTCTGAAATAAGAAGGCTAGAATCTGTGCCTTGAGGGTAGCTCTGGACTATGAAGGTGGCCTCAACTGTTGCTCATTCTAGAAGGCTCAAAAACATTTCCAAGAACTCACATGCAGGTTTCATTTCATCTACTGCAAGATTTCTTTGCAGATCCAAACCTTGAAGAGGCTTCTCCCTCCTGCCTCCTTTGAAGCCTACTGTGACCAACTCCATGTTTAAAAACCCTGAATCGGCTCTTCCTTCCCCCAGTCCTAGTTGAACACTGAAATCCAACGTCAGTTTCAAGAATGATGAGCTCAGTGAAGTAGATATCAGAAAACACTCCTCCAGTTATAGGGTCTGCAGACACCTCACACCGGGCCTCGAAGTCCTCATTTCCCAGCATGAAGTGCAGGGTGGAATTTGGCGGAGGCCTGCCAACCTCAGATTTCTCTATCTTGATACATACAGTATTCTCTACTTCTAGATGATTCTTTTCTTTGCGTTTGAAAAATGATGCCACTTCTTTACCTCAGGGGAGGTCTTTGAATGATTCTGGCGTTTTTACTGAGCGCTTTCTTTTTTTCTTAAACTTTGGTCGTGAAAAAAAATGTGGCAAATTTAAGTATTCAATTAACTGTTCCTAAGCTTGCTTGCTTTATAAACTCTGCAGGACTCAGGGTTAGTCACTGGCTTTTTGCAGTGAACTAGCACCCTCTATAGGCCGCTCATTTTACGACTTCAGTATGAGAAACCACATTTTCCATGCGGTGTTGAATTTCTAATGCCAGCGCCTAAGGCAAAAAAATCACATTTGTCAAAATTATCTGTGAAAATCCCTGAAATTATCAGCTAGCATAAAAGCCAAGAATTAGCTTCTTCTGTTTCTCTTTTAATTTGGTGCCTGCCTCCCTTTATCTGGAGCAGGGCAAGTCAATAGGGAAAGAAAGATTAGGTTGAATAGTCTCTCCACCCCTCTTTCTTTTGTCTCTCCTCCCCCCTGACTTATTTTGAGAAGCTCATATTCTTCCCTTCCTATGCAGTATATTTATTCAGCAGCATTTATTGACTGTCTGCTAGGTGCCGAACACCTTATAGGTCCAAACACAGAAATCCTTGCTTTCAAGAAGTGTATATTATGATGAGGAAATAAAGAAGATTAACATCTAGATTTGGAAAAGAGATGCTTTTTTCAGGGAGTGATAAGTTATCTGAGAAATATACAAGAGTGGCCTAGAGAATGGTGAGGGCAGTGGGGCAAGATGCTTTTAGAGTAGTCATGGCGGGCCTCCTGCTGGAGGTGACTTTAAGCAGCGCTTTGGATGAGGAGACAGGTGTATAAACTTGATGACTGTTACAAAACTATGGAGAGAGGAGCTGATGATACTATTCCTTGAGTACTTTAGTTCTGAACCCAGTCTCTGACCTTCGAAGTTTGTGGTTTTTTGCTTATTGAATATCTTCTAGTTTGTTGTATGGCTTTTCATTTAGCTTAGCAGATTGTTGGTAACCTTAAAAACAGATTATTCTTATTTATTTTCAATTATAGGATTAAGTTAATAGTTCTGAACTGTTCTTATCTGCAGGAAGTGGGGGATGGGAGTTAAGAAACAGGGTGCGCATGGTATTCAAGCCAACCTTTCAGGTGAAATGGCAAGTGGGAGGAATCCCCCATCCTAGCAACACTTCTTCAAGGTAACGCCCTGCCTTTGCCCTTCTTCTCTGCAGGAGGCTCTTCTAGGACAGAGTAACAGTGCTGTGCTAACCCTGAAGAACCCAGGAAATAGGAGAAGTAGCAATGTATTGGTGATGACCATGTGCAGGTCTATTCCAAACTGTGTCTCTCCAACAGTGAAGAGCAGAACTCGCAACAGAGCATGCATGAAGTTCCAGATCCAAGGAGAGAACCAGCAAAAAGAAAAGAAAGGGTTTGGGAGGGGAGGTAGAAGCGAAACCATCAGCCTGAGAATCCAGCCTAAAAGGAGCTAGGATACTATTTCATTCATTCATCCAGTCGTCAAATACCTGTAGGACACTTGGAATATTCCAAGCACTGTGATTGACACTGGGGATATTACAGGGAACAAGATGGAGTTCTGAACTTCAGCTTCAGGGACAGACCATGCAAAAACAGTCAAGTCCATCAAGAAGTTTTATGTGGTGCGAGAGTCCTCAATCCCACATTGTCTGACCATAAGGTTGCTGTTAAGACTGCCTGGGGCTCTCTTAGTTTGGGGATGTACCCTACCTTAGATACCTCTTCATATTCCACCTTCTTCCACCAAACATTGGCACAGAGAGACCACAGTGTATGATTGACCAGCCTGGGTTTTGTAATCCAAGTATGTAGGTCTCAAGTTCTGACTTTGCCACTTAACTGGATATCTGATTTAAAGCTTTCTGTGCTTTCGTGTTCTCATCTGAACAATGGGGATTAAGACAACTTTTTCAAAGCATTTCCGTGCAGACTGAGATGATTAAGTGTAGGGCTGAGTCAATTCATTGATACTCAGTGAGTGTGGTAGGCTGAATAGTGACCCCCCCCCAAAGATATCCAGGTCTTAATCCCTGGAATTTATGAAGGTTACCTTATACAACAAAAGTGTTTTGCAGATGTGATTAAATTAAGGGCCTTGAGATGGGGAGATTATCCTGGATTATTTAGATGGGTCCTAAATATTATTACAAGTCTCCATATACAAGGGAGACAGGGAGATTTGCCTTTAGATGAGTCAGGGAGGAAAGGCAATGTGACAATGGATGCAGAGACTTGAACATGATAGGCTACTATATTTGTGGAGGCAGGGCCCCAAAACCAAAGAATGCAGGGAATGCAGCTATACAAGCTGGAAAAGGCAAGAAATAGATTCTCACCTAGCACGGCTAGAGGGAACCAGCCCTGACAGCATTTTGACTTTAGCCCAGTGAAACTGATTTCAGACTTCTGACCTCAAGAAATGAAAAAAAAATTTTTTGTGTTGCTTGAAGCCACTAGATTTATGATAATTTGTTATAGCAGTTGCTGACATAGTAAATATTCAATAAATGCCTATAGAAGGCAAACATATCACAGTGAAATATTAACAACCATGATTTTTTTTTTGTATCATTAATCTACAGTTACATGTACAACATTATGGTTACTAAACTCCCCATTCCATCAGGTCGCCCCCAACCTACCCCATTACAGTCACTGCCCATCAGTGTAGTGAGGTGCTATAGAATCACTACTTGTCTTCTCTGAGTTGTACTGCCCTCCCCGTGCCCCCCCCAACATTATGTCTGCTAATCGTAATGCCCCTTTTTCCCCCTTATCCCTCCCTTCCCACCCATCCTCCCCAGTCCCTTTCCCTTTGGTAACTGTTAGTCCATTCTTGGGTTCTGGGAGTCTGTGGCTGTTTTGTTCTTTCCGTTTTTGTTTTTTTTTTTTGCTCTTATGCTCCACATATGAGTGAAATCATTTAATACTTGTCTTTTTCCACTTGGCTTATTTTACTGAGCATAATACCCTCTAGCTCCATCCATGATGTTGCAAATGGTAGGATTTGTTTTCTTCTTATGGCTGAATAATATTCCATTGTGTATATGTACCACCTCTTCTTTATCCATTCATCTACTGATGGACACTTAGGTTGCTTCCATTTCTTGGCTATTGTAAATAGTGCTGCGATGAACATAGGGGTGCATCTGTCTTTTTGAAACTGGGCTTCTGCATTCTTAGGGTAAATTCCTAGGAGTGGGATTCCTGGGTAAAATGGTATTTCTATTTTGAGTTTTTTGAGGAACTTCCATATTGCTTTCCACAATGGTTGAACTAATTTGCATTCCCACCAGCAGTGTAGGAGGGTTCCCTTTTCTCCACATCCTCGCCAACATTTGTTGTTGTTTGTGTTTTGGATGTTGGCCTTCCTCACTGGTGTGAGATTATATCTCATTGTGGTTTTAATTTGTATTTCTCCGATGATTAGTGATGTGGAGCATCTTTTCATGTGCCTGTTGGCCATCTGAAAAAAAATTTCTTCTTTGGAGAAGTGTCTATTCATATCCTCTGCCCATTTCTTAATTGGATTATTTGTTTTTTTGTTTGTTGAGGTGCGTGAATTCTTTATATATTTTGTATGTCAACCCCTTATAGAATATGTCATTTATGAATATATTCTCCCATACTGTAGGATGTCTTTTTATTCTGCTGATGGTGTCCTTTGCTGTACAGAAGCTTTTCAGCTTGATATAGTTCCACTTGTTCATTTTTGCTTTTGTTTCCCTTGCCCGGGGAGATTTGTTCATGAAGAAGTCGCTCATGTTTATGTCCAAGAGATTTTTGCCTATGTTTTTTTCTAAGAGTTTTATGGTTTTATGACTTACACTCAGGTCTTTGATTCATTTTGAGTTTACTTTTGTATATGGGGTTAGACAGTAGTCCAGTTTCATTCTCTTACATGTAGCTGTCCAGTTTTTCCAACACCAGCTGCTGAAGAGGCTGTCATCTCCCCATTGTATATCCAAGGCTCCTTTATCATATATTAATTGACTGTATATGTTTGGGTTAATGTCTGGATTTTGTATTCTGTTCCACTGGTCTATGGGTCTGTTCTTGTGCCAATACCAGATTTTCTTGATTACTATGGCTTTGTAGTAGAGCTTGAAGTCTGGTAGCATAATTCTCCCTGTTTTATTCTTCCTTCTCAGGATTGCTTTGGCTATTCGGGGTCTTTTGTGGTTCCATATGAGTTTTAGAATTATTTGTTCCAGTTCATTGAAGAAAGCTGTTGGTAGTTTGATAGGGATTGCATTGAATCTGTAGATTGCTTTAGGTAGTATAGCCATTTTGACAATATTTATTCTTCCTAGCTAAGAGCATGGGATGCATTTCCATTTGTTAGTGTCCTCTTTAATTTCTCTTAGGAGTGTCTTGTAGTTTTCAGGGTATAGGTCTTTCACTTCCTTCGTTAGGTTTATTCCTAGGTATTTTATTCTTTTTGATGCAATTGTGAATGGAATTGTTTTTCTGATTTCTCTTTCTGTTAGTTCATCGTTAGTGTATAGGAAAGCAACAGATTTCTGTGTGTTAATTTTGTATCCTGCAACTTTGCTGAATTCAGATATTAGTTCTAGTAGTTTTGGAATGGAGTCTTTAGGGTTTTTTATGTACAGTATCATGTCATCTGCAAATAGTGACAATTTGACTTCTTCTTTACCAATCTGGATGCCTTGTATGTCTGTTTTGTCTGATTGCCGTGGCTAGGACCTCCAGTACTATGTTGAATAACAGTGGGGAGAGTGGGCATCCCTGTCTTGTTCCCGATCTTAGATGAAAAGGTTTCATCTTCTTGTTGTTAAATATAATGTTAGCTGTGTGTTTGTCATATATGGTCTTTATGATGTTGAGGTACTTGCCCTCTATACCCATTTTGTTGAGAATTTTTATCATGAATGGATGCTGAATTTTGTCAGATGGTTTTTCAGCATCTATGGAGATGATCATGTGGTTTTTGTTCTTTTTACAACCATGATTTTTTGAGAATTTACTGTGGTGTGTGTTCTAAGTGCTTTATTTTAAATGCTCTGCATAAACTAAGCCATTTAATCTCCACAACAACCCCAAGTTAAGTACTATTATTATCTTGCTTTTAGCATATGAAGAAACTGAATCATTGCGCAGTTAAGTAATTTGCCCAATATTACACAGCTTCTGCCTTGACTGAGCTGGAGTCAGACCATGAGAAGTCTGGCCCTTAAATCTCTACTGTTGATCTCAGTGCTTATTGCCTCCCACATGTTGTATGTTGAGCTGTGCCACTTATTGGATCCCATAAAAGAAGATTAAAATGTTGGCACTGCCCTGTCTCAACCCAATTAAAAGACCTTGGAAGTGGTGAGCTCAGGAAATCTTGTCAGGTGAGGGCCGTGATGGTGCCGACAGGGGCAGCAGGCTGGCAGCCTGGTAAGGATATTTGTAGTTTGAGTGGGTGGCCTTTTAAAATTCTTATAGCTAACAGGTTTCTCTGCCTGTGTAGAATGGATCTTGTTGCTCACAGCGACAGGCCTAAGCAGGGGAATGGGCTCCATTTTATGAACATTTGATAATGTCTCTCTTTTCCATTTAGTACTTACACTCAGGACGCTGAGCAGCTAGGGAGAAGGTCTCCTGGTTGAGTCCTGCATGAAATGATATTTCGTGGGCAGCCTGACACTCTTGGCCAACAAATGGGGCTGGTCAGCAGAGGGCACTCTCTTCTCTGCCTCTCCAAACTAGATTCCTTCATGATATTGCTAGTCCCATGACAGCGGGCTAAGGCAGGGTTTCGAAGTGAAGCCAGAGAGAAACACAGATAGTCTTGGGCACACCAGGGGTAAGGTAGGAGGCATAAAAAATAAAACAGTTGGCAGATCAAACTGTTCTCTTCAAGGGCTTGCTTTCATGTTCAGAGTTGCTCATTGTAGCCAGAAGGCAGAAAGACCGACTGATGCCCAAAGAGAAATGACTTCTGAAAACACAGATAGAATGAGGCTTGATATGTGGTAGGTGACCAATAAATGGTTAATGAAGTGAAAAGCAGCTGGGGTTAGAAACAGTATCTGAATTTACCATGCCATGGGGCCCAATTTCTTAAGGGTACTTTGAAATTGCTTTTTGAATGATTAAATGAGATTTGCAGTGGGTTACAAACTGGAGCAAAAGCTGCCAGTGAGGCCCAAAGAGGTTCTTCAAGCTTTGTTTTGTTTTCTATACTTCAAAACCCATAGTGTGAAAGATTATTCTTTTTGAGCTCCTGTCTTCCTTGGTGACAACTATATTTGAAATTACCCAACTGTAGTCAATTTAGTAATTGATTGCTATTAATGAATAATAAATTATATTTATTCATTTGTATATAAATACTTTCTTTATATATAAATATATAATTTATATATTTGGAATGGTATTTAGTTACCTAAATTCATCTATCTATAGATCTATGTATCTGTCTACATCTATTTATATTTGTGTCTACATGTAGATATCTATGTGTCTATCTCCAAATCTCTCTTTATTTCCCTGTCTATCTGTGAATACTGGATTTTACTAAGGTGTGACTTGTTGCCCTGATTTGAGTGTTGTGGTTTGCTGGAGGCCTTCCATGAGCATTTTTATTCAATATTTATGTTTTTCCTCTGAGCAGAACTGAACCAAAAATTCTGGTTTTGCAGATTAACAGCTTTGATTATTTACTAGTAGACTGTCTTACATATCATTTTGAATATATGAGAAATATGATTTGGCATACCTTTCCACAAGAGAACTAAACCCACATGAACCAAAACTGACTGTCTCTCACAGACTAGAAAAGGGATTTCAATGGTAGAGAGAAGAAAATATCCCCATGAAGCCATCTAAGAATGCCTTTACAGGTCTTTTCTCTTTGCGATCCACCTAAAAATGGGATTTCCAGATAAAATACAGGACACTTAGTTAAATCTGAATTTCAAATAATAACCTTTTTTTTTTTTTAGTGTGTGGATAAAGTGAAGGTTCTTATGGCCAGGATCCTCACCTGAAACTAAACTACTTGATGATGTAACTGGCCTGCTGCTAAGCTACTGCTTCCACAGCCTAGGCAATAAGCTATTGTTGAGTGAGTCACTATAAAGAGCTCTGCCCAGTGCTCTGGGCAGGGGCAAAACCGAGCAGGATTACAGACGTAATTCTAGTGCTTGACCTATCACCGGGAGAACAAACTGGGCAATAAACCCTTTCACCCCAAGAATGTTCCATTGTCATTCCGTGGTCTTACTGAAATCCATAGTGAACTTGCCCAGGGCTGAAACTCATTGGCAAGACATAGTGTAAGTATGTTCCATACACTATTTGGAATTATTTACGCTAAACGTATTTTTGTTCTTGTTATCTGAAATTCAAATTTAAGTGGGCATTCTGTATTTATACTTACTAACCTGGCAACGCTACTTTTGAACAATTCAGTTCACAATCCTCAAGTATCTTTTAATTTCAATACCCGTGGAAGAACTGGATCTCTTGGCTAGAATGGTTTGGTGACCTCTCAGATCTGATTACCAGGTGGAAGCCTCTGGGGCATGATCTGGGTCATACAGAACAGTTACATGTGCTGGGTGGCAAAGACTGCTAACTGACTCTTCAGTGTCTGTTCTCTATTTCTGTGTCACTGGAAGTTGTGGTTGAGCACATGGCTTCCCAGCAAAATCCAGCACTTCCCAGTCTCTCTTACAGCTAACTGTGGTTATGTGACTAGCTTCTTGCCAATGGGATGTGAATTGGTGTTGGGTGGCACTTCCAGATTGTTCTCTTAAAGGTCATTCCCCTGGGACTGAACTAAGTTTATGCAGCTCTGCAGATTCATTTGCCTACCCTACTAGGCCTTACTGTTGAACTTGCTTCTGACACGTTTCATTCCTGTGGCGGTCACCATCCTTTTCTCATTTGCTAATACCAATGGTTCCTTGGCCTCCCGGGCTCTGTTGCCTCCACAGCTCTGGAAGCATCTTTTGTACCCAGGTCAGGAGAGACTAGGCTTCCTCAGCAGCTGGCTGAGAAGCATTAAAACAACTCAAAAGTATGGATAATATTAATACCCCATGGGATGAACTTGACTGGTGAGGGACAAAAAGTCAGAAATCACTGCCCACCCCTGACAGTGTTGTAACATGCTGCCTACATTGCCTTCACCTGGGAGCTTGTTAGAAATGCATAAACTCAGGTGAAACCACAGACCTATCGCATCAAAGTTGTATTTTAACAGGATCCTCGGGAGATGCGTATGCACACTTAAGTTTGAAAAGCATTGCTGTAAGACTCAGCTGTTCCACAAGAAAAAAAAAAACCCAGCACGTGGATATGTTACCGTCAAGCTCTGAAAACCAAGGATAAAAAGAAACCTCTAAGGCAGCCAGAGAAAAAAGACATATTAGGGAGGAGCAAACCTAAGCATTACAGCAGTCTATGCAGTGTAGTTGTCAGAAGCTCTGCAAGTCAGAACACAGTAGAGTGACATCCTTAATGTCCTGAAAGAACTGTCGAAACTACTTTAAAAAATAAATCACAAAGATGTTTTCCAACAAACAATTGAGAAAATGAATTGTATACAGTCCTGCATCCTGAAAGATGCTAAAGGAATTTCTTCAGACAGAAACAATGTTATATCAGAGACTTAGATCTGCACAGAGAAATAAAGTGCTGGAAATGACATAAATGAAGGGCAATATGAAATTCTTTTTTATATTCTTTCTCTAAAAAGTTAGGTGATCTACTAAAGTAAAATGGTATCACTGTAGTGTGTGTATACAGCACATGCAAAGTAAAACCTAGCCCAACAGTAGTTCAAAAGATGGGAAGCAGGAATTAGAAGTATACTGTGATAGGATGTATTATTTGAAGGTAGATTATAATTAGTTAATGATCAACCAACTTGACCTAATTGACATTTATAGAACACTCCACCCCAAAAGACAATACAAAAATATGCTTTGGAGCCATAACAGAAATAAATTAGACATTAGTACTACAAATATATCTGGAAAATCCTTAAGTAGTTGGAAATTAAACAATATACTTCTGAATAACCCATGGCCAAAAAATGAAGTCACAAGGGAAATTAGAAAATACTTTGAATTATGTGAAAATAAAAAACATTGGTGACATACAATCAGTGTTATAGGGAGATAATTAACTTATGGATCACCTCACCACCACCACCCATTTTCTAGGCCTCCCTGTTGGTTTCTAAGTCATTGCCTAGGTGCTTCTTTGTTTTAGAGAATCCAAGAAATAGGGCAAAGTTAAAAGAAAATAAAAAATCCAAAGAGGCTTGGCTGATATCCATAAAAGTGAACTGAGGCACAAATGAAGGAAGGGGTCAAGAAGAATTTTCTGAAATAGAGGGAGATAGCAGAGAATATAAATTTGAGGGGGAAGCCACAGCAGAGCACACAGAGAACTTGATGTTAAGAAAGGCGTTTATACTCTGAAGAGTATTTCAAAGAGTTTTTGCCATATGTTAAAAATATACTCCAACTTTAATATTTTATCAAAAGACTAAGCAAAGATTTAAATTTCTTTTAATTTTATTTTTCTGAAGATGGCTCTTTCTTTGAATGGAACTCTAAGACAGGACCTCCTGAAGCCCCACACAGCCAGAAGCAGCCCTGTTCATCCCTTGTCTTCATCCACTTCACAGAAGAATGTTCCCTTCTGTCACACTCCCCCAGGTCTGCAGGTTGTCCCTCTGTGACTTATGTTATTCCTGAATGCCTCCCTGGATATTCAATGTAGCTTCCTTTCCTTTACAAGGAAAAGCCTTTATAAGGAAGAGGCTCTAGGTATTCTGCTGCCCAGGGAGGGTTAAATTCCTCAGGCCCTCGGGAATGGCCCTTGACATGCCACTCTTACTTGAGAACATATAACCTTTCATTTTCATCAGGCATGTGGATGACTTGAGCGTTTTGAGGTCCCATACATCTTTTCTTCCCATCCCCCAGCCAAATGATGAGCATATGACCCACATGAACCCAGTGATTTGAATCCAGATTATAAAGACACACAGTTGGAAGGTGGCTGAGGCTGAATCATTGTGTTGGCAGCCTCCAAAATGTACTATTCCAGGAGATCTCTGGAGCTGCCGTACTCTGGTTCTTCCGAGACTGGTTTTCTTCTTCACTTCTGCATTTTTTTGTATCATTCCAATCAGTTCTTTACTGCTTGTGTTTGCCAGAATCTGCTTCTGTTGTTTGCAAACAAAGGACCGTGAGTGAGACAAGTGCCAACAAGGAAATGACACTAAGGGCTCTGCCAGATTCTTTGGAGTTGGGCCTGCTTCTGCTGATGTAGACTGTTTGATGACTCAGTGCTCCCACAATTTCCTCCACTTATTTATTCTGTTGTGAAACCTCTCATCTTACGGTGGGTAATATGCTGAGATCTCATTTGTTCCTCACTTGGTGCAAAAACATTATTTATGCTTGAAGTCCACATCTGCTCTTTTATTAGCCTGTGTGTCAAGTAGTAATACTTGACACCATTTAAGAAACCATTTGGATCATAGAAGCAAATAGAATGCTTTGGTTATAAAGTGGACATTCAAATGATCCGGAGTAGGTTTACATTAATTTTTTGACATTGCCATTGAACTGAAAGCACTTCACTTAAAAATCTTGTAAAAAGTTTGTTGTGGTAGAGCTGTACTGTATGTTGTATTTCACAGACTTCAGCATTCTCCCTGATACCTCAGTAGGGATCAGGTGCAGCTTTGACAAATGTGCAGTTGAGTAACATAAACTTTAAAAATTAACATGTGAGGACATGAATAGGAAGCTTATTGAAAGGGAAGCACAAATGGTCAATAAACAGGAAAATATGCTCAATCTCAGTAAGACCAAAGTCGTGTGAATGCTACAGTAACATTCAATCCCAAATCTCAGTGGCTTAAAACAACAGTTTTTTTTGTTTTGTTTTTTTTGTTCATATCTGTCATGGCTTAGCTGGAGGCTTTATTCCATGGAATTGATTAACATGGCAAGTCACAGGCCACTTTCTGGAAAATTGCTGGCAACCAATAGCCAAAGTGGAAGAGAGCTTGGTAGGGTCTTGCACAGGCGAAAAAATACTCAGCCCAGAGTAATACTGAATAATCATTTGTTTTCACAGCTTAGTGACCAGAACAGGTCACATGGCCCTGATCAGCCTCACAGGCCATGAAATTCAATGCCACTGTATGCTCCAGAGGTGGGAAGGGAGAGATGTTTGGTGGGCAGCATTAACAACTACAACATGTAATCAAAACAATAAGCTATTATTTTTCAGCTATCAGATTCGCGACTTCCTAAAGATAATTAGAACCTGGTCTCAGCAAATGTGTGGAAACAGGCACTCTCGTACATCAGCAATGAGTTTGTACATCGTTTTTGGGGGCAGTTTGACGGTACACACACACACACACACACACACACACACACACACACACAACCACATACACAGACACCCACGGTGTGCATGTAATTTACAATTTCAGCTCTAGGAATTTAGCCTAAAGAGATACCCACAAATGGGAAAAGAGAGGCTTAAAAAAACATTCATTACAGCATTGCGTATAGCAGTAGAAAATGAGAACAACCCATAAATGTAACAGCCAAGTAATGGCTAAACAGCTTATGTTACAGCTGTTTGATTAAATGTTATGGATCCATTAAAACTGTGCTCATGAAGAATTTATAACTAAGTAATACCTTTATTTTATAATTTAAATGACAAACCAGCCCATGCACATTCAGTATAACTTCTTGCCGCTCTCTGCCAGTGGGAAAAAGCAGCTCGGGGTTCTTGTTGTCCAGCCTTTGGTGATCATGGCTCCTTCAGCACAGCTTGTACATGTTACTATTAAGGACCCCATGCAGGGCTGTCCCTCCATGGGTAACTCTTTCGCTACTTTACAGTTCAACTGTCAACATGCACAGAGGCTATGCTGGAGCAGGACGGTGAGTGTTTTCTATTCGGAGGGGCCTCCATTTCCCTGGAGGCTCATTTATGCTCAGGAATAGGGAAGGGATGGAAGTACTGACTTCATTCCGGAGCTCTTCTTATGGCTGAGTTTTCCTTCCCTGAAGAACTATCCCCTGCTCTCAGGATTAGCAGAGCACCCGTATCTTCTCACTTTGATTCTGTCTTGTTTCTTCCTTCCCTTTCCCCCCTCCCTTCCTCCCTTCCTCCCGTCCTTCCTTCCTTCCTTCCTTCCTTCCTTCCTTCCTTGCTTTCTTGAAAGAAACATTGACTGAGCAGCTTCAAGCTGCAGGTACTGTGCCCAGTCCGAGGAGCACCACAATGAACAAGATACTCTCTGCCACCGTGGAGCATTCTAGCCTCTGGGAAAAAGAGGCAATTGCAGTATATCCCTGAGTAAGCATCTATAGGATGGCCCAAGTGTCCCTGCCTCTAGGTATTTACACCCTCATGTAATGCCCTCTCTTGAGCGTTGGCTGGACGTAGTGATTGGCTTCTAACAGACAGATTATGGTAGAGTAATGAGATGTCACTTCTGAGATTAGGTAATAAAAACACTGGTTTCTGTTATGGGTCCATGAGACTTCCACCTCTCTGTCTCTCCCCCCTTGCACTGGGGGAAGCCAGCTGCCATGTGCTTCACCACTGTGGGGCACAACCAGAGTCATTTGTCAGAATTAGAAGGTAATTACAAAAATAACCACAAGGAAAGCAAAACAATGCCATTAAATCCTCACAAGACAAGATTGTCCAGTGAAAGCTCTGAATCTAAGATCTCTTTGCTTCCTCCCTGTCTGTTACCCTTAAGAAGAGAGGTGATAAAAACTTAGCAGTACCAAACTGAAATTTTCTCTTTGATGTGACTAGAAGGATTAAAGAGAACCGAAGAAGGAATCATATAATTCTATTTTGCTTACTGCTCTGTCTATATGCTTCTAAAATTCACCTCTTGTTAATGAAGCACTTTGTAAACACTGCCCTGCACAAATCAACCAAGACCATCAGCCACAAATACTGGTCAGTACTTAGTCAGAGAAAGCTCTTTTTTTTTTAAGCCAGAGCTAAGGCACAGTGGTGATCCATGAATTTTCATGGTGTGTTACTAGATTCTGATCAATATATAAAATTGATTTCCCTCCTCCAGCTGAGGATACACATTTTTATGTATGTGTGACAGAAGTCTCCGCTAAGTGAGTTGGGCAAAGAGTGTCCCAATCTCCATTCTTAAGAAACATCACCCCTTATGGGAACGGTGAATTGGAACACTGGTCAGGGTTATAACCACTCAAAGGTTAAGGAGCAATAAAAGGTGACTCTGTGAATAGTAAAATAAGTCTAGAAAAGCTTTTCAATATTTCAAAAACCATCATTCACCTTTTAATGATTTGGGGTATACTGCCCAAACTTCTAGAAATCAAAATTGTGCTTAATCCTCCCACTTCAGCATTGAGAGTCTCTGAAAAAAGCCATAGTTTAGATGTCAAAGGAAGACTCTTTCCCCTAGGAACCAAGTCAAATTTCAGAATTCTTGCAATAAGCATTTTGCTTTTATGGGAACAGTACTTCTTCTGCATTTGTTCTGTCAAAGCAATAAAGTAGGACTAGTGATTTGCAGTGATAAAATTCTCTCTGAAATGCTTCCGAACATGAAGCTTGATTTTTGTCTCTCTCTCTAAAATATATAATGAAAAACACTTTGAGCTTGTAAATGATTTGTTCCAAGTGACAACAGAGAATAACATTTCCTAAAGGAACAGTGTTTTCCCTTTCTCAGAATCTGCCTGACGTATTTCTAGGCAAATGAGATCAAACAGTATGATCACGTCCCATAAGTGCAGGGGTGGGGGAAGAGTGCAGAGCAGCAGTTGGGGGTGTAGGTTTGTTCATAACAACAGAAGAAGAAGGTATAGGGTTAGAGAATTTTTTTTCCTCTACTGCAGAACTGGGCCATGTTTGGGTGCCTGGAGTGACCTTGGCAGAAAATCACTTGCTTCCTTGTGCTGTTATGTTCCCCAGCACTTTCTGTCTACATTACTATCTTAGTGAGTGGCCTATTTTGTAAACTAAATGTCACAGCAGTTCCACATATCCATATTTAAAGAAACATGCTGGCCTAAAATATGAAAATCCATTGAGATATCAGACTTGGTTCTTTTATTGCTTAAATTTTAACAGAGATACTTGGCTAGCATCCGTCAAATGATTTTACATGAGTATCTAACTTGATTGAAATGTTTGAGTTCCAGAAAGGAAAAAAAAACAAGTCATGAAAAGAGATTGGATAAAAGGGAATCAAGTAACATGTCCTCTTTTAAGAAATATTTGTGACTTACGCATCACTATTTTCTAATGACCTCTAAGAAGAAGCTTTCACAGAAACAAAATAAGTTCTATTTGCTTAAAAGTTCAAATCAGTAATGATTATATTTAATTGGGACATTAATAACTGAATAAAAAGGACAGATTGTTGTGCTTTTGTGAGTCAAAATGCAGGACCTCAGTGTCTGGCAGGTGGGGATGAGGTGGAGGCTGGAGCTAGACTCAGGACATAATATGGCTGTGGCTCCGACTCCCAAGGACACTGGCCAGTGGTCCAAGTTGATGTTCAAAGGTGAGGAATAAATGATGTACATTCAATGCTGATTTCTAAGGGGTCCAGTTTATAGGTGGAGGATGTCAGCAAAGGTCTCCATGCAGGGTAATGCTTTGAGTTAGCAGGAAACTAATTTCATACCAGCAAATGGTTCAGATCTTTAGAGTAGAACCCTAGCCAGCAACTCAGGAGTCAGTGAAAAGTCTTCAGTCCCTCAAGAAGAGGAATGGTGAGACTTGGCAGTGCTCCAGCAGGGCAGAGCTGGGCTCTAGTTCTTGGGGAAATTAAAGTAGAAATTCAATCACAAAACCAGACCCGCAATGAGATTTAGGGGAGTGCTAGACCTACCATAGGCAACACAGACACCAGGACTACAGAAAAACAATATATTTCCCAGGTATATTTGGTCTACATCTACTGTGGAGTCTTAAAGTTGAAATGGGTATTTTGTCATGTTAATGAAAGATTTTTGGACACCAGTAATTTAGTTAACCATGACTATGCAATGAAGCTCTCACAAAAACCCCTGGAAAAAGCTCCTCTCTCTCTGCTCTGTTGGATCCTGCTTCTCAGTCAAGGAGAGTGTCTATGCTTGGAGAACCAGAACGTTCCCAATGTGCCACTGAGCCAGACCTCCCCTAAGGACAGGTGAACTGCCTGGTGCTTGGAACCAGTGCCTGGAGTGGCAGGTGGAGGGCAGTCTTACAGGACAGTGCCCTTAACCTGGGAAATCTGGTGCTGTCTCTGGGCAGATCCATCAGAAGTGAGTTGAGTTCTCCAACACCCTGCTGGTGTTCGAGAATTGCTTGGTGTTATGTGTGGGAAGACCCCTCCCACACATTTACACACATTGGAATCAGATCCAGGAACCTGAATAGAGTTATACTACAATTAATGCTGTGTATAGTGTTGTTTTATATATATATATTTTATGTATTTTACATTGTTTTATTTATATGTAACACCAAGCAACTTGGCCATGACAAGCAGGATCAGCAATGCTTACTGACTTAATCACAAGGGATAGCCCTGTGCTGCATTTTATGGAAAAGAAATGTAAAAGAATTTATAGAATCCCAATGGCCAATAAAATAATGAAAGATGTATTGGCAATCAGGGAAATGCAAGTTAATACCACAGTTAGTACCATTTTACATCTATCAGGTGTACATAAGAATGTTACTGCAGTATTGCCAAAAAATTCAAATTACCTAAACATTCATCAATAGGATGGCTATTTGATTTAGCAACAAATATTTATGGTAATTTTATATTATATTTTGCAGTGGAATGCAATGAAAATGGTATAAACCAATGAACATGAATCACTAGAGAAAAAATATAAGCACATTCATGAAACAAATAATGCATTTCTAGACAACACAAGCTTAAGTTATAGAGGACATCTAAATATGTAAGTTAAAGCAGAGAACCACTTTGTTCATTCTCCTAACATAACACTTGCCAGGTATTATTTTGCAATTTTTTATTTAGGTGCCTAGTGGCCCAAATAGGACAGTAGTTTTTTTTATTAAAGTAAAGTTAGCAAAAGCATTGTATTAGTTTCAATGTACAACATAATGATTCAATATTTGTATACATTATGAAGCGATCAACACAATAAGTCTAGCTAACCATCTTTCCAGATCTATCCTCTTGGCAACTTTCAAGTATGCAATACAGTATTTTTGCTGATACTCACCGGGCTGTACATTATATCCCTATGACTTACTTATTTTATAATTGTGTATCTGTTGATGTTCTTCACCTATTTTGCCCACAATTCCCCCCTCTCCTGTCTGGCAACCACCACCCTGTTCTCTGTAACTGTGAGTCTTGTTTGTTTGTTTGCTTGCTTTGCTTTTTAGATTCCACATGTAAGTGAAATCAGACAGTATTTTTTTCTCCATTGGACTTATTTCATTTAGCATGATACCCTCAAGGTCCATCCATGTTGTTGCAAATGGCAAGATATTTGCAAATTATATATGTGAAAAGGGGTTAATATCCAAAGAATATAAATAACTCATACAACTTGATAACAAAAAAAGTAAGCAATCAGATTACACACAGAAGACATATAGATGGCCAACAGACACATGAAAAGATGCTCAGTATCGCTAATGATCAGGGAAATGTAAGTCAAAACTACAGCGAATTGTCATCTTACACCAGTCAGAATGGCTATTAACAAAAAGAGAAGAAATAATGAGAGTTGGCAAGGATGTGGACAAGAGGGAACCCACGTGCACTGTTGGTGGGAATGTTTATTAGCTCAGGCACTGTGGAAACAATATGCTGTTTCCTCAAAAAATCAAAAATAGAACTATCATAGGATCCAGCAATTCCAACTCTGGGTATCATCTGAAGAAAATGAAAAGGCTAATTGAAAAGATATATGCCCCTTATGTTCACTGCAGCATTATTTATAATAATCAAGATATGGAAACAACTTGCATATCAATAGATGAATGGATAAAGAAGATATATGTGTGTGTATATATATATACACACACACACACACACACACACACACACACACACGTCAACATATGTTGAAATACACAATACACACACACACATACACACAGGAATACTGCTCAGCCATAAAAAAGAATGAGAGCTTGCCACTTGCCTTGTAAGTTTTTTGAAGGCAGAAACCAAGCAGAATGTCTTTACAGAGTAGGTGCCTAATGTTAGTTGAATGCAACAGTAAGTGAATGAAGAGCTAAAGACATACTTGTGCAAGTTGCTTAGGTCAAAGCCATCATTGCTGATCATTTGTCCCTGTTCCTCCTCCTTTCCAACCTGGCCTTTTTCTGGAGCCACCAACCTTTCCTTCTCATACTCTTATTGCACCAGTCAGGGCAAGTTGGGAAAGAGATGATCTGTCCTCATAGCTTGCTCTCCATCCACACTTTTCATCTTAGCTTGGACAGTTTCAGACCACCACCAAGGACAATTAGATGTCTTTGAGGCAATGCTGAGAATGAACTGTGTTTTTTCTATGATATAGATTTGTGTATGTGCATGTGTTCTCATTTGCTAGTATATAAAATATCAACACAGGCTGAATGTGGGGCTTTTCCTGTACCATATCAGCCAAATTTTAGGGACATTCAAAAGACTCACACACAGAAAAGTAAGTAAAACAAATGAAATGTAAACACAGTGGCTCTCTCATCACTTTAATGGGCCTTTATTTTAAGAGGCATTTCAGGGATATCTCTAGAATAAATCCAAGGAGCAGCATGTTCTAGCAAGGGTTGAGGCCTTTAAAAATTCTAAAAAGGACAATAACTAAAAGAATATTCAAGGTGTATTTAAATTAGGAAAAACAAGAAAAGGAATTAGCCCAATGATAAGAGAATATGATGCAATGTTAACAGATGGCACAAAGGAAATGGAAAAATCCCGCTTTGTTTTGATTTTCAAAATCAGTACTTCTCCAAGTGGGTTTCACAAAATACTAGTTCTTTGATAGGCTTTGTTACAAGAGCTTCATGACCAGATGTATTTGGGAAACATTAGGAAAATGCTCAGACTTCTTTACTGCAAAATTTTTCAGACGCTTTAAAATGCTACAATGTTCTTTTGTACACTGAAACCCTAAGAGAGGGGTAGAGCCCTCACTGCTGGTCAAATTAATATATTAGCACTTTTAATGTTGAAGCATCTCAGTGGTCTAGTGTTCCATGGCACGTACATTGGAAAAAACTCTTTAAAGCAAGGAGAATAGTCTCTAACAAAAACTTGTAAAATAAGTAGTGCAGACAAAACTGTATAGGAAACTAGCTTTGTCTTTGAGGAAATTTGCAAGAGAGAAAAGAATACTTTATTTTCAAGAATTTCAAATCTTGCAGCCCAGAAAATACATTTCAACTACTAAAATCAGTTCTGGGATGTAGAAGAAGATGTTAAAGTTTCCACAGATGGGAAATGAGCAAGTAACATATCCAAAGAAAGGTTTTAAAGACCTGTGATCACCATTCAGCACTAAAATAGATTTTCACTCCATGATGATTCCTCTGCTGCAAGTGACAGAAACTGACACCATTTTAAGGAAAAAAGTGAATGTAGTGGGGGAACTGTAACTGGGAAGGAAGATGAGGAACTAGAGACAGGCCTGAATGCAAGGCAGGAGCCAGGGAAGCTGTGGCCCCTGGAGCTGAAATACATGCTTTCTTTTTTAATTTCTGTAGCTGAAATGAATTCTTCAAACATCTTTCCTCCCTATCAATTCTCTACTAAAGACTCTAAACCCCAGGAGAGAGAGTCCAGTTGGAACAGCTCGGTTCTGCTGCCTGCCAAGGGGAAGCCCCACACTAAGCAGGCACACAATGGGGAGACGTATCACTAAAGATAAAGTGGAGGGTGGCTGAAAATCAACAAATTCCTACTACATGTTTCTTAAGAATGAGCTATAGCCAGTTAATCTAATTGCCTGAGCTTGGTGAAACTCTGAAATGGCATAGAGTTGTATCATTGATTCATTGTTTATATTTAATTCATCCATTTATTTGTAAATATTCACGGCTGACCAGTAAGTGTAAGGCATTAACGTACACAAATCTCATTAGTCTCCTCCTTAAAACCTTCAATGGTTCATACTTAGGATAAAATACAAAATCTGTAATGTGGCCTCTGAGGCCCCTCTGCATTTAAACCCCTGACTCTCTCCCACATCCCCCGCCTTGCCCAGCCCGTTCCAATCCCGTGGCCCCAGGCTTCCCACACCCCGTTGTGTCTGGTGGGCACACTCTTCTCATCTATGCTTGAATCACTTGAACAACTGCTGGTCATTATGGGCCTCAAGTGAAATGTTGGTTCCTCCAAGAAACTTTGCTGAGCCCTCAGTCTGATTCCCTCTCTCCTCTTGTTCAGGTCCCTGGAGCTTTGGTTTCTTTTCATAAGATGATTTGCATTCTCTTATTTTTCCTGTTCCTTGGAAGATGGCCCACCTCCCAAACCCAAGGACCACGTCTATTTTGCTCAGTTCTAAGATGTCATGTCTAACCCACAGACCTTGACCAGTGTTGGCACCCAAGAAATATGTTCTATGAAAATTCAGAATTGGATATGAACTCTATTTATATGGAGTCTGTGTTCTAGGGACAAGAAATGAGATGATCACCATGGAAAGAGCAGTACTAGAGGTTGTAGAAAGTATCAAAGGAACACCCAGAAGGGAACAGGGATTTTGTCCATGAGGCAATTTCACAAGGTTTCCCTTCACATCCTTGTAGATTTCTCCAAGACCATGAAATGGCGGGTAGACCACCCCAGGTAGCAACTGTACAGAGGGAGGCAGAAGGGAGAGGGAAGTTTGAGGTGTGCCGCATTTAGGGTTGTGGCCTTCTCTGCAACATTTGCATCTAGGATGAAGACAAAGAATAATCGTGAAATCTGCTCATGACACAGAATCAGGAAGAATGACTAATGTGCTGTCTTGTCCTGAAATTCTATTTCATCAGGTTGATTTTACACATTCTATACTATATTCCTTAATGGAACATTTGCTTTCTATTAATTAGGAGTGTCTTTGTGTTTAAATGTATTTGTAATTTAATTCAAATGACTTGGAAAATGGGGTTTCTAAGAGAACAAATCCAAATCCATGACTTGATATTCTGGAATGTTAAATATGTTACAAAGTTAATTTGTGATGCCAGAGTTAAAAACAAAAACATAAAAACCAAAATGCTTAACATTTATTTTTCAAACTCATGTGCTATCAGCCTTTCAAGTATTACCATGATTTTTATTAAACTCTTAACTTCTCTTTCATTTGCACAATCAGGCCTAAATTCAACATTTTAACCACACCATGAAAGACCACTAGCCAATTTATGCTCACTCAATTGTTAAAATGAGGTAATAAAACCAATTTTCCTTTCTTCCTTCCATCTTGTCCTGTTTCCCATCCTTCTTCCCTTCTTCCTTGCTTCCTCATTCCAGACATACATTAAGATCCTAATGTGAGCCCAGAGCTCTGTTAGGTGCCTACTTTTTGAATATATAATATTTGGATTCAGGCATATTTAACCAGCTATGCTCAGAGTAAGTTTAATATGATTCAGTTGGCCCCTTACAGTACATCTTCAGAAACATCTCACACATTTTTAAATTCCTATATCCGTCCAGTTTGCTATGAGAGTTGGCCTTCCCCTCACCACCGTGCAGTTTGGTTAGTTTATCACTTGCTCCTATTTTGGCTGAGAGCAAAATAAAAATGTTCTCAGCTGACTCTTCAGTGAGTCAGTAAGCCCTCTTTTCATTTCCTAATTCGAGTTCTGGTTACGGCTGGAATAAGTAGTTCCCCACCCAGCAATTGTAATTAAACCCATTAATTTAAAAATACACGTAGGCTTTAACACATCAATTAAAGTGGTTATAGGTTGTATCTAATAAAACATGGGAATCCAAAAAGTATACAGTTCGATGCATGACATATTAAACAAGAGCAGATGCACTTAATTTAGCTGATGTGTCGCTGTGGACCTGCTTCCTTGTCTTCTGCTGGTTTTAGAAATGTTTTACTTTCTTGCTTTGTGATTTTTGGTATTTAGTGGATCACCCAGGTCTTCTTGAATAAGGACAGAAGACAAGATTTTGTTAGCACTGTGAATCATATTCACCAACATCCCACTGACACATGAACAAATGTCCTGGAGAGTATTATTTAAATTTGTGTTTCTCTAACTCATTTAGTATAAAATAAACTAGGGAATTCTGTATGATTAGCAGAATTACTTTATAAAGTGAAGTTGAGGGCGAATCTTAATAGACTTACGTGGTTGTAGACAGATTTTCCTGTTGATAAGAATTTAAGATATACCCTCAGAGGTACAGACAATGGGTGAGAAGCAGCTTCACATTTTTAAAAAGAGCTCTTAACACATGTGCACAGTATTTACTGTCAGACGGACATTCAGGTCCAGCAACCATTATTCCCAACAGCCTTTAAGAAGGGCGGCCAGAGATTCATTTGGGCAGGTGCTTCTTAATGTTGGCTATAACTACTATCAGTTATGTGACCTTAAGTGAACCACTGAACTTTTAAGCCCTGTTTTCCCCATCTGAAAAATGGGACTAACAATCATACCTATTACTGTTGCTGCAAGGATTGACAATATGTGTAAAATGTTAACAAAGTACAGAGTTGCTGCAAGTACTAATGAATAATCAGTAATGGCTGCAAGTAGGCACAGGGTAAGTGCAAATATTAGCCTATCAGACTTAATCTTCATTTCTCTCTGTGTTTTCATTTTAAGCTACTATCTTCGATGCTGTAATTGTCTGGTTACCTTAATTCTGAAAACTGTAATGCTGAAGTGGAAATGTGCTTAGGCAGAAATGCTTGGGAGGCGAAAAGGTTATATCTCCTCACTTTGGAATGCACCCAGACTTGACCTTTGCTCAGAGTTCTATAACTGCAAGTTAAATAAACCAGTTCTGAACAACTTAAGAAAAAAAAATAGAATATATTATGGAATCCGAGGAAAATCTTGATCTAGGAAGGTAGACCAAGGGAAAGTTCAGGAATTAGAAAAACTGTAGAGATCTAAGTAGTATAAAGCCACATATGTAGTTCCTCAGGTCACCACAGTCTGGATGAATGAACTGTAACTATTTGAAGTGTCTGTAATGCTTTACTCAGGATTTCAGTTTCAGAGAGAGAATGGCCAAGATGGCCAGTTTGGGTCACATGCCTTTTCCTTGGTGGGGATGGGATGCAGTGGGTTCCTCTTGTGACTTAATTCAGTGATGGAGTGATTGTTGTCTGTGCCAGATAACTAGATGTTTCTTAACAGGCATTCTTCCCTGCTTCTGTGGAAACAGGGTTTTAGCTGACCAAATACATGTCTGGCCAAAGACTACATACCCCCGCCTCCCTAGAAGCTCTATGTAGCCTTGTGGCTAAATTATGGCCCATGGGATATAAACCGAAGTCATAGGTAACATGCCCTTGACAGAAATGAAATGGACATGTGCTCCTCAAGTCTCCTTAACCTCTTTCCGTGGCTGAAAGAAGACTAGAACTGGAACAGCCACCTTGGACCAAAGATAGAAGCCGGGCTGTGAGATTTAGCAAATAAATACAAGATGCCCAATTAAATTTGAATTTCAGATAAACAAGGAATCCTTTTTCTTAAATATAAGTATGTCCTGTGTGATATTTGAAGACAGAGAAATTCAACATACATTAAGTGAGAATAGAGCAAGGGGTTGAATAATAAGTATACATCGATCAGGGACCTGTTTGCCATATGTTAGAAAAAAGCATTTATATTTAAATAGGACCATTTGGCTGTGATGCAAACTGTGATTTAGAGAAGAAAGAGAGGAACTTGCTATGGTCATCTAGCCAAGAGATAAAGGTGGCCTAGACAAGGTGATGCAGGATGAGTGGAAAAGAGACAATTGATGATTCACATTGAGTATCAATACATGTGTTCTGAAGATACACTGAACTGCCATCCATGGTTTTCATTAGGTAGGCGGAGTGTAAAAACATGTGGGACTCTTACATTCTAAAACACATATTTCTACAGTGTTTTAATAGGAAAGATGATATTTTTGACTTCCTAGAAATAAGAAAAAATATGAATGTGTAGAAGTACCATGAAAAACTAAAAGATGAATGCAAACTTGGGAAAATTATTTGCAAAATATATCTTGGACAAAGGATTAACATTCCTAATGTATAAAGTACTCTTACAAATCCAAAGACAGTGAAACTACCATTCAAGACAACTAACATACATACAACTAATATATATAAATTGAATGTAAACATATCAGTAGAAAATGGACAGAAGACCAGAAAAGTCAGAAAAGAAATACATATTTCCAATAAACTGAAAATACTCTACCTTGTTAATCAGAAGAATGCATATGACAACTAAATAGTATTTTTCCCTAAACTGACATATTTTTTGAAAAAGAATAATCCCAATGTTGGTTATGCAATTTCCTTGACTAAGGTTGCTATCTGAGTGGGGTTGGGAATTTCATTTGTTCATTTGTATTCAGTGAAGAGCTTTTGGTGATGACAAATCCAAAGGATGTCCCTGGAGTAGGTGACCTGATGCAAATGGGATGACAGTGGCCAAGGACGTGAGAGATCATGATATGGTGGGTTATCAGTGTTTAACAAAAATAACTATCTGTTATTGAGTATTAAAAATGTGACAGGAAAAAGCCTGACTGCTCCCAAAATTCTACTGAAAGAGGTGCTACTGTTCTCTACATCTCTACAAGAGACACACCTAAGACCAGAGGGATCCAGGAGCTGCCTTGTACTGGCTCTTACCAGTTTGCAAAAGCTGACTGATACAGCAGAATTATCCATAATAGCCCCGAAGTGGAAACAACCCAATGCCCATAAAGTGATAAATGGATAAATAAACGTGGTATTCCATACAGTGGAATATTATCCAGCAATAAAAAGAAATGGAGTATTGATACATGCTACAACATATATGGACCTTGAAAACATGCTAAGTGAAAGAAGACAGTGACAAAGGAGCTCATATTGTATGGTTCCATTTTTTATGACATGCCCAAAAGGGGCAAATCTATGAAGACAGAAAATGAATTAGTGGTTGCCTAGGACTGGGGTTAGCAATTGTTAGTGAGTACAAGCATTTTGGTGTGATGAAAATGTTTTAAATTTGAATGTGGTGGTAGTGGCTGCACAAGTCTGTGAATGTATTAAAACTGTTGAATTTTACATTTAAATGGATGAATTGTAAGGTACGCAAAGTATCTTAGTAAAATTTTTTAAAAAACAAGTTCATTGTGAACATCTCCCAATTTTGCATTCAGTGCATGTTGGTGGGAGTAGGGTTACCAGATTTAGCAAGTAACAATACAGGACAACTATTTGAATTCCAGATTAACAGCAAATACTTTTAAAATATAAGAATGTTCCATGTAACATTTGGGACATATTTATATTAAAGAATTATTCCTTATTTATCTGAGTATAGATTTAACTGGGTGTCCTGTGTTTTATCTTCTCACCCAAGGTGGGAATTTCCTCCCCAGAGAGCTGGTTGTTAAGCCTTTACCAGCATACCACTGCCTAAGCTATTTTAAAAAAGAGAGACAGACTAACTTCAGAGAATGTACAAAGATATACTAAGCAAATGCTAACCAAAACAAAGGTGGTATGATTATATTCATATCAGACAAAATAGACTTTACATTATTGTGATAAAGGATAAACACTTTGATAGAACTTCATTAAGATTTAATAATTCAAAGTTGTATGATCTTCATAACACAGCTTTAAAATATATAAAGTAAGAGTTGCCAGAGCTGCAGGGAGACTTAACAAATTCACCACCACAGTGGAGATTTTATTACATCAGTAATTAATAGGTTGATCATAAAACATATCAGCAGAAATATGGGATATTTGAAAACTACAGTGAACAAACTTGATCTAATGAATACATATAGACTCCCATACCTGACAATTGAATTACGTACATTCCTGTCAGGTGCCTGTAAAGCATTTATGTGAAAACTCTCCAAGGATGTCGCCACAAAATAAGTTTGAATAACTTTTTAAGAACTGGTATATGCACACCGTATCCTCTAAACACAATGTGATTGAGTCAGAAATGCATTTTAAAAGATTTTTTAAAATACTGTAGGCTTGGAAAGCATTTTTATTAAAGAAATTAAATAAAAGTATGTCTCAGAGTAGAAGTTATAAAGGAAATTTTAAGAGAGTTAAACTTGGATGAATAACCCGATTAAAAAATGGGCAGAGGATATGAAGAGACAGTTCTCCAAAGAAGAAATTCAGATGGCCAACGGACACATGAAAAGATGCTCCACATCACTAATCATCAGGGAATGCAAATTAAAACCACAATGAGATATCACCTCACACCAGTAAGGATGGACAACATCCAAAACACAAACAACAACAAATGCTGGTGAGGATGTGGAGAAAGGGGAACCCTCCTACACTGCTGGTGGGAATGCAAATTAGTTCAACCATTGTGGAAAGCAGTATGGAAGTTCCTCAAAAAACTAAAAATAGAAATACCTTTTGACCCAGGAATCCCACTCCTAGGAATTTACCCTAAGAATGCAGAAGCCCAGTTTCAAAAAGACAGATGCACCCCTATGTTTATGGCAGCACTATTTACAATAGCCAAGAAATGGAAGCAACCTAAGTGTCCATCAGTAGATGAATGGATAAAGAAGAGGTGGTACATATACACAATGGAATACTATTCAGCCATAAGAAGGAAACAAATCCTGCCATTTGCAACAACATGGATGGAGCTGGAGGATATTATGCTCAGTGAAATAAGCCAGGTGGAGAAAGAGAAGTATCAAATGATTTCACTCATCTGTGGAGTATAACAATGAGGCAAAACTGAAGGAACAAAATAGTAGCAGACTCAGAGACTCCAAGAAGGAACTAGTGGTTACCAAAGGGGAGGGGTGTGGGAGGGTGGGGGGGGGAGGGAGGGAGAAGGGGATTGTGGGGTATTATGTTTAGTACACATGGTGTGGGGAATCACTGGGACTGAACTGGGTATGAGTGGGGACTTGATAATATGGGTAAATGTAGTAGCCACATTGTTTTTTCATGTGAAACCTTCATAAGAGTGTATATCAATAATACCTTAATAAAAAAAAAATTGGACAAAGCAAGAAAAAAAACCTTGGATGGTAATAAAAATACATACCAAAAATTCTAAAAAGGAATTTTTAGAGGAAAATGCATAGTTATCAAGGCTTATACTAGAAAGAAAAATGTACTTAACTGTTAATGAGTTAAACTTCAAATCTAAGAGATTAGAAGAGAGAACAAAAGAATAAAAGCAAAGATAGAGGGGAAAAGGGAAATAATGATAAAAGGAAATGAAAAGGAGAGAATGTACAGATAAAAAATTTGGAAAACTTATTGAAATCATAAAATATTGAATTAGTATTAAAAGATCATCTCACGCATGCAAAGAAAATCCACGAGGCTCAGAAAAAATTATAGTTAAGTCCTAACACACTTTCAAGTAATAGAAAAGGGAGAAACACTCCCCAACTCATTTTCTGAAGTTGAGTATAACGGTGATATCAAAACCAGTTAAGTTCAGTCTAAGAAATGCCCTCTCACCTATGAACATAAATGCCAAAATCCTAAAATTAAATACTGGCAAACTGAATACCATAAGGCGTAGAAAAAAAGACCATAGAGCTTTCCCAAGTTGATTCAACATCAGAAACTCAATTAGTGGGATTCAAAGGGCAATATGATCATTTCACAGATACAGAAAAAAAAATTAATAAAGCGTAGCAGCAATTCATGGTTTAAAAAGTAATCTTAACCTGACAGTAGGTCCTTTAAAAAAAAGCAAGTAACATATTTTAATGGTAGACTGTTAAAGTCATACTTTTAAGTCAGGAACAAGACCAGGATGCTTGTTACTATATATAGCAATACAATGAAGGTCTTATCCTAAGCAATCCATAAGAAAAAGAAATATTAACTAAATAAAAATTTAAAAACTGTCATTATTCACAAAGGAAATGATAGCCTATAATGATAACACAAATGTATATATTGATGTATTATTGGAAGTAAAATAGAGTTTAACAGGATCATTAGATTTAAGTTCAAAATATGAAAGGTTAACTACATTTTGATAAAGCAGCTATAGTTGGAAAATGCAACAAAGTATAACTAGGAATAATTTTAACCAAAGCTAAATGTAAGACACTTTAGTAAAGTATAATACTTTACTGAATGGTATTAAAGAGGATCTAAACAAATTGAGAGACAAGTGTTTATGGACTGCAGGACTCTATAATTTGTAGATTCAGTTCTCCCAAAATTGATGAAGTTGATTCAAGTCAATTACAATTTAAATCCCAACAGAACTTTTTGTGTGTGGAATTTGTCAAAATGTTTCTAAAATTTATATGAAGATCAAAGGGCCAAGACTAGCAAATTTAGACTAAAACAAAAACAAACTGATATCAAGACTTACCACAAAGCTCTATAGTAATTAAGGTAATGTCAAACTGGCAAGAAATAGACAAAAAGACCAATATGACACAATAAAAGCTACTTACCCAAGTTACACTATGTTATGTAAAAAACCCGATATCTGACAGCACTGGAAATGCACAGTGGTGGAAGAAAGTAGAAACTATTCAATAAATGGTACAACTGGTTATCCATATGGTAAAAAAATAATTGAAAATTGGGTTTATACTTTATACCACGTATAAAATGAACTTCAGTTGGATGAAGGAATTAACTGTGAAAGACAAAGCCTTTAACTTTTAGAAGATAGTGTCATATTTTTGTGACATCAGCGTAGATAAGGATTTCTCAAACATATATAATAATATATCAATACATTTTAAGTCATTAAAATGAAAATGTTAATTTATTAAAAAATAAAGTAAGTGAAAAGACAAGCCACAGTCTGGGAGAAGGTATTTATTTGTAGATTCAGTTCTCCCCAAATTGATGAAGTTGATTCAAGTCAATTACAATTTAAATCCCAACAAACACACATGACAGACAAAATGCTAATACCCAGAATATGGAAATGGACAAAATACATAAATAGGAATTTCACAGAAGAAACTCAAATATCAAATCAAACGTGAAAGAATGCTCAGTCTCCCTAGGAATGCAAACTAAAACTGCACTGCTGGATATGCCATCCGGATTAGGAAGATTCGGACTGTCTGGGGCCCTGTGAGCCCTAGTCACCCTGGCAAGCGATAGAAGTACCAGGAGGTCATGGTAATGCTGGTGTCACCCCTCACCACAGGATCAGTTGGGACAGAAGTGACCAGGTCACTCTGGGAAAAGTGGTATGAGACATCATCACTCCTGTGACCAACTGTCGACATTGATGAGCTCTGTGACCTGATCAGTGAGCAGACAAATGTAAAATGTTGCCAAAACATGGCGGGAATTATCCCTATCATTGATCTAGTACAACTGGGCTACTGCAAAGTTCTGGAAAAAGGAAAGCAACTATAGCAGTCAGTCATGGTGAAGACAAACCCCATTAGCAGAAGAGTAAAGGAAATTAAGGAAGGAAGTACGTGTCCTGATGGTGGTCTGTGATCCCATCAGAAGGTTTGTTATACACATAAAATCAAATGCTGGTGAAGATGTAGAGCAAAGAGAATTTATTTACACTGCTAGAGAAAGTATAAATAGAAACAACCACTTTGGGAAAAAATTTGGCCTTATTTAGTAAAGTTGTAGATATTTATATCTTAAACCCCAGCAATTCCACTTCTAGGCATATTTCTTATAGAAACTCTTTGACACATACATCAGGAGACATGGATAAGAATGTTCATAGCAGTGTTGTTGTAAAAAGCAAAAACTTGGGAAAATAACTAAATTTATAAATTATTACTAAAATAATCTTTAGTAAGTTCCATTGGTTTTCCCAGCTATCTCTAGTCACTTTCCCCCAGTTTATCTGACCTAAGAGCCCAAACCCTCTTTCCTTTATCTGTTACTTCTCCGCAATGTATTACCTTTTGTTAAAATGATACGTAAGCCCTTGAGTCTAACCTCTTCTTTGGGGTTTTCAATTTTTTAAAATTCCTTATAATATAAATACTAACATCATTATATAGCTAATAATTAATTAATAATTAAAATTATGTAGTTATAACTATATATATTACTATATAACTATACAGTTAACTAATATTATAATATATTTACATCAATAAAAATTTTTAGGTTAATTTGCACCTCCCTGGTACTTGAGCTAAGAGCGTAAAGGAAAAGTTTAAATAATACATAATAGAAACCATAAGAATGTCTGGTAACTCATTGAGAATGCATGGGAGGTAGGCAATAAGGGTCCTGTAGCTGTAAATGTAGGGCAGTCCACCTTGTTCAGACAAAATCAACAAATAAGGATTCCAGTCACTGTTCTATGTGCATTCTGGCAATGTCCTTCCAAAGTTGAATAGGTCTACTGCATGACTGGAAGCTTGAAGTTCACTGAGTTCATGGAGTGATTTTCCAAACAAAGCAACTTCTTGGAAGGCATACTGAGCTAATAGACACATAATAACATATTCCACTTGTATTTGTAAAACTGCTTTATGCTAGCTTGAGAAGTCACACAGCAATAATTCATCCGAAGCAAGTCACTAAGTCCAGCCCATCTTCAAGGGAAGGAGAATTAGATTCTACCATTTGTTGGGAGAAGTGTCAAAGAATTTGCAGTTATGTTTTAAAATCATTTGCCAGGCTAAGAAGAGGCTTCATGTTTTGGAGAATTTACCTGGTAAGTTTACTAATACCTCTTCTGAAATTTAGTTCTTTTTCCTCTCCTCTCCTCCCTTCCTTTCTTCCCTCCTTCCTTTCAAAACTCATTTACAGATATAGGCTACCCACTGTGTCACAATCAATAAACTCCAAATTCAAAGGCATATATCGCTCACTGAAAGAATATTTGCTTTTTAACACAACACAAATTTATTATCTTACAGTTCTGGAGGCCAGAAGGCTGCAGTCGGTTTCACTGGGCTTAAGTCAGGTATCTCTAGGGACGGTTCCTTCTGCAGCCAGTGTTCCTGGCTCTTCTAGCTGCCGGAGGCCCCCTGCAGTCCTTGGCTCAGGACCCCTTCCTTGCACTGTTCCAGGCTCTTGCTTCCATTGTCACCTCTTGCCACTTCTTTCTGTGTCACATTTCTATCTCTGTCTCTTTCAAAAATTGTGGTTAAATATACATAACATAAAATTTACCATTTAAGTAATTTTTAAGTGTACCCTTCAGTGGCATTAAGTACATCACATTATTGTGCAACCAACACCATCATCCATTTCCAAAACTTTTCTAATTCTGAAAAAAATTTTTAAATGACAGGGAAAGAATCACAAGATAAGTTTCAATTTTCAGATCCTCAGTGAACTCATCTATGATATTTAATATAGAGCTATAGACAGCATATATGACATATCTAGCATGGGACTAGGCTCTTTGCTCTTAATAGTTTAGATCTACTATATATGAAATATAAAATATAGTTTATTTTCCATCATTTCTCTAGAGGGAAGATACCTTGACTTCTTAACATGAAGTCTTAACTGCTCTGCATTGGGAGGCTAAAAGTCTCCTCACTGCATTCCAGGCTCATTTGTGCATAGGGTTGCACCAGCAGGAAATCCAAGAGGTGGGAAGGAAGTGAGGGCAAGACATACGTTTCCTTGGTACCTCCTTTCCATGTCAGTGTTTTCTGAACATTCCTCTTCTGAAGGTCACAGGTCTTGTTCTGCCAGTTCTGCTGGTCTCTCTCATAGTTCACTTTGGATTCTGGTAACTGCTCCTTGTTGCCTCTTCAGGAACTAACTAGTCCAATGAGATATATGGTAACTCTGGCTGTTGCTAACCTAGGTGTGCTTTATTATTTCTTACTGCTTTTCTTTTTTTTTCTTTTATTAAGGTATCATTGATATATAATGTTATAAAGGTTTCACATGAACAATATTGTGATTATTACATTCACCCATATTATCAAGTCCACCCCCACACACCCTATTGCAGCCACTGTCCATCAGCATAGTAAGATGCTATAGAGTCACTACTTGTCTTCTCTGTGCTATACTGCCTCCCCCATGATCCCCTACATTATGCGTGCTAATCATACCCCTTAATTCCTTTCTCCCTCCCTCCCATCCACCCTCCCACTCCCTTCCCTTTGGTAAATGCTAGTCCCTTTTTGGGATTTTGTGAGTCTGCTATTGTTTTGTTTCTTCAGTTTTGCTTTATTGTTACACTCCACAAATGAGTGAAATCACTTGGTGCTTGTCTTTCTCCCTCTAGCTTATTTCACTGAGCATAATACCCTCTAGCACCATCCATGTGGTTGCAAATGGTAAGATTTGTTTTCTTCTTATGGCTGAATAATATTCCATTGTGTATAGGTACCACATCTTTATCCATTCATCTACTGATGGACACTTAAACTTAGGTTGTTTCAGTATCTTGGCTATTGTAAATAGTGCTGCGATAAACATAGGGGTGCATATGTCTTTTTGAATCTGGGATTTTGTTTTCTTCGGGTAAATTCCAAGGAGTGGAATTCCTGGGTCAAATGGTATTTCTATTTTTATTTTTTTGAGGAACCTCCATATTGCTTTCCACAGTCATTGAACTAATTTACATTCCTACCAACAGTGTAGGATGGTTCTCTTTCTCCACATCCTCGCCAGCATTTGTTGTTGCTTGTCTTTTGGATGTTGTCCATCCTAATTGGTGTGAGGTGATATCTCATTGTGGTTTTAATTTGCATTTCCCTGATGATTAGCAATGTGGAGCATGTTTTCATGTGCTTGTTGGCCATCTGAATTTCTTCTTACTGGTTTTCTTAACCCCTGACCATACTTATTTACAGTCCCCTCCTTTAAAGTATCTTTAATGATACTTTTCCTTTGGGGTCTCTGACTGATATCCACTCCCATTTTTTTTTGAAAACCAATCTTCTTTTTCATTATATAAAACAGATGAAAGTGAAGCCACATCAGCTGACACAAGGGAAAATAATGTAGGGCTTCAATTGCTTGCTTCTTCCCATCCACTGAGAACATAGGGCTTGGAGGGACACACTTAGGAAATATTGGACTGAGCAAATCCAAGGGTGTGCTAGCTGGGACCAGTGCTTGGATGATGTCTCTCCACTAAACTTGTTAAATAACTTCCTCTGACCTCACAAACACACTTCAGAAGCATGTGAGAGCACAGCTTGATATACTGGTTCCATTTCTACAATATCCCCACACCACCTTTTGTAGTATTCCATGTGTCGTTTTACTTTTAGTTTTCGTTGGCTATTCAGCTAGGGGTCCACAGGTTGGTCTAAAGACTGGTAAGTTAGAAAACTAGTAAGAATGATGATTTGGATTTGATGTAACCACTTTTTCCAGAGTGACCTGGTGACTTCTGTCCCAACTGATCCTGTGGTGGGGGTGACACCAGCATTACCATGACCTCCTGGTACTTCTATCGCTTGCCAGGGTGACTAGGGCTCACAGGGCCCCAGACAGTCCGAATCTTCCTAATCCGGATGGCATATCCAGCAGTGCTGTTTAGTTTGCATTCCTAGGGAGACTGAGCCTTCTTTCACGTTTAATTTGATATCTGAGTTTCTTCTGTGAAATTCCTATTTATGTATTTTGTCCATTTCCATATTCTGGGTATTAGCATTTTGTCTGTCATGTGTGTTATAAATATCTTCTCCCAGACTGTGGCTTGTCTGTTCACTTACTTTATTTTTTAATAAATTAAATTATCCATTTTAATGAATTTAAATGTATTGATATATTCCTGTATATATTTGAGAAATCCTTGTGTATGCTTGATACTACCTTCTAAAAGTTAAAGGCTGGACTTCTGGGAAGATGGGGGCGTGAGCAGGGCGGCAGAAATCTCCTCCCAAAACATACATATTTGTGAAAATACAACTATTCCTAAAAGAGAGACCAGAAGATACAGGACAACAGCGAGGCTACAGCAACACCTGCGAGAACTCAGTGCCTCACGAAGCGGGTAAGATACAAAGCAGTGACCCGGCAGGACCCGAGCACTCCGCAACCCAGTGCACTGGAGGGAGGAAAAGAATCAGAGCGGGGAGGGAGTGGAAGCACAGGCCCACCAAACAACCAGCCCTGGGGATCTGCGCCAGGAGCACAGACACACATTGCATGGTGTATCGGAGATTAGAGGAACAGAAGGGCAGGATCTGAGACAGAGAACGCAAGCAGGTCCTCTCAGCCGGCTCCCCGGCACAGAAGAAAAGCAGGCGCTTTTTAAAAATAGTCTTAAAGAGACAAGGGCCCAACAGCAGAACAAAATCATCCCAGCGCACTCAGCCCAGCAGGCTGGGAGTTGTGGGGAATTTCGGACCACTGGGCCAGTGGCCGGGCAAAGCAGCCGTGCCGAGGCTTCCCACAGAGATCAGCAACCTGCCACCCATTCCCTGCCCGGCCGGCACCACAGAATCCCAGCGGGTGCACAGCTAAGCGGGAAGAGCCCCAGAACCACGTCTAGGCTGACGGCAAACCCGCACACAGCACTTCAGTGGATTATCCGAGAGACTGCCTCCCAGTGTGCAGGAAAACAGCACAGGCCTGGGAGAAGGGCAAGGAGAACAACAACCAAGAAGGGACTTTGTTCTCCCAGCTGACACACATGGCGCCTACTAGTGACCACTTCTATCGCCACGAAAAGACAGAGGAATATGGTCCAGACTAAGATCAGCCAGACAACCCCAGAGAGGGATAGAAATGCACAATCTTCCTGAAAAAAAATTCAGAGTAAAAGTCATAACCATACTGATGGACCTACAGAGAAATATGCAAGAGCTAAGGGAAGAAGTGAGGAAAGTGAGGAAGACAATGCAGAAATGAGACAAGCGACTGACGGGCTTAGCAGCAGACTGGACGAGGTGTAAGAGACTGTTAATGGAATAGAAATCAGAGAACAGGAATACAGAGAAGCTGAGGCAGAAAGAGATAAAAGGATCTCTAGGAATGAAAGAATATTAAGAGAACTGTGTGACAAATCCAAACAGAAAAATATTTGCATTATAGGAGTACCAGAAGAAGAAAAGAGAGAAAAAGGGTTAGACAGTGTCTTTGAAGAAATAATTGCTGAAAACTTCCCCATGTTGGGAAGGAAATAGTCTCTCAGACCATGGAAGCCCACGTATCTCCCAACACAAGGGACCCAAGGAAGACAACACCAAGACACATAATAATTAAAATGGGAAAGATCAAAGATAAGGAGAGAGTATTAAAGGCAGCTAGAGAGAGAAAAAAGATCACCTACAAAGGAAAACCCATCAGACTACCATCAGACTTCTGAACAGAAACCTTACAGGCCAGAAGAGAATGGCATGATATATTTAACCTAATGAAACAGAAGGGGCTCAAACCAAGAATATTGTATCCAGCATGATTGTCATTTAAACTTGAGGGAGGGATTAAACAATTCCCAGACAACCGAAAGCTGATGGAGTTTGCCTCCCGTAAACCAACTCTTCAGGATATCTTAAAGGGACTCCTCTAGATGGAAGCACTCCTAAGGCTAAAAAGATGTCACCAGAGAAAATAAAATCAGAGCAAAGAAAGAAGACCATCCAAACACTAACTAAAGGCAAAGAATAAAACACCTAGTATATAACGATTGGAGAAGAAAGAATAAGAACAGAGAGAAATAAAGAATTATCAGACTATGTTTATAATACCTTAACAAGAAAGTTAAGTTAGACTACTAGAAGCTAGCCTTGAAACTTTGGTAACCACAAATCTAAAGCCAGCAATGGCAATAAGTATATATCTATTGATAAACACCCTAAATGTAAATGGACTGAATGCACCAATCAAAAGACACAGAATAACAGAATGGATAAAAAAGCAAGACCCATCTATATGCTGCTTACAAAAGACTCACCTCAAACCCAAAGATATACACAGACTAAAGGTGAAGGGATGGAAAAAGATATTTCATGCAAACAACAAGGAGAAAAAAGCAGGTGTTGCAGTACTTGTATCACACAAAATAGACTTTAAAATGAAGAAAGTAGCAAGAGATAAAGAAGGACATTACATAATGATAAAGGGGTCAGTCCAACAAGAGGACATAACCATTATAAATATGTAGGCACCAAACACAGGAGCGCCAGCATAAGTGAAACAAATACTAACAGAATTAAAAGAGGAAATAGAAAGCAATGCATTCATTTTAGGAGACTTCAACACACCACTCACTCCAAAGGACAGATCAACCAGACAGAAAATAAGTAAAGACACAGAGGCACTGAGCAACACACTGCAGATGGACCTAACAGACGTCTACAGAACTCTACACCAAAAAGCAGCAGGATACATATTCTTCTCAAGTGCACATGGAACATTTTCCAGAATAGACCACATACTAGGCCACAAAAAGAACATCAGTAAATTCAAAAATATTGAAATTCTACCAACCAACTTCTCAGATCACAAAGGTATAAAGATAGAAACAAATTGTACAAAGAAAACAAAAACACTCCCAAATACATGGAGACTTAACAGCATACTCCTAAATAATCAATGGATAAATGATCAAATAAAAACAGAGACCAAACAATATATGGAGACAAATGAAAACAACAGCAGAAAGCCTCAACTTCTGCGGGACACAGCAAAGGCAGTTCTAAGAGGAAAGTATATAGCAATCCAGGCATATTTAAAGAAGGAAGAACAATCCCAAATGAATAGTCTAAAGACACAATTACTGAAATTGTAAAAGGAAGAACAAATGAGGCCCAAAGTCACCAGAAAGAGGGACATAATAAAGATCAGAGAAGAAATAAATAAAATTGAGAAGAATAAAAGAATAGAAAAAAATCAATGAAACCAAGAGCTGGTTCTTTGAAAAAATAAACCAAATAGATAAACCCCTAGCCAGACTTATTAAGAGAAAAAGAGAATCTACACACCTAAACAGAATCAGAAATGAGAAAGGAAAAATCCCGATGGACCCCACAGAAATACAAACAATTATAAGATAATACTGTGAAAATCTATATGCTAACAAGCTGGAAAACCTAGAAGAAATGGAAAACTTTTTAGAAAAATACAACCTTGCAAGACTGACCAAGCGAGAAACAGAAAACCAAAACAGGCCAATCACCAGCAAAGAAATTGAATCGGTAATCAAAAAACTACACAAGAAAAAAAAACCGTGGACCAGATGGATTCACCTCTGTATTTTACCAGACATATACAGGAGAAATAATACCCATTCTCATTAAAGTTTTCCAAAAAATAGAAGAGGAGGGAATACTTCCAAAGTCATTCTATGAAGCCAGCATCACACTAATACCAAAACCTGGCAAAGACCTCACGAAAAAAGAAAATTAGAGACCAATATCCCTGATGAACGTAGATGCAAAAATACTCAACAAAATATTAGCAAACCGAAATCAAAAATACATAAAGAGGATCATATACCATGATCAAGTGAGATTCATTCCAGGGATGCAAGGATGGTACAACATTCGAAAATCCATCAACATCATCCACCACATCAACAAAAAGAAGAACAAAAACCACATGATCATCTCCATAGATGCTGAAAAACCATCTGACAAAATTCAGCATCCATTCATGATTAAAACTCTCAACAAAATGGGTATAGAAGGCAAGTACCTCAACATCATAAAGGCCATATATGACAAACCCACAGCTAACATCATACTAAACAGCGAGAAACTGAAAGTGTTTCATCTAAGATCGGGAACAAGACAGGGATGTCCACTCTCTCCACTGTTATTCAACATAGTACTGGAGGTCCTAGCCATGGCAATCAGACAAAACAAAGAAATACAAGGCATCCAGATTGGTAAAGAAGAAGTCAAATTGTCACTATTTGCAGATGACATGATATTGTACATAAAAAAACCTAAAGACTTCACTCCAAAACTACTAGAACTAATATCTGAATTCAGCAAAGTTGCAGGATACAAAATTAACACACAGAAATCTGTTGCTTTCTTCTACACTAACTATGAACTAACAGAAAGAGAAATCAGAAAAACAATTCCATTCACAATTGCATCAAAAAGAATAAAATACCTAGGAATAAACCTAATGAAGGAAGTGAAAGACCTGTACTCTGAAAACTACAAGACACTCCTAAGAGAAATTAAAGAGGACACTAACAAGTGGAAATGCATCCCATGCTCTTGGCTAGGAAGAATAAATATTGTCAAAATGGCTATACTACCTAAAGCAATGTACAGATTCAACGCAATCCCTATCAAACTACAAACAGCTTTCTTCAATGAACTGGAACAAATAATTCTAAAACTCATATGGAGCCACAAAACACCCCAAATAGCCAAAGCAATCCTGAGAAGGAGGAATAAAACAGGGGAAAGTACGCACCCTGACTTCCAGCTCTACTACAAAGCCACAGCAATCAAGACAATTTGGTATTGGCACAAAAACAGACCCACAGACCAGTGGAACAGAATAGAAAATCCAAACATTAACCCAAACATATACAGTCAATTAATGTTTGATAAAAGAGCCTTGGATATACAATGGGGAGATAACAGCCTCTTCAGCAGGTGGTGTTAGCAAAACTGGACAGCTACATGTAAGAGAATGAAACTGGACTACTTTCTAACCCCATATACAAAAGTAAACTCAAAATGAATCACAGACCTGAATGTAATTCATGAAACCATAAAACTCTTAGAAAAAAACATAGGCAAAAAAATCTGTTGGACATAAACACGAGTGACCTCTTCATGAACATATCTCCCCGGGCAAAGGAAACAAAAACAAAAATGAACAAGTGGGACTATATCAAGCTGAAAAGCTTCTGTACAGCAAAGGACACCATCAGTAGAACAAAAAGACATCCTACAGTATGGGAGAATATATTCATAAATGACATATCCGATAAGGGGTTGATATCCAAAATATATGAAGAACTCATGAACCTCAATAAACAAAAAGCAAATAATCCAATTAAGAAATGGGCAGAGGACATGAATAGACACTTCTCCAAAGAAGAAATTCAGATGGCCAACAGGTACATGACAAGATGCTCCACATCGCTAATCATCAGAGAAATGCAAATTAAAACCACAATGAGATATCACCTTGCACCTGTAAGGATGGCCAACATCCAAAACACAAACAACATATGTTGGCGAGGATGTGGAGAAAAGGGAACCCTCCTACACTGCTAGTGGGAATGCAAATTAGTTCAACCATTGTGGATATCAGTATGGAGGTTCCTCAAAAAACTCAAAATAGAAATACCGTTTGACCCAAGAATCCCACTCCTAGGAATTTACCCTAAGAATGTAGCAGCCCTGTTTCAAAAAGACAGATGCACCCCTATGTTTATTGCAGCACTATTTACAATAGAGAAGAAATGGAAGCAATCTAAGTGTCCATCAGAAGATGAATGGATAAAGAAGAAGTGGTATGTATACACAATGGAATATTATTCAGCCATAAGAAGAAAACAAATCCTACCATTTGCAACAACATGGATGGAGCTAGAGGGTATTATTCTCAGTGAAATAAGCCAGGCAGAAAAAGACAAGTATCAAATGATTTCACTCATATGTAGAGCATAAGAACAAGGAAAAAAAGCTGTGGGAAAAAAAAAACAGCAGCAGGCTCAGTGAACCCAAGAATGGACTAACAGTTACCAAAGGGAAAGGGACTGGGGAAGATGGGTGGGAAGGGAGGGACAAGGGGGAAAAAGAGGCATTACGATTAGCAGACATAATGCTGGGGGGGCACCAGGAGGGCTGTACAACTCAGAGAAGACAAGTAGTGATTCTATAGCATCTCACTAGGCTGATGGACAGTGACTGTAATGGGGTTGGTGGGGGGACCTGATGAAGGGGTAGTTTTATAACCATAAGGTTGCACATGTAATTGTAGATTAAAGATACCAAAATAAATTTAAAAAAATAGTTAATGGCTTTGTCCTTCACATTTAATTCCTTCATCCCTATGAAGTTCATTTTATTACATGGTATAATGTAGAAACACAATTTTCAATTTTTTTACCATATGGATAACCAGTTGTACCATTTATTGATTTACTACTGATTTTTTATTATTGTTTTTTGCAAACAGGCAACGTAAAGAATATTCACAAGATTAAACAGATGAGCTACCCTAGCTCCCCACTGCTTTCCTAGTTCTCAGAATGTGTGGTTTTAGAAAACTCATGTAGAATAAGAAGTCTACCAGGTCATAAAGTTCCAATCATGAATTTTCTATGTATGATTGGAGACCTTAGAGTTCCACCCTGTTATCATACATTGGAATTTTTCTTTAGCCACCTCTACACGATTCTATGGTCTTTCTTGAACAGCACCAACTTGTGGTTTAAATGCAAGAGGCTTGGCCTTGACTGTCACAAGTATATTAAGGGCATTATTATTTTTTTTTTTTAATTTTGGTATCATTAATCTACATGTGCAATCTTAAGGTTATTAAACTACCCCCTTCATCAGGTCCCCCCCACCAACCCCATTACAGTCACTGTCCATCAGCATAGTGAGATGCTATAGAATCACTACTTGTCTTCTCTTGAGTTGTACAGCCATCCCCGTGCCCCCCCCCAACATTACGTCTGCTAATCGTAATGCCCCTTTTTCCCCCTTGTCCCTCCCTTCCCACCTATCTTCCCCAGTCCCTTTCCATTTGGTAACTATTAGTCTGTTCTTAGGGTCTGTCAGTCTGCTGCTGTTTTGTTTTTTCAGTTTTTTTCTTTGTTCTTATACTCCACATGTAGGTGAAATCATTTGATACTTGTCTTTTTCCGCTTGGCTTATTTCGCTGAGCATAATACCCTCTAACTCCATCCATGTTGTTGCAAATGGTCAGATTTGTTTCCTTCTTATGGCTGAATAATGTTCCATTGTGTATATGTACCACATCTTCTTTATCCATTCATCAACTGAAGGACACTTAGATTGCTTCCATTTCTTCTCTATTGTAAACAGTGATCCAATAAACATAGGGGTGCACCTGTCTTTTTCAAATTGGGCTGCTGCATTCTTAGGGTAAATTCCTAAGAGTGGGATTCCTGGGTCAAATGGTATTTCTATTTTGAGTTTTTTGAGGAACCTCCATACTGCTTTCCACAATGGTTGAACTAATTTGCATTCCCACCAGCAGTGTAGGAGGGTTCCCTTTTCTTCACATCCTCGCCAACATTTGTTGTTGTTTGTGTTTTGGATGTTGGCCATCCTCACTGGTGTGAGAAGATACCTCATTATGGTTTTAGTCTGCATTTCTCTGATGATTAGCAATGTGGAGCATCTTTTCATGTGCCTGTTGGCCATCTTTCTTCTTTGGAGAAGTGTCTATTCATGTCCTCTGCCCATTTCTTAATTGGATTATCTGCTTTTTATTTGTTGAGGTGCGTGAGTTCTTTATATATTTTGGATGTCAACCCCTTATCGGATACATCATTTATGAATCTATTCTCCTATACTGTAGGATGTCTTTTTGTTCTACTGATTGTGTCCTTTGCTGTGCAGAAGCTTTTCAGCCTGATATAGTCCCACTTGTTCACTTTTGGTTTTGTTTCCATTGCCCGGGGAGATATGTTCATGAAGAAGTCACTCATGTTTATGTCCAAGAGATTTTTGCCTATGTTTTTTCCTAAGAGTTTTATGGTTTCATGTCTTACATTCAGGTCTTTGATCCACCTTGAGTTTACCTTTGTGTATGGGGCGAGGCAGTAGTCCAGTTTCATTATCTTACATATAGCTGTACAGTTTTTCCAACACCAGCTGCTGAAGAGGCTGTCATCTCCCCATTGTATATCCAAGGCTCCTTTATCAAACATTAATTGACTGTATATGTTTGGGTTAATGTTTGGATTTTCTATTCTGTTCCACTCGTCTGTGGGGCTGTTTTTGTGCCAATACCAAATTGTCTTGATTACTGTGGCTGTGTAGTAGAGCTTGAAGTCAGGGAGCGTAATTCCCCGTTTTATTCCTCCTTCTCAGGATTGCTTTGGCTATTTGGGGTCTTTTGTGGTTCCATATGAGTTTTAGAATTATTTGTTCCAGTTCATTGAAGAAAACTGTTGGTAGTTGGATAGGGTTTGCATTGAATCTGTAGATTGCTTTAGGCAGGATGGCCATTTTGACAATATTTATTCTTCCTAGCCAAGAGCATGGGATGCATTTCCACTTGTTAGTGTCCTCTTTAATTTCTCTTAGGAGTGTCTTGTAGTTTTCAGAGTATAGGTCTTTCACTTCCTTCGTTAGGTTTATTCCTAGGTATTTTATTCTTTTTGATGCAATTGTGAATGGAATTGTTTTTCTGATTTCTCTTTCTGTTAGTTCATCGTTAGTGTAGAGGAAAGCAACAGATTTCTGTGTGTTAATTTTGTATCCTGCAACTTTGCTGAATTCAGATATTAGTTCTAGTAGTTTTGGAGTGGAAGTCTTTAGGGTTTTTTATGTACAGTATCATGTCATCTGCAAATAGTGACAATTTGACTTCTTCTTTACCAATCTGGATGCCTTGTATTTCTTTGTTTTGTCTGATTGCCGTGGCTAGGACCTCCAGTACTATGTTGAATAACAGTGGAGAGAGTGGACATCCCTGTCTTGTTCCCGATCTTAGATGAAACGCTTTCAGTTTCTTGCTGTTAAGTATGACGTTAGCTGTGGGTTTGTCATATATGGCCTTTATGATGTTGAGGTACTTGGCCTCTATACCCATTTTGTTGAGGGTTTTAATCATGAATGGGTGCTGAATTTTGTCAGATGGTTTTTCAGCATCTATTGAGATGGTCATGTGTTTTTTGTTCTTCTTTTTGTTGATGTGGTGGATGATGTTGATGGATTTTCGAATGTTGTGCCATCCTTGCATCCTGCGATGAATCCCACTTGATCATGGTGTATGTTCCTCTTGATGTATTTTTGAATTCAGTTTCTTAATATTTTGTTGAGTATTTTTGCATCTATGTTCATTAGGGATATTGGTCTGTAATTTTTTTTTTTTTTGGTGAGCTCTTTGCCAGGTTTTGGTATTAGAGTGATGCTGGCTTCATGGAATGAGTTTGGAAGTATTCCGTCCTCTTCTATTTTTTGGAAAACTTTAAGGAGAATGGGTATTATTTCTTCTCTATATGTCTGGTAGAATACAGAGGTGAATCCATCCGGTCCTGGAAGTTTTGTTCTTGGGTAGTTTTTTGATTACCCATTCAATTTCGTTGCTGGTGATTGGTCTGTTTAGTTTTTCTGTTCTTGTTTGGTCAGTCTTGGAAAGCTGTATTTTTCTAAGAAGTTTTCCATTACTTCTATGTTTTCCAGTTTGTTAGCATATAGATTTTCATAATATTCTCTTATAATTCTTTGTATTTCTGTGAGGTCCGTCGTGATTTTTCCTTTCTCATTTCTGATTCCGTTTATATGTGTAGATTCTCTTTTTCTCTTAATGAGTCTGGCTAGGGTTTTATGTATTTTTTAAATTTTTCCAAAGAACCAGCTCTTGGTTTCATTGATTTTTTCTATTGTTTTATTCTTCTCAATTTAATCTATTTCTTCTGTGATCTTTATTTTGTCCCTCCTTCTGGTGACTTTGGGCCTCATTTGTTCTTCTTTTTCCAATTTCAGTAATTGTGTTTTTAGACTATTCATTTGGGAGTGTTCTTCCTTCTTAAATATGCCTGGATTGCTATATATTTTCCTTTTAGAACTGCCTTTGCTGTGTCCCACAGAAGTGTTGTTGTTGTTATTAGTCTCCATATATTCTTTGATTTCTGTTTTGGTTTGGTCGTTAATCCTTTGATTAATTAGGCTAACGTTGTTACATCTCCATGTATTTGTGAGCCTTTTTGTTTTCTTTCTAACATTTATCTCTAGTTTTATACCTCTGTGATCTGAGATGTTGGTTGGTAGAATTTCAATATTTTTGAATTTACTGAGGTTCTTTTTGTGGCCTAGTATGTGGTCTATTCTGGAAAATGTTCCATGTACACTTGAGAAGAATGTGTTTCCTGCTGCTTTTTGGTGTAGAGTTCTGTAGACGTCTGTTAGGTCCATCTGCAGTGTGTTGTTCAGTGCCTCTGTGTCTTTACTTATTTTCTGTCTGGTTGATCTGTCCTTTGGAGTGAGTGGTGCGTTGAAGTCTCCTAAAATGAATGCATTGCTTTCTATTTCCTCTTTTAATTTTGTTAGTATTTGTTTCACATATGACGGCACTCCTTTGTTGGGTGCATATATATTTATAATGGTTGTATCCTGTTGTTGGACTGACCCCTTTATCATTATGTAATGTCCTTCTTTATCTCTTGCTACTTTCTTCTTTTTGAGGTCTATTTTGTGTGATACAAGTACTGCAACATGTGCTTTTTTCTACTTGTTGTTTGCCTGAAATATCGTTTTTCATCCCTTCACTTTAAGTCTGTGTATATCTTTGGGTTTAAGGTGAGTCTCTTGTAAGCAGCATATACTTGGGTCTTGCTTTTTTATCCTTTCTATTACTCTGTGTCTTTTGACTGGTGCATTCACTCCATTTACATTTAGGGTGATTATCTATAGATATGTACTTATTGTCATTGCTGGCTTTAGATTCGTGGTTACCAAAGTTTCAAGGGTTGCTTCTTTACTATCTGACAATGTAACTTAACTTTCTTGTTAAGTTATTGTAAACATAGTCTGATAATTCTTTATTTCTCTCTGTTGTTATTCTTTCTCCTCCATTCTTTATATACTAGGTGTTTTATTCTTTGCCTTTAGTTAGTATTTGGATGGTCTGCTTTCTTTTACTATAATTTTATTTTCTCTGGTGACATCTTTTTAGCCTTAGGAGTGCTTCCCTCTGGAGTAGTTCCTTTAAGATGTCCTGTGGAGGTGGTTTATGGGAGGGAAATTCTCTCAGCTTTCGCTTGTCTGGAAATTGTTTAATCCCTCCATCATATTTACATGATAATCGTGCTGAATACAATATTCTTGGTTTGAGGGCCTTTTGTTTCATTCGGTTAAATATATCATGCCATTCTCTTCTGGCCTGTAAGTTTTCTGTTGAGACATCTGATGATAGTCTGATGGGTTTTTCTTTGTAGGTGATCTTTTTTCTCTCTCTAGCTGCCTTTAATACTCTGTCCTTATCTTTGATCTTTGCCATTTTAGTTATTATGTGTCTTGGTGTTGTCTTCCTTGGGTTCCTTGTGTTGGGAGATCTGTAGGCTTCCATGACCTGTGAGACTATTCCTTCCCCAACATGGGGAAGTTTTCAGCAATTATTACTTCAAAGACACTTTCTGTCCCTTTTTCTCTGTCTTCTTCCTCTGGTACTCCTATAATGCAAATGTTGTTCCGTTTGGATTGGCCACACAGTTCTCTTAATATTCTTTTATTCCTTGATATCCTTTTATCTCTTTCTGCCTCAGCTTCTCTGTTTTCCTGTTCTCTGATTTCTATTCCATTAACAGTCTCTTGCATCTCGTCTAGTCTGCTGTTAAGCCCGTCGATCACTTGTCTCATCTCTGCATTGTCTTTCCTCACTTCCCTCACTTCCTCCCTCAGCTCTTGATATTTCTCTGTAGATCCATTAGTATGGTTATGACTTTTATTCTGAATTCTTTTTCATGAAGATTTTGCATTTCCATTCCTTCAGATTCATTCTCTGGTGTCTGGGTCTGGATAAGCTTTGTTTGTACCATATTCCTCTGTCTTTTTATGGTGATAGAAGTGGTCTCTGGCAGGTGCCACGTATGTCATGTGGGCTCTTTAAGACTTTTAAAAAGAAAGGGAAAGAAGAGAAAGAGAAGGTAAAGAAAGGAAAGAAATGTAAAGAAAAGAAAAGAGAAAAAAAACACAAACACACACAAAAATAGACGTCAGCCGGGAGTAGATTCTGTGAGGATGCAGTAGGTGGTGCTGGAGCTCCATTATTTCGCAGCTGCAGCAGCACCACTCCGTAGGGCCCTTTGTAGCTCTGGCCGGGGCAGGAACGAATGGGAGGCTGTTCATGTCTGTGGGAAGTCTCAGTAGGGCTACTTTTTCCCAGTCGCCAGACAAGGGGTCTAAAATTCCGCAGAACTCCCAGCCTGCTCGGCAGAGTGTGCTGGAACGATCCTGTTCCTCCCTTGGGCTGCTATCTCTTTAAGACCACTAAGAAAAAAGCACGCGCTTTTCTTTTGTCCTGGGGAGCTGGCTGCGAGGACCCAGTGCGTTCCCAGGCTCAGATCCTGCACCCTCTGTCTCTCCAATCTCCAATACACCGCGTGATGTGTGTCAGCGCTCCCGGCGCAGATCACCAGGGCTGGTTATTTCGCGGGTCTGTACTTCCACTCCCCGCTCTGAATCCTCTCCTCCTGCCAGTGCGCTGTGGTGGGGGAGTGCTCGGGTCCCGCCAGGACGTGGCTCCATATCTTACCCGCCTCGTGGGGTGCCGAGTCCTCTCAGGTGCAGATGCAGGCTGAGTGCTGTCCTGTATCTTCTGGTCTCTCTTTTAGCAATAGTTGTATTTGTTGTATTTTCATAAATATATATGGTTTTGGGAGAAGATTTCCGCCGCCTTGCTCATGCCACCGTCTTCCCGGACTGCCTCTAAGGGCATTATTTTTAACATATATTTAAACATAATTCTTATTTGAGTCTTTCCTAAACCTGCCTCCAAAGAAATTCAGTGGAAACTTGATACTTTTTTGAGGTTTGTCAAGTCAGCTGGAATATGGAGAACAAACAGTTCAGGTAAGTTAAAAAATAATTTACTTGTTGCCAAATAGCTGGTTAGTGGTCCTGTGTGTATTCCTTAGAGTCCCTATATTTACCGTATTTAATCCAGAGCCATCATCAGCACCTTGCTTATTGTGTTACGATGTTTCATGGATTTGCTTCTAGTTGCAAATCAATTATTTGATTGTTACACATGAAATTAACAGGAAAACTGTTCTAATTTACAGAAGGTTGGGAATAGGTTGTTACCCATAAATGTTGGGAAAATTCTGAAGTGTCAAGAAACACATATACACTGTATATCAAAAGAAAAAATTAACAAATAGGATCAAAAAATTGTTGTATTGCTCTCAAATTTGTTGGGTCGTATCTTCACAAGTTGGAAGATATTAGTTTGAGGGACCCTGTGGGGCAACTTTTACAGGAATAATTATATACCCTTCTGTTTTAGTCTGATACAACAAAATTCCACACATGGCAGAAATTTATTGCTCACAGTGCTGGAGGCTGAAAGTCCAGATCACAGGGCCAGCATGATCTCAGAGTGGCGAGGGGGGTCTTTTGGGTTGCAGACTTCTTGTATCTTCACGCAGAGGAAGGGAACAGAGAGCTTTCTATGGTCTCTTTTATAAGAACACTAATCTTATTTGTGTTCTTATGAAAGAACATGCTCCGCCCTCATGACTTAATCACTTACCAAAGGCCCCACCTACTAATACTATTACATTTGGGAGTTAGGATTTCAACATATGAATTTTGAGGGGACACAAACATTCAAGCTACAACAGTTTCCTTCTTTCCCTCATCCCTGCCTTCCTTTCTTTTTTTTCTTCTTTTCTTCATTCATTCATCAACAAATATTTGTTTATTGTTAACTATGGATTGAGCACAGTGTTAATGATTGTGGACACAGCAGTGAACAAGAATCAAGGTCCTTGCACTCAGGGAACTTACATTCTTGTTAGAGAGACATAAATGGAGAATCAACAGAAGTCAGAAATGGTAGTTTTCTCTGCTATGCAGAGAATTAAATTGGATATGTAATTGATTGTACAACACTAGATGAGGGGATCCTTGAAGATATTTCTGAAGAGGTGACTTTTAAGGTGCAGTCTGAATGCCACAAAATTAACCACAAAATTTCAAGGAAAAGCATTTCCTAAATAGGAACTGTTTGGTTCAAAGACAGGTTTAAGGTTTGTGCAGCTGAGGAATAAATGTTCAGGGAGACTCAGGTATAGTAAGCCAAGCAGAGAGTGCTGTAAATGGAAGTAGAGAAGCAGACAAGGCCAGATCTAATCATGTGTCAGCTAGGATAAGGCATTTGGATCTTATCATGATTGTGATGGGAAGCTATAAGCAAGAGATGGCAGTGACATTATTTGACTTGCATTTTTAAAAGTTGTTCCTAGTTACTGTGTAATGAATGGATTATAGGGAAGCCAAAGTGAAAGCATAGAAAAGAACCTGGAAACTATTCTAGTGTCTGGACAGGACATGCAGAAGGTGCTAGAGACTAGGGTAAAATGGGGGAAAAGGGCAGATTTAGTATATATTTTGGTGGTAGGCATGTCATAATTTTCAGATGGATTGGCTGGAGGAAGGGGAAGTGATGGGATAAAGGGAGAAATCAAAGTAAGTCCAAGATTTTTGGTTTGATCCAGTTAGGCACCTGTTAGTAGTACATACTGAGACAGGAAAATTGGCAAAAAAGCAATTCTGAAGATAACAATGGAACAGTTTTGCTTAGGTCATGTTATGTTTAAAATGCTCATTAGCCATCCAAGAAGAAATATGAAGTAGATGGTCTGTTATCCAAGTCTGGAAATCTGGGGAGAGGTCAACACTGGGACTCCCAGGCAAACAGATGAAATTTAAAGCCAGGAGACTGGTTGAGATCACTTCTAGGCTGTGTGGGATAGATACAAGGAGGGGCCCTAGAACAGAATGGGGGGCACTCTAACATTAAGATATACAGTAGAGAAGTCATCAAATGAGTCTGAGAAGGAATGGTCATTGAGGAGAAAAACCAGCAAGGGTATTGTCAGAGAAATTGGAAGGGATAGAGGGAATAGATGAAAGAAAAGAGGGGATAGCTGAAAGAAAAAGAGGGGATGCGAATTCAACAGTCCAAGCAGGTTTACTGCTGAACCTGAGAGGGACCCCTCTGTCCTGGCCCGCAGAACAAAGGAAAAAGAGAATCTCTAACAGGTCAAGAGGATTTTTATGGCCAGCACTTTGGCAGGCTCTTTGAGGGGAGGGGTCTGGGGAGAGATGGGCTTGTGGCTTGCTTATATGTCCTCTGGAGAATACTTGTAGTCTAGGTAAGATGACACTTAGGTCTCTCTGAGATGGTGGGTGGGCTTATTTGAAAGGTGGTACTCAGGTCCAGATTCTATCAGAAGTCAAGAGAATAAAATAATTCTTGGAGAGAGTGGTCAACTGCTTTCAATGTAAATGAGAGCCAAATAAAGTCTAAGTAATAAAGTTGTCACTGGATTAAGCAATTTGTATTTCATTAGGGATCTTAACATGGAGCAGTCTTATTGGCACAGATGAGAAGGAGACTTGATTGGAATGGGTTAAGAAAAAAATGAAGGTAAGACAATGAAATTACAGGTGTGAAAGCCATTTTGGGGATCTAGAGAAGACAGGAGAGAAGTGTAACAGGCTTGTTGCTGGATAGTGTTGACTGTCTATCTGAGCTCTTTGGCTATTCATGCAAAATACGCCCAGTAGTTTCAGTTGTATGTATCTCTCTCATGATACTCAGCTGCCTCTGTGCAGCATGGAGTAGGTGCATAGCTGGGTTTAGGTTCTGCTAGACAAAAACAGCAGAGGAAGAGAGAAGTGAAGAAGTTAAGCCTATTTGCAAGGCATGGGCTGGATCATGGACCTTAAGCTGGGATTTGATGGAAATGAGGGTGCTAAGGAAACGGCTGATGGTAAGAAGGTAAGAGGAGGGGTCAATGGACTGGAGGTCTTGATAGAGTCAAAGAATTGATGGAATATTAATGTAAGAGAGCTGAACAGATGGGAATTACTGGTCAGATAGGGTAAGCAGAAATATATGTGTGGGAAGCTGCTAAATTAGTGAAGGGTATTCTTACAAGATGTCTCACCCACTGCTTATTTTCTTTTGGAGCAATTACGTTCTCTATGGTATTATTTCGGTGATGGAGTTATCATGAGATGCAGGGGAGTGCACAGACTTTTGAATAACTCTTCTTGCCAAGTAGTAGATCAGAGTATATTGGTCAAAAGATTCCACGGGAGAATTCCAGTATAGAAGGCCTTAGCATGTGTGGGTAAAATCAATATTTCCAGAATATCTTCCCTGGCTTTAGTGCATCCTTGGGGTGAAGTATGGCTTCAGTGCATTTGCATATCAATAGGCATTCCTCAGGGGTGGAGAAGAGTTCATCTTCATATCAGTGGGTAATTACCTGGGCAAAGGAGGGTTTATCTGACCTGAGAGGTGAGAGGGAGTGCTGGTTTGCTTCTGCCAGAGCAGGAAAGAGAGCCGGCCCTGGACTGCAGTTTAACTGGTTTTAAACTTTATTTCTCCCTTTGACTGATTTTGGTTTTAGAGGTATTTTGCCCCGGGATATCTTCTCCCCAGACTTACATCATGTGACATTAATAGGCATCTTTAAACTAAATTAATTTTTGAAAAACAAGAGGGAAACAAATATCACTTGAAGTGGGAAAAACTGTTTCCTTTCTCTACCTGCAATACTTCTGATACCAAATGGGTAGGGTTTTATTTCACATGAAGCAATTCTCCAATTCCCTAAACAACAAACAGATGTCCCACAATACAGTTCAGTTATGGCACCACCCACCTGGAGTCAGCGCAGTCCCCACAGGTTAAGGGCTCAGTCCCACAGGACTGCCCGCCTCCCTTTCAGACACCAGCCGCAAGTCCCAGGGTGTTGCCTCCACTTTGGAGCAACCAGCTTATAAATTGGAGGCTCCCACAGCACCCTCCTCAGGTTGGGTAATTTGCTGTAACAGTTCACAGAACTCAGGGAAACACTTCACTTACTATATTATTTGTTTATTATAAAGGATACAAACTCAGCCAAATGGAAGAGATGCATAGGGCAAGGTATGGGGGAGGATCCCTGTTTTCACTGGGCACATCGTCCTCCTAGTACCTTGATGTGTTCACCAACTCAGCTCTCCAAACCTCATGGTTTAGTATTTTTACAGAGGTTCATTACATAGGCATGATTGATTAAATCATTGGCTACTGGTGATTGTCTTCCAAGCCTCTCTTGCCTTCTGGAGGTGGCAGGGTGGGCCTTAAAATTCCAACCTTCTAATCATGGCCTGGTCTTTCTGGAGATCAATCCCCATCCTAAAGCTGTCTAGGGATCCCCAACCACTAGCCATCTCATTAGCATACAAAAGCCACTCTTATCACCCTGAGAATTCCGAGGGTCTTAGAATCTCTGATGTCAGGAACCAGGGTCAAAGGTCAAATATTAGAACAAAGGATACTCCTAGCACTGTATCACTCAGGAAATTAAAAGGGTTTTAGAAGTTCTATGTCAGGATCTTGCGACAGAGAAAAATACATATTTATTCCTGTCACACAGTTTTATCTCCCTATGTCAGTGAAAATATTTCTCATATTGTCTGAAATTAAAGCACCTTGTGTCTGGAAAGAGAAAATGTGTACTTTGCTGTTTGCCTGTGTGGGCAATATTTCCAGAATCTCTCAACTGGCCTTAGTGCATCTCCATTATCAGTAGGTGTTTCCAAGGGGTGGAGAGTAGTAGCCATCTCCATATCAATAGGTAATTACACGGAGGAGCGCGGGCACATCTAGACCAGAGAGGTTGGGTGGGGGGCCCCTTTTTGCAGCCAGGTTGTGAGAGACAGGGCGAGAAGTGGACGACTGTTTGTAAGCAATAAATGGTTTTCTCCCACTTTATTTCTCCCTTTGATTTCGGTTCAAAGATATTTTGCCCCAGGCTGGGAAAATATCCACATCCCCAGGAGTTACAGCCTGGAAGCATTTAAATGCATCATTATCAGTAGTGATTAATAATGTATTTGTTATAGCATGACTGTTTTGCTGCAGTAAAACATAGTGAAAAATAGAACATGTTTGAGATAGAAACAACATAAACATAGTACATGATATGATGCTTCACACTTTACAAAACACTTTTACATGAACTCATTTGAAAATATATTTGCTTCATCTTTTCAAAGGATCTAGAAACATTCTCCAGAAGTCGTTCCATTCACTGCTTGGTAGGCTTCAGGCTCTTTTCTTCCTCTCAGGGTTAAAGTCCAATCTCTTTAGTTTGTGAATACCAGCAGAGTGGTAGGACTCCAGAGCTGTGATTTTTGAGTTTAAATGACTTTGTGCCTGGAAGTCAGTCCCAAGTCCATGTCCTTGTTTTGGCACATTATCTGCCTACATTATGATTACTATTTTTATGAAACAGATGCATTAATCTTGAATCACTTCATACATCTGTTATCAGAACAGGATTTAATATTCCTAAGGAGATGGGCCAAGTATGGGCTTTAGAAAGACAAAGTGAGGCATGTTGGCAACATTAGTCTATTAAATATTGTTGCTGTGATCAAAAAATAACCACCCCAAGCTTCCCTGGCCAACTAAAATTCCAATTCTTCTTACACCTTCTGATTCTTTACTTTCTGGCTGAAATTAGAAACAGGAAGGGAATAGGGAAAGGGAACTAGATTGGACAACTGGAGGGAGGGAAACCGAACTGACCCGTTAATCGCGTCTAACCAATTAACCGGTTAATTGGTTTATTCTTTCTTTTGCTTCCATCCAGAAGCTAAGCGCTTCCAAAAGTAATGAGGATCCAGCCCAGGCTGGGATAAGGTCAGCGTTACACTGACAAATTTACAGAGCAGCCTGAGGTGCCCCTGCAGGTAGGTACCCGTCGCGGAGCGCCCTCCTTCCCTCGCCTCTGGGACATCCCCAGGCCGGTCGGTCCCCGGACTTCCCAACCGCCGCCCGAACGGGCACGCGATCGTCGCGCGGGCGCGGCCTCTGACGGAGCGCGGGCGTGCGCTCGGCGGTCGCGGCGTCCCCTCGCCCACCGGAAGGAGCGGCGGCGCTAGCGTCCTGCAGCCTGTCCATCACGCTGCCGCCTACGCCACGGCCGCTTCCGATTGGTCGCAGGCCTGGGCCGAGCTTCTTAAAGCACCGCCCCTCACGGATGGACAGGCCGGGAGGGAGTGGCAGCGGCAGGCTGGTCCGCCCAGCTGTCAGTTACAAGGGCGGCCGGCGGGCGGGCGCTCGCAGGCTACCTCGTCGCTTGCCCGCGCGCACTCCCTGTCGCCTCCTGTGGGGAAGTCGGGGTTGCCCGAGCGGCCGCCGTCACTGTCTCGTCCCCTCCCGGCTCAGTCCCTCCCGTCCGCGCACCCCGGAGTAGTGAGTGGCCCCGCGTAGGGTCCAGGGAGTCACCGCGGCGGTGCCGGGTGGTGGTTAAACCATGTTAAGGAGGATTTTGCAGAGGGTAAGAGTGAAACCGTCTGTCGGGCAGCACGTGAGCGGGAGAGCCGGAGCCTCGGGCCGCGGGCGCCGCCGCCGCGCTGACGAGCCGAGGCGGGGGCACGCGCGCCTCTCCTTAGCCGCGGCTCCTGCCACCCCTAGGCCCCGCAGCCGGGAGGCGATTAGGCCTCGCTCGTCCGTCCCGGGGCCGGGCCGCGGGGGCGGGTGGGGCGGCGGCGGAGTGGCAGGCCGGAGACAGAGGCCGGGCAACGAGTGCCCAACGGCCCAGCGCGCCCAGGCCCGGCGCCACGCTGCTGCGCGCGGCTGCTGTCACTGCGAGCCGGCGGCCGGCGGGAGGGTGTGGTGCCGGCGCTTTCCTTCCAGGTCCTGGATCGGCAGTGACGATGGTTAGTGTCTGCCGGACCGGCCGGCCAGCCCTCAGCCGACCTGGTGGACGCCCCGTGGAGATCGCGGCACGCTTGCCCACGGACATGCTCCCCGCCCTCCCCGCCCACCGTGCCCCCAACTTTACACCATACGCACCTGCCACGCGCGGCTTCGGGTTCCTATCTGCACAATACTGGAGGGTAATGTGAAACCCCATTACTTAGCATAGGCCCAGTCGTGGTGCCGACACTTACTGGCAGTCAGCTTAGAAGGAAGATATTACTCACTTTTGGAAACTTTTTTTTTTCCCAATTAAGAATGCGTTTTCCCCTCCCAGCTCAGTACCTTTTAGAGCTATCCAAGAATAAGTCGGCAATAAGCTCTATCCAATGGTATACACTTAACTCCTTCACTCTGCCAGTACTATATTTGACATTTGGAAAAAATCTTAGAGATATTAGAACACTGGAAATCTGTAGGCATATTGTTTAGAAATCAGTTCCTAGAATAACAAAATCTCTTATCAGTTACTATACTCATGTTTTTGTTTTGGGTAGCTTTTTCAAAATTTTTCTTTTTGAAATAGATAAGGTGCATCAAAATGTAAATGATAGACAAGTTGTTGCCAAGCCCATTGGTTACTGAGCAAGTAGGATATAAATCAGAGGACAAATGAAACGAATGAATTTGTAGTATCACGGCAAGGAATGTGCAAAGGAGAGTTGAGTCATCCACTACACAGAAAGGGAGTGTTCTTGCTCCTGCATAGCTTTGTGAAATGTTCAAGTCATGTGCGACCTGGTCACATAGCAGGGGGAGAAATAGTTAACTTATGTACCCGCCAGCAGTATTGACATTTGATGATTTTTTTTTCAGTCAGTTTTTGAAATCTTGATAAGCCGATGATTTTGGCAGTAGCAAGGGCATACCCTTTACTCTCAACATCAGTTCCTGTGTTCAACACTAGACATCTGTGTATAATTTACTTGTAGTACTTAGAGATTTTTCTTTTATTGGACTTAAAGGAACTGATTACCTCATGCCTCAGATTGTGTTTCTGTCATAGTCCCACAATTGAAGATTATTTTGTGGTTTGCTTTAAAGTTTATAAGTAAAACAACAAAAAGTGTTTACTGACTTAAGAATAGCTTTTGGTAGTTATGGGTTAGTTTTCAGAAATACGGGATGCTTTCCAGTACTCTTGGTTAATGTTAAGCATTGTGATTATATAAAGATCAACTTAGTATTGGAACATACAAATCAACTGTTACAGAAGTTTCAGTTGAAACTGCAGAGTTGGAATTTGTTCTGGTTATTGCTGAGATGTGATAATCACATACGAATAAGTCAGTTGACAACTGTGTTTCTCAACCATGGCTCTGTTGACATTTTTGACTGAATAGTTCTTTATTGTGAGGGGCTGTCCTTTTTACTTTAAGATGTTTAGCAGTGTTCCCAAATCTCTTTGCCTCCAGTGTGATAATCAAAAATACCTCCAGACTTTACCAAATGTCCCCTCGGGACAAAAGTGCCCCCAGTTGAGAACTATGGTGTTAAATGTATGTACTCTTTTATAGAAAAGTTTGAATTGTTTTTCACAGTTAACTACTTAACTTTCTTTTTTTCAGTGTATTTAAAATGAGTGTCAGTAAATGCCAGGCATATGCTAGGGGCTGGGGAATAACTATATAAGATAGGGGCCCTACCTTTAGAATGCACAGCCTGGTCGGGGAAGTGGACATTTAGAATTAATTACAGTGCTCTGTAGTAGAATGAAGAGTTCCCTGGGAGCTAGTTTGTGGGAGTGTGTTGGGGTAATTAGGAAAAGCTTCATGGAGAAGGGCATATTTGCAGCTCAAAAGAGGGAACAGCATGTCAGGAAGAGGGAACAACAAATGCCAAGATGTGAAGTCATAAGAGGGGCAGGTGATATTAGGGGAATGTGAATAATTAAGTTTAGGAAGTGAATGATGTGCAGGGATTGGTGGGAGATAAGGCTGAAGAGGTAGCTGCAGACTGGATCCTGAAAGGACCTAGAGCCCCTTCAGAGGAGTTCAGCTTTTATCTTGTAGGTGGATTAGTGTTAATGGCTCAGCTTTTATCAGGGGCATTTTAAAGAAATCTTTGATTTGTATTTCTACTTTAGAACCTGAACTATTTTGTTAACTCCATAGGTGGTATTTACTGACAGGTATAATGAATATTTAAGTTATGTAACATGGCAACCTTTTTATTTTACTCCACCCTGATAATCTTATTTCTCAGCAGTAGTAGTAACATATGAAACTACAGTTGCTCAAAAGAGCAGTAGGTTCATAGACACTGAGAAGAGACGAGTGGTTACCATAAGGGAGGGGTTGGGATGGGTGGATGAAATAGGTGAAGGGAATAAAGAGGAACAAAATCACTATCATAGTAGCAATTAGTTACGGGGATGAAAGAAAGTACAGCATAGAGAATATAGTGAATAGTTTTGCAAAATCTTTATATGTTGACAGTAGCTAACTAGTTGGGGTGATCATTTAATAATGTAGATAACTGTCAAATCATATATTGTATACTAGAAACCAATATAATATTGTATATCAACTATACTTCAATTAAAAAAAACCCAGAGTTGCTGATTTAGAGATTTTTGAAATGGTCTCCATGCTTTGAAATTACATTCCCCATGTGTTTAGATGACCTTTTCATTTTAACTGTTGTAAATTTTCTTCTGAATAGTGTCCTTTAAATAGCATTTTTGAAAGAAGAAACAATGTGCTTATAATCAGTTATAACTATGAGCCTTTGAATATCACCAGTAAGGTCCCAGGGTATTTTATAGAATATTTAGTTTCTGGTTCTTTTTCTTCTTTTTTTAAAATTAGCTTTCTGAAAGGTGTCTCTGGGGCTTGAAAAATCTGCAAAAAAAATAATTGAGGTAGCTACAGTACGTATGTATGTATTGAATACTTTGCTTAACAGTCCTTTGAAGAGAAATATGAATTTAAAGCTCTTATTTGCCAGAAAGATGATCAGCATTTAGTACTTTAGGCACTTTGTTGCCATTTTTTCTTAAGAAATTTAGTGTGATTTAACAATCTATTAGATTTCCTTTTACTGGTATTTATCAATAATACTGCCAAAGAAAAATGGATTTAATTATTCTAGAATTTTAGAAAAATGGCTTCTTTGATAGTCATCAGGTCTGACTTTAATAATGAGCAAGTAGAAACAGAGATTAAGTGATTTATCCAAGGCAACAGAATAGATGTCAAAAGTGACAGTAGAGCCAAATATTCCCAGATCTCAAACCTTTTCCCTTTTTCTGGCACCATTTTGCCTTTTTGCTCATTACTCAACTGACACAGCACTCTGCTAGCCACTGTGGAAGATATAGGAAAATATGAGACCTAACTTGTCTCGCAAACTGTAAATGGAATAGATAATGAAGGCTATAGTAGTACGGAGTGGAAACATCAGAATGAACCTATGTGAGTGGAATTCTCATTGGAGAAAATGGGTATAGGATGGGGTTTTAAAGAATGTGTGTAATTTGGAGAGGAGGAGAAAAGTTCCATTCTAAGAAGGAGTTACAGTATAAACAAAGATTTAGAGGTGGAAACAAGTTCATTCTTCCTGCCCTCCCTCATTCCTTTCCTTGTTGCCTTTCAATAAACAGATATTTATAATACTTGCTGTGACTAGTTACTGGGGGTGCAGCAGTGAATGAAATACAATCCCTACCTTTAAGTAACTTAAAACCAAGTGACTTTTAAATCTAGATCTGTTTAGAGCAGAGAGAAGTTGAGGGAGAAATTTACAAAGATAGTATAATACCTCATTGTGGAGATTCTTGATTGCCTAGCTCAGCTCTGTCCAATGCAAATATGAATCACATATGTAATTTAAAGTTTCTAGTAGCCACATTTAAGAAAAGTACAAAGGTGAAATTAATTTTTAAAATGTTTTTCCTTTGATGCAATATATCTAAAATATTTTGACATGTAATCAATATATAGATATTAATGAGGTATCTAACATTTCTCTGTTGTATTAAGTTTTTGAATCGGGTGTGTATTTTGCTTAACCGCACGTCTCAACTTGGACTAACCTTACTTCAGCTATTCAACAGCCTCATGTAGCTAGTGGCTACTGTATTGGACAGTGTAGATATGGTTGAATACGTATAGTACATATGTTTTTAGTATATATATGTATATACCTTATATGTTGTATTATGTATATTATATATTTAGTATATAATTTTAAACTTTTTATTTTGAAGTAATTTCAAACTTACAAAACATTGTAAAAATAAAATAAGGAACATCTGCATACTTTTTATCCAGATTTACCTATTGTTAACCTTTTATTCTATTTGCTTTATCATTTGCTCATTTTCTCCTCTTCTCTTCCTGTCTTCTCTCTCTCTCTTTATATATGTAATTTTTTTCCCCCGAATTATTTGAGTATCAGTATGGTCTTTCACCTCTGAATACTTCAGTGAAGAACTGGGATATTCTCTTAGGTAACCACAGTTATCAACTTCATAAATTTACATTGATACAATTTACTATCCATAATTCCAATTCTGTCAATTGATCTGATAATATCTTTTGTGGCATTTCCCTCTCACCAGTATAGAATCCAGTTAGGATTACATATTGTATTTAATTTTCATGTTGCCTTTGCCTCTTTTAGTCTGGAACATATCCACAGAATTTCTTTGTAATATATGAAATTTTTGGAGAATACAAATCCTGCTTATTTTTCCCTACAATGTGCCTCATGTATTTTGTGTGACGTTTTCTTGGGTTTAGATTGAGATTATGCCTTCTTGGTTAGAATGTTGCCTAGAAGATGTTGCATCCTCAAGAAATCACATCTGCAGGCCCATATCTTTTTGTCATTCATAGGTGATGTTAATTTTAATTACCTTGTCAAAGGTCAAGGTATAGCTCAATATTTTAACTGTATAATAATAGTTTTTCCACCTTTGCAATTAATAGGCAGATACTTAAAAGACCATGCAAATATCCTGTTCCTTATAACAAAATTTTCCTAGATTTAGCATCCATTGTTGATCCGTGCCTGATTTAGTCCTCACCATAATAACTGCGAAATGATGATTTTTCCCACTCCATCACACCCTCCATGTTTAGCAATTGGTCCTTGGCTTTTCCTCCCCTCCCTCCCTCTCTCCCTTCCCCTTTCCTTCTCTCTGGGCTCCATCTTCCCTTCCTCCCACGCTTCCTATTGGTATGGACTCAGTTGCAATTCTTCTTACTAGTTTACAGCTCATCACTGTACTTAATTATTTTGGTCCTCTAATTGTCCCAGATTTGGGAGCCCCTTCAGGGTGGCTCCTGTGTCCTTTTGATATGCTCCTATCATTTTTTTGAGCTCCTCCTTTCCTTCTGGCATAACAAGGTATTCCAAGCTCAGGCTTTACCTACCCTCTTCCAGATCTGAAATTAGCCATTTCTCTGAGGAACCCTATTCCTTTTAGTGGGGAGTGGTTTAGAGTCAAAGGTCTGGGGTGGCTTTCCTTCTTGTTTCTTTCAGCAAAGGTAACTGAACTTTATTCTGTAGGCATTAGGAAATCAGTAAGATTTTATTATGCAGTGAAATGTATTTGTTATGTACAGGAGGAAACATTTTCCTGTACCTCTTTGGGTCTCTGGGTGGGCAAATAATTAAACTGACCAAAGATAAACAGGAAAACCATACAAATTTGATTAAATTTTTCATGTACATGGGAGCCTTCGCAAGAGAAGGAAGACCTGAAGTGACCAGCACAGAAAGTGTTTACACTTTTTAGACAAAGAAACAATACATTGTGAAGAATTGACAAGACAGAGAAGTTTGGGCTGAAGACAGTGATGGTGAAGAAGTAACTAATAAGATGAGGGTTTAGTTTAACAAGGTTTGTTTGTACAGATTTCTCAGCCTCAAATTCTCTGTCTCTGGTGGTGAGAATGTCTTTTCTCCTGAACAGTAAGGGTGTCTTTCACACAGGAGTTTTATCTCCTGCTTTCAGGAAGAAAAAGGAGGGTTGGAGTGCATCTGTTGTTCTTAAGTGCCTTTAAAAATAACCACTATGCCAAAGTGGCATATTTTGGGGTGGCATATTCTGTTTTCCTTGAAACCTAAAGTAAGAGTTAATAATATTTGTTGAATAGTATCAAAAAGCATGTTTTAGGAAGATTAATTAGTGTTGCATATGATGTATTAAAACCATAGAGTAATATAGGCAGAGATTAGATGGGAGTGATTTTAATATTTTAGGCACCAAATAGTAATGAATTGCATTAAGATGATGACAATGTGAGCAGAAAAAAGGTGATGAATAGGGAAGAACTTTTGACATATCTATTCCCTAGACATCCATTGTAGGCCTGCTATGTGCTGTGGACACTTTGATGAGTAAAACAGAAATGAGCCCCTTGTGGAGCTTAGTGTTCAGGGGAGTGCAGAGGAACTGTTCAAAGAATCACCTTACTATATGGTCACATCCTTGAATGAGCCTTAGGAATACCAAAAGCATAAAGCTAGAGGGCCCTGATCTAAACGAAGGTGTTAGAAGGCTTCCCAGATTACTTACACATCTAAGTGTGATGAAATTATTACTTACTTATTGAAGCAAATTTTAAAAAGTGGGATTATTTTCTCTTTGTAGATTTATTTTTAGTGTGTTAAGAATAAAGGAGAGATTAAGATATAAAGGAACCAGGCCAGAACTAATTTTTCTCTTTTTGTCCTGGTTTTTTGCTAGAGCTAAAGCAACAATATAATTAGTGGTTAAGAACCTGAACTCTGGAGTTAGACTGCCTCGGATGGTATCTGTACCCTTCCTAGCTGAGTATCTTTGGGCAAGTTACTTGACTTTCATAGAAATGGTCATAATAATAGTACCCTTTTCATAGGTTTGTTGTGAAGACTAAATGAATTAATACATGTAAAGGCCGTACAGCAGTATCTGGCACATAATTAGCTCTCTATAAATGTTAGCTGCTGCTAATTTTGGTGTTTTGTAATTATTATATATTCCAGATTTCTTCAAAGAACAATTTATCACTCCCTTTTTTATCTCTTACTAATCTCTATTTTTTTGTGTGTGTAGACATTCATTCATCATACTGTTGAACATTTATTCTGTGCTAATTATTGTGCTGGGCTTGGGGATAAAATACTCTTGAGGAACCTTAGGGGGGAGACAGATACTTAGATAATTACAAAACATTGTGATAATCATTAATAGATACACAGAGGAAGAGTTTGTGGGCACAAAAAAAAAAGTAATTTTGTGGTAAGAAGGGTGGAGGGGTGCAGACGAAATGGAGATTGTTGAAGGCCTTGCAGATGCTGGAAGTGACTCAGGCAAGAAGGAGTAAGGGAGAGAAGGCATTTTTAGAGATGGGGACCAGGAAAATGCAAGAACATGAAACGGCCTAGTACAGAATATGGGAATTGTTAGTATTTCTACATGTGGTTGGGGAATGAGACTGAAAAGGGTTTTGGACTTTATACTATGGACAATAAGGAGCCATGGAAAGTTTTAAATGATTAAAATTGTTTTAAGGAAACTCTGTGGGTAAAATTGCAGTATTTCCAGAATTTCTCACCTAGCTTTAGTGCATCTCCATATGAACAGGCATTTCTAAGGGGTGGAGAGAGTAGTTCATCTTCATATCAGTGGGTAATTACCTAGGCAACGGAGGGCTTATCTGCACCTGAGAGGTTGGGGGGAGGCTTTGCTTGCTTCTGCTGGAGCAGGAGGGAGACAGCCCCCGGACTGCAGTTTGTAAGCAATAAATGGGTTTTAAACTTTATTTCTCCCTTTGATTTTGGTTTTAGAGGTATTTTGCCCCGTGATTTCCTCTCCCCAGAGTTACACCCTCCAAAAATATTTTTCCCTGGTAATCTTTATAAAAAGCAAATCAGGTGAATTACTTTTCTGTCTAAAGTCTGTTGGTGACTATTCAGTGTCTGTAGGAGATTTTACCTTGGCACACAAAGCCCATAATGCTTTGGCCCCTTTGTACCATCTCATGCTCATCTTCACATACCTCTGTTTATGCACTGAACTTCCCATCTTCTCTAATTGTGTTTCCTACAACTTACCTGTTCTCTCTCATCTCTTCAAACCCTCTGTGAGTGCTCTTTATTCTGCTCTGAGTCCTATCACTTGTTTATGTTGCTCAGTTCAGGTGTCATTAGGAGTTATTTGCCTGCTTTTTTTTTTTCTTCTCCCAAAGCACCCTAAACTAATTAAGAGATTGGGCTTTAGGAATTAGACCTTCTTTTAAGCTCTGGCCTCCCCACTCATAAGGGTGAAACCTTGTGTAAAATTTCAAGCTGAGACCCAGTTGCTTTATTTGTAAATTGAGGATAATATGTACTTCACAGTGTTGTGGAAGGATTTAATGAAATGATGTTCATGAAGCACTCACCACAATACCCAGCATTCAATAAACATTTAGGATGTAGTAGCTACTATACTACATAGCTCTAGAAAATTTATTACATTGTTTTTGTAATTTGTTTACTTCTTCCCTATTGGACTGAGCTTCCTTAGGGTATGGATTTTGTTTTTTTTGTTAATGTGTGGGACCTAATTTAGTGTTTGAGTCTTAGTGGTTTTTTAGTAATACATGTTGACTACTTGGTGGCTGTGTAGGGAGGCTCCATTAAGGCGGAGACCAACTAGCAAATAATAACTTTTTCTTAAACTTGTTGCATGTTAAAACCATTCAGAATCCTTAAAAAAACAAAAAAATAAGGAAGATTCCCAAGTCCTTCCACTGATTTAGAATTCTGGATCTCTAGTTCTTGGTCCAAGCTTAAATTCAAGGCATTGGCTTTAGGGTTAGAGAAAGAATAGATTGACTCTCAAGAAAGGTAAGAGAGAGAATTGATAGGACTTATTGACCTGTGAGTAGTTTGGGCAGCTGAGAGGATCGTGGAATGGACTAAGGTAAAGAATAGAAAAGGAGGAAGAACAGGTTTGGTGAGAAAGATGAGTGTGAACTGAAGCCTAGACATGATTGACTGGGAGATAAGGAAATAGAAAAAGGGAGCACAAACTACTCTTCCAAGAAATATGGAGCAGAGGAAACAAACTAGTTTAGTATTAAGTGCATGAGTGAAATTTGCCATCCTTGGACAGTGTTCTAATAAATGTCTTCTACTTTAAAGGATTGTAAACTTCTTCAAGTCAGTTTAAATTGAAAGGGGGATTTATTGTTAAGCTTTCAAAGTGATCCAGGAACGAGTAATTGATGATACAGTTGGGTTGTCTAGAGAGTAGGACCTAGAATGGTGTCAGCAACAGGGACAGCTCTTCTTTCCGTCTCACACTCTCTCATGGACCCAGGCAGCTTGTCTCTGTGTCCATCCTCCTCATTGCTGCTTACTCAGTATGCTTAAGACCCCAAATGGCTATGCGACCATATGATTCTACTTCCTTTTCACCTTAGTTTTTTGCATGACCAGTGTCTCAATTCCTAGATCCCAGGAGAAGAATCTAGGGTCATGCATAGGTCTGTAGCTGGCCAGTAGAGTTGCTTCCTTTGGGCCAAGTGTCCATTGCTAGTTTAGTCAACTAGGGTTGGGAATGGAGTGGGATCTTATAATATTTAGAACTCTTCCTTTTGGAGTTGTGTTACTATGAGACACATATTTTATAGATCATCTAGAGTGATAATAGTTCTCATTAGATTCATCTATTTCCAGGAATAAAGGGTCCATCACGTTAGCTCAAAAATAGGATTGTTGTGGTTAAAAGGATACACTTAGTAAGAAGAAAGATGGAATTTCATGGAAAAACAAAACCAGAAACTTAGTATGGGACTGAGCCTCTGAGACATTTTCTCTGGAAGGCTTTGAAGGATCTAAGGCAGTGCTACTCAGGATTTCCATGACAGGCCTTTACAGATTTCATTCCAGTGTTCAGTTGTTAAAGGACTTAGTGACTCTTCACATACTTGTGTCCCTTGTATCTATATAGTTTTGTTCCTGCTATCAGCTAATTTTCTTACCCTGTATTCTAATTTTTTTCTTCATAGTTTCTTCATTCTCAGAGTCGATGTTCTTTTGAAACTTTGGCTGCGTTATAACTTTGATTTGTTCTGGTCCTTTATGTACTCTTACTTTACCTCATGACTGCACTGTATATCTGTTTAGGGCCAGTTTGTGTGGCTAATGAATCATTTCTTTTTATAAATTGTAATTCAAAGGCTTAAGCATAGGACTCAGAAGTAGTTCATTCTTGCCATTTTTTTTTGTCCCCTTGCTACTTGGCTGTTTTATTGACTGCTAGCTAGCCTGTGAATGCCTGCTGCTTGGTCCAGGTGATAATAGCTGATCAATTGGCAATAGACATGGGGCCATATAACCTGTCCATGGCTATGTTCTCATCATGTGCTGTGGTAGGGTAGCTTACTTTAGGATGACCTATGGTGACTACATGCACTATGACTGATTGACACTTAATACAATAACATGAATAATTTAGTTACATAGATACCCGTTTTAAGTGTGGCATAGGCCATAGCAATAGATGAAATTTAATAAAACCCACATTCTTTCCTCATCTCAAATTTTAATATCAGAAATATCAGATTATGGTTAAGATTTACATAAATATGCTAATAATATAAAAGTTTTTACAGAGTCTCACTGAAAAATTTTTTATTATAATTTATTTTGGTATCATTAATCTACAATTACATGTGCAATATTATGGTTACTAAACTACCCCCTTCATCGGGTCCCCCCCACCAACCCCATTACAGTTACTGTCCATTAGCGTAGTAAGATGCTATAGAATCACTACTTGTCTTCTCTGAGTTGTACAGCCCTCCCTGTGCCCCCCCAACATTACATCTGCTAATCGTAATGCCCCTTTTTCCGCCTTGTCCCTCCCGTCCCACCCATCCACCCCAGTCCCTTTCCCTTTGGTAACTATTAGTCCGTTCTTGGGTTCTGTGAGTCTGCTGCTACTTTGTTCCTTCAGTTTTTTTCTTTGTTCTTATACTCCACATATGAGTGAAATCATTTGATACTTGTCTTTTTTGGCTTGGCTTATTTCACTGAGCATAACACCCTCTAGCTCCATCCATGTTGTTGCAAATGGTAGGATTTGTTTTCTTCTTATGGCTGAATAATATTCCATTGTGTATATGTACCACATCTTCTTTATCCATTCATCTACTGATGGACACTTAGGTTGCTTCCATTTCTTGGCTATTGTAAATAGTGCTGCGATAAACATAGGGTTGCATATATCTTTTTCAAACTGTGCTGCTGCATTCTTAGGGTAAATTCTTGGAGTGGAATTCCTAGGTCAAATGGTATTTCTACTTTGAGTTTTTTGAGGAACCTCCATACTGCTTTCCACAATGGTTGAACTAGTTTACATTCCCACCAGCAGTGTAGTAGGGTTCCCCTTTCTCCACATCCTCACCAACATTTGTTGTTGTTTGTGTTTTGGATGTTGGCCATCCTCACTGGTGTGAGGTGATATGTCATTGTGGTTTTAATCTGCATTTCTCTGATGATTAGTGATGTGGAGCATCTTTTCATGTGCCTGTTGGCCATCTGAATTTCTTCTTTGGAGAAGTGTCTATTCATGTCCTGTGTCCATTTCTTAATTGGATTATTTGCTTTTTGTTTGTTGAGGTGCATGAGTTCTTTATATATTTTGGATGTCAACCCCTTATCGGCTACATCATTTATGAATATATTCTCCCATACTGTAGGATGTCTTTCTGTTCTGCTGATGGTGTCCTTTGCTGTACAGAAGCTTTTCATCTTGATATAGTTCCACTTGTTCATTTTTGCTTTTGTTTCCCTTGCCCGGGGAGATATGTTCATGAAGAAGTCGCTCATGTTTATGTCCAAGATATTTTTGCCTATGTTTTTTTCTAAGAGTTTTATGGTTTCATGACTTACATTCAGGTCTTTGATCCACCTTGAGTTCACCTTTGTGTATGGGGTTAGACAGTAGTCCAGTTTCATTCTCTTACATGTAGCTGTCCAGTTTTTCCAACACCAGCTGCTGAAGAGGTCGTCATCACCCCATTGTATATCCAAGACTCCTTTATAATATATTAATTGACTGTATATGTTTGGGTTAATGTTTGGATTTTCTATTCTGTTCCACTGGTCTGTGGGTCTGTTTTTGTGCCAATACCAAATTGTCTTGATTACTGTGGCTTTGTAGTAGAGCTTGAAGTCAGGGAGCGTAATTCCCCCTGTTTTATTCCTCCTTCTCAGAATTGCTTTGGCTATTTGGGGTCTTTTGTGGTTCCATGTGAATTTTAGAATTATTTGTTCCAGTTCATTGAAGAAAGCAGTTCGTATTTTGATAGGGATTGTGTTGAATCTGTAGATTGCTTTAGGTAGTATAGCCATTTTGACAGTGTTTATTCTTCCTAGCCAAGAGCATGGGATGCATTTCCATTTGTTAGTGTCCTGTTTAATTTTTCTTAGGAGTGTCTTGTAGTTTTCAGGGTATAGGTCGTTCACTTCTTTCATTAGGTTTATTCCTAGGTATTTTATTCTTTTTGATGCACTTGTGAATGGAATTGTTTTTCTGATTTCTCTTTCTGTTAGTTCATCGTTAGTGTACAGGAAGGCAACAGATTTCTGTGTGTTAATTTTGTATCCTGCAACTTTGCTGAATTCAGATATTAGTTCTAGTAGTTTTGGAATGGAGTCTTTAGGGTTTTGTATGTACAATATCACGTCATCTGCAAATAGTGACAATTTGACTTCTTCTTTACCAATCTGGATGCCTTGTATTTCTTTGTTTTGTCTGATTGCCGTGGCTAGGACCTCCAGTACTATGTTGAATAACAGTGGAGAGAGTGGGCATCCCTGTCTTGTTCCCGATCTTAGATTAAACCCTTTCAGCTTTTTGCCATTAAGTATGACGTTAGCTGTGGGTTTGTCATATATGGCCTTTATGATGTTGAGGTACTTGCCTTCTATACCCATTTTCTTGAGGGTTTTAATCATGAATGGATGCTGAATTTTGTCAAATGCTTTTTCAGCATCTGTGGAGATGATCATGTGGTTTGTGTTCTTCTTTTTGTTGATGTGGTGGATGATGTTGATGGATTTTCGAATGTTGTACCATCCTTGCATCCCTGGGATGAATCCCACTTGATCATGGTGTATGATCCTCTTGATGTATTTTTGAATTCAGTTTACTAATATTTTGTTGAGTATTTTTGCATCTACGTTCATCGGGGATATTGGTCTGTAATTTTCTTTTTTGGTGAGGTCTTTGCCAGGTTTTGGTATTAGAGTGATGCTGGCTTCATAGAATGAGTTTGGAAGTATTCCGTCCTCTTCTATTTTTTGGAAAACTTTAAGGATAATGGGTGTTACTTTTTCTCTATATGTCTGGTAGAATTCAGAGGTGAATCCATCTGGTCCTGGAAGTTTTGTTCTTGGGTCGTTACCGATTCAATTTCGTTGCTGGTGATTGGTCTGTTTAGTTTTTCTGTTTCTTGTTTGGTCAGTTTTGGAAGGTTGTATTTTTCTAAGAAGTTGTCCATTTCTTCTATGTTTTCCAGCTTGTTAGCATATAGATTCTCATAATATTGTCTTATAATTCTTTGTATTTCTGTGGGGTCCATTGTTATTTTTCCTTTCTCATTTCTGATTCTGTTTATGTGTGTAGATTCTCTTTTTCTCTTAATGAGTCTGGCTAGGGGTTTATCTATTTTGTTTATTTTTCCAAAGAACCAGCTCTTGGTTTCATTGATTTTTTTCTACTGTTTTATTCTTCTCAATTTTATTTATTTCTTCTCTGATCTTTATTATGTCCCTCCTTCTGGTGGCTTGGGCCTCATTTGTTCTTCTTTTTCCAATTTCAGTAATTGTGTCTTTAGACTATTCATTTGGGAATGTTCTTCCTTCTTTAAATAGGCCTGCATTGCAATATACTTTCCTCTTAGAACTGCCTTTGCTGCGTCCCACAGAAGTTGTGCCTTTGTGTTGTTGTTTTCATTAGTCTCCATATATTCTCTGATTTCTGTTTTGATTTGGTCGATAACCCATTGAATAATTAGGAGAATGTTGTTAAGTCTCCATGTATTTGTGAGCCTTTTTGTTTTCTCTCTAAAATTCATTTCTAGTTATACCTTTTTGATCTGAGAAGTTGCTTGGTAGAATTTCAATATTTTTGACTTTACTGATGTTCTTTTTGTGGCCTAGTATTTGGTCTATTGTTGAAAATGTTCCACGTGCACTTGAGAAGAATGTGTATCCTGTTGCTTTTGGGTGAAGAGTTCTGTAGATGTCTGTTAGGTCCATCTGTTCTAGTGTGTTGTTCAGTGCCTCTGTGTCTTTACTTATTTTCTGTCTGGTTGATCTGTCCTTTGGAGTGAGTGGTGTGTTGAAGTCTCCTAAAATGAATGCATTGCTTTCTATTTCCTCCTTTAATTCTGTTAGTATTTGTTTCACATATGCTCACACTCCTGTGTTGGGTGCATATATATTTATAATGGTTATGTCCTCTTGTTGGACTGACCCCTTTATCATTATGTAAGGTCCTTCTTTATTTCTTGCTACTTACTTCATTTTGAAGTCTATTTTGTCTGATATAAGTACTGCAACACCTGCTTTTTTCTCCTTGTTGTTTGCATGAAGTATCTTTTTCCATCCCTTCACCTTTAGTCTGTGTATATCTTTGGGTTTGAGGTGAGTCTCTTGTAAGCAGCATATAGATGGGACTTGCTTTTTTATCCATTCTGTTATTCAGTGTCTTTTGATTGGTGCATTCAGTCCATTTACATTTAGGGTGGTTATCAATAGATATATACTTATTGCCATTGCTGGCTTTAGATTCCTGGTTACCAAAGTTTCAAGGGTAGCTTCTTTACTATCTAACAATCTAACTTAACTTTCTTGTTAAGTTATTGTAAACACAGTCTGATGTTTCTTTATTTCTCTCCCTTCTTATTCTTCCTCCTCTATTCTCTGTATACTAGGTGTTTTATCCTTTGCCTTTAGTGTATGTGGATGGTCTGCTTTCTTTGCTATGATTTATTTTCTCTGGTGACATCTTTTTAGCCTTAGGAGTGATTCCCTCTAGAGCAATCCGTTTTAGATATCCTGTAGAGGTGGTTAGTGGGACGCAAATTCCCTCAAGTTTCGCTTGTCTGGAAATTGTTTAATCCCTCCATCATATTTAAATGATAATCGAGGTGGATACAATATGCTTGCTTTGAGACCCTTCTGTTTCATTACGTTAAATATATCATGTCATTCTCTTCTGGCCTGTAAGGTTTCTGTTGAGATGACTGATGATAGTCTGATGGGTTTTCCTTTGTAGGTGATCTTTTTTCTTTCTCTAGCTGCCTTTAATACTCTGTCCTTATTTTGATCTTTCCTATTTTCATTATTATGTGTCTTGGTGTTGTCTTCCTTGGGTCCCTTGTGTTAGGAGATCTGTGGGCTTCCGTAGACTGCGAGATTATTTCCTTCCTCAGCATGGGGAAGTTTTCAGCAATTATTTCTTCAAAGACACCTTCTATCCCTTTTTCTCTCTCTTCTTCCTCTGGTATTCCTATAATGCGAATATTGTTTCGTTTGTATTGGTCACACAGTTCTCTTAATAGTCTTTCATTGCTAGAGATCCTTTTATCTTTTTCTGCCTCAGCTTCTCTGTTTTCCTGTTCTCTAATTTCTATTCCATTAACAGTCTCTTCCATCTCGTCCAGTCTGCTTCTAAGCCCGTCGATTGCTTGTCTCATGTCTGCATTGTCTTTCCTCACTTCCCTCACTTCCTCCCTCAGCTTTTGCATATTTCTGTGTAGATCCATCAGTATAGTTATGACTTTTATTCTGAAATCTTTTTCAGGAAGGTTGTGCATTTCCATCCCTTCAGGCTCCATCTCTGGTGTTGTCTGTGTCTGCGTAAGTTTTGTTTGTACCATATTCCTCTGTCTTTTCATGGCGATAGAAGTGGTCACTGGTAGGGGCCATGTATGTGAGCTGGGCTCTTTAAGACTTTTCAAAAGAAAAGAGAAAAGAAGAGAAAGAAGGAAAAGAAAAGAAAAGAGAAAGAAAAAAAAACGCCCACCGGGAGTAGATTCTGTGGGGATGCTGTAGCTGGCACTGTTCCTGCACTATTCCGCAGCCATGGTTGCTCCGCTCCACAGTGCCCTTTGTAGCTCTGGCCTGGGAGGGAACGAATGGGGGGCTGTTGATCTCTGCGGGATGTCTCAGTGCAGCTACTTTTTCCCAGTCTCCAGCCAAGGGGTCCAAAATTCCCCAGGACTCCCAGCCTGCAGGGCTGAGTGTGCTGGGACGATCCTGTTCCTCCATATGGCCCCTGTCTCCTTAAGACCACTAAAAAAAGCACGCGCTTTTCTTTTGTCCTGGGGAATCAGCTGCGAGGACCCAAGTGCGTTCCCCAGCTCAGATCCTGCACCCTCTGTCTCTCCAGTCTCTGATATACTGCGCGACGTGTGTCAGCGCTCCCGGCGAAGATGACCAGGGCTGGTTATTTTGCGGGCCTGTACTTCCACTCCCTCCCAGCTCTGAATCCTCTCCTCCCACCAGTGTGCTGGGGTGGGGGAGTGCTTGGTTCCCGCCAGGTTGCCTCTCTGTTTCTTACCTGCCTCACGGGGTGCCGAGTCCTCTCAGGTGTAGATGCAGGCTGGGTGCTGTCCTGTATCTTCTGGTCTCTCTCTTTTAGGAATAGTTGTATTTGTTGCATTTTCATAAATATGTGTGGTTTTGGGAGGAGGTTTCCACTGCCCTGCTCACGCTGCCATCTTCCTGGAAGTCGTCGTCTCAGCGATATTTTATTTGAACTTTATTTGCTAAGTAATATCTCGAAGATGTTTACAAATTCCTATCTTCACACAGTGCTGTCTTGCCAATGCGTTTCAGCTCTTGGCAAGTTCACTATGGATTCAATGTGACCAAAGAAATGACTGTTGAATGTTCTTGGGGTGAAAGGGTTATACCCAACTTTATTCCCATGGTGGCAGGTCAGTCACTAGAATCCTGTCCACTCAAAGCGAGTCTGCGTGCAGCAAGCTGGTCTCTGCCTTTGGGCCTCTCTACCTGTGCAGCCGTCTCAGTCTCTGTCCTTGGCGCTGCCACCACTCCAGTGTCATCACTTTCTCCCAGAGCACCGGGCAGGGCTCTTTATACAAAGTCAATAATGATGCATTGCCCACACGTGTGTAATTAACTAGCCAACCAGGGCCAGGTGAGAATCCTGGCCACAGGAACCTTCACTTTATCCACACTCCATCCCATCCCTCCAGGATTCTCTCTCCCAATCTATGTGCCCTCAATCCTCTGCAATGGTCCCTGTGAGAGAAAGCTGGAGCATTGTAACCAAATTCCATAATAACATAATAAAACATACAAATAACACAAATTACAACAAATTATAATAATCCTCATGCCTGAGGAGATCCATTGCCACCAAGTGGTCATCCTGGCTGTATTCAAACCAGTTCTACTCAAATGAGTTAACCAAAAGAACTGAGGATGGGCCTTACAATACCCACCTTCTCCAGCCTCTCCAGCAGAATGTCTTGCAGACACACAGGCCTATGTTGTTAATTTATCTCTGCCTTCTGCTTCATCCTCAGCAGCTGGAACCACTGCTCCCATCTCAATCACTGCCACAGGTCCAGTCATCCAATTTCTTTCTTTCTGCTCCTCCCTTTTCAAACCAACCCACATCTGGGTCCTTGTGACCTTCACAGGGCTCTTTAAATTCTTCCTTCAAGAAGCAGACCGTATTTCCTTTTGTGCTTGAGCCTGAGGATAGAAGCAGAGCATGGAATGCTCCACAACCTGAGGAGGGGGCTGCACCTCTCGTGAAAGAACCCGCAGTTGCAGAGTCCTTCTGGCTTTCCACCAGCTTTCAATCAGGTGGGGTTTCAATCGAGGAGGGGCCGATGCCTCTGGCACTGGCAGTGACTCCACCCCCACCTGTTCATCAAACCTCTGCTCCTACATTTCTGGGGCTGATGGCTCCACTACATCTTTCTCTTGCCCCACAGCACCTGGCAGCCTGTGTGCTGCTTCTTCCCATGCTACTCCTTCTCGGGCTGCTGCTCCTTCTCATGCTGCTTCCTCTTGAGCTACCACTACATCCTTTACTGTTTCCACAGCACTTTGTAGTGATGCCATTTCCATCAGCAACAAATTCTCTCTCTTGGGGTGGACCCCAGTCCTTCACCCCTTCACAGTACCACATGTCCACAGGGGTCACTCGAATGTCTCCTGGTCCATAGGTGCAGCCACTTGAAACTCTCCTCCCATGAGGGCAGCCTTTTCTTTTCTTTGGTCAACAATGAATCCTGTTGACTACGCCAATTGTCTTGCCAATAGGTTTCAGCCCCAGGCAAGTTCACTATGGATTCAATGTGACCAAAAAAATGACAGTAGAACGTTCTTGGAGTGAAAGGGTTATACCCAACTTTAGTCTCATGGTGGCAGGTCAGTCACTAGAATCCCGTCCACTCAAAGAGAGTCTTCGTGCAGCAAGCCGGTCTCTGACTCTGGGCCTCTCTACCCACGCAGCTGTCAGTCTCTGTCCTTGGCACTGCCACCACTCCAGTCTCATCTCTGCTCTCCTGCAGCCTTGCAGCCATGCCCATGTGTCGCCCAGAGTATTGGGTATGGCTTTTTATATTGAGTTAGTAATGATGCATTGCCCACACATGTGTAGCTAGCCAACCAGGGCCAGATGAGAATCTTGGCCACAGGAACCTTCACTTTAATCCACAAGTGCATGCCAAAATGTATTGTTGTGTGGAGTGGATTAAATGGTAAATCATATTGAGCTAGATCTCTGATCAGTATGAATTAATTGTGTTCTGCAAGATGTTTTTTATGATATAGCCTTATATCTGTTTGTAACTTCTAAATATTTTAAGCAATGATTTGGTTTTAGAAATAAAAATATTTAAAAATAATAAAAATATATTTCTGGTTATGAAAATAAATCATGTACATCAAGAAAGTTGAAAAGTTCAGAAAAGGAAAGTTAAGAAGCATAGGGCTGTAGCATAATGGATGATTTAACCTTAAGAGCATAAGCTTTGATGTGGAATTCCAGCTCTATGCATCTTAGTTAACAACTTATTTAGCTTCATCAACCTTCTTTCCTACGTGCCCCATGCCCCCAATAATTGGGAAAAACCTTAATAATTGGCTAACTGGGAATAATCCCTTTAACTGTATTCAAAGGATTATTGTGAGGATTAAATGCTGTAATGTAAATAAAGTGTTTGGCCTTGTGCCTGTTTGTAACTCCAGGGGAAAATCCCAGGGCAAAATACCTTTGAACCAAAATCAGTCAAAGGGAGAAATAAAGTGGGAGAAACCCATTTACTGCCTACAAGCAGTCATCTGCTTCTGCTCGCCCATGTCTTATGGCCCAGCTGCAGATAAAAGGACCCCACCTCTCACTCCTGTCCAGATATACCCTCCCTTGCCGTAGTAATTACCTATTGATATAGAGATGGACTACTTCTCTCCGCCCCTTGGAACACCTTTTGATATGGAGATGCCCTAAGGCCAGGCGAGAGACTGTGGAAATACTGCAATTTTACCCACATTGTTATGGAGGTTATATATTAGCTATTATTGTTAATAGATACATACATTGTTTCTTTTAGCAGTCTACCAACTGACATTGCTTTAACTAGTATAAAGCTCAAGTTTCTTATGTTTATGATTTTTAAAATGTATATAATCTAGTGGAAGTTGTTATTCTGAGTTTTAAAATAAGATCCATGTCTCAGGGTTATTTTAGTTTTGTTAAGTTTCTCAGTATTGTGGGTAAAATTGCAGTATTTCCAGAATCTCATGGTTCACTTTAGTGCACGTCCATATCAATAGGTATTTCCAAGGGGTGGAGAGAAGTAGTCCATCTATCAGTAGATAATTACATGGGTGAAGTAGTCCATCTCCATATCAATAGGTAATTATCTAGACTGGAGAGGTTGGGTGGGGCACTCTTTTCTTCTGCAGCTGGTCTGTAGAGATGCAGGACAAGTGCTTGTAAGAAATAAATGTGTTTCTCCCACTTTATTTCTCCCTTTGAGTGATATCAGTTTCAAAAGTATTTTGCCCTGGGATTTCCCCCTGGAGTTACAAGTATAAAAATACCAGAGCAAAGACTGTCAGGAAGATGGCGGTGTGAGCAGGGCAGCGGAAATCTCCTCCCAAAACCATATATATTTTTGAAAATACAACAAATGCAACTATTCCTAAAAGAGAGACTAGAAGATACAGGACAACAGTCAGGTTACAGCTACATCAGCGAGAACTCAGTGCCTCACGAAGTGGGTAAGATACAAAGCCGCGACCCGGTGGACCCCGAGCACTCCCCCACCCCAGCTCACCGGAGGGAGGAAAAGAATCAGACTGGGGAGGAAGTGGAAGCACAGGACTGCTAAATAACCAGGCCTGGTGATCTGCACTGGGAGCACAGACACACATCACATGGTGTACTGGAGATTAGAGAAACGGAACGGCAGGCTCCGAGACAGAGACTGCGAGCTGGTCCCCACAGCCGGCTCCCCTGGGACAAAAGAAAAGCGGGCGCTTTTTTAAAAGTCTTAAAGAGACAAGGCTGCAACAATGGAACAAAATCGTCCCAGTGCACTCAGCGCAGCAGCCTGGGAATCTTGAGGAATTTCGGGCCCCCTAACTGGCTGCTGGGTAAAGAAGCCTGGCCGAAGCCCCTCATGGCGATAAGCAGCCTGCCATTCGTTCCCCCATCGGCCCACGCTGCAAACAGTCCGGTGGATCTGCCACAGCTGCAGAACAAGTGGAGAGCAGCCCCGCCCACAGCAACCACACAGAATCTCCACCCAGCGGGTGCGCAGGTAACTGGGAAGGGCTGCAGAAGCCAGAGCAAGGTCCGGAAGGCACCAAGGGGAGCAAAACACACCTGGTGTGGCTGGAAAGCCCCGCAGTGCTCTAGGCTAGCCTGAGGGTGGCCCCGTCCACGGCAGCTCAGCACTATCCCAGATACTGCCTCCCGGTGTGCGGGTAACCAGCACAGGCTCCGGAGAAGGGCAAGGAGAACAACAAGCAGGAAGGGACTTTGTTCTCGCAGCTGATACAGGTGGCACCTGCCTGCGACCACTTCTATCACCATGAAAAGACAGAAGAATATGGTCCAGTCAAAAATCACCCAGACAACCCCAGAGAGAGGGCCTGTTGGGATACATTTAAACAATCTTCCTGAAAAAGAATTCAGAATAAAAGTCATAACCATAATGATGGACGTACACAAAAATATGCAAGAGCTAAGAGAGGAAGTCAGGAGGGACATTACAGAAATGAAACAATTAATTGACGGGCTAAAGAGCAGACTGGACGAGGTGCAAGAGACTGTTAATGGAATAGAAATCAGAGAACAAGAGTACAGAGAAGCTGAGGCAGAGAGAGATAAAAGGATCTCTAGGAATGAAAGAATATTAAGAGAACTGTGTGACCAATCCAAATGAACAATATTCGCATTATAGGTGTACCAGAGGAAAAAGAGAGAGAAAAAGGGATAGAAAGTGTCTTTGAAGAAATTGTTGCGGAAAACTTTCCCTCGCTGGGGAAGGAAATAGTCTCTCAGGCCATGGAAGCCTACAGATCTCCCAACACAAGGGACACAAGGAAGACAACACCAAGACATATAAAAATTAAAATGGCAAAGATCAAAGACAAGGACAGAGTGTTAAAGGCAACCACAGAGAGAAAAAAGATCACCTACAAAGGAAAACTCATCAGACTATCATCAGACTTCTCAACAGAAACCTTACAGGCCAGAAGAGAATGGCATGATATATTTAATGCAATGAAACAGTAGTGCCTTGAAAAAAGAATACTGTATCCAGCACGACTATCATTTAAATTTGAGGGAGGGATTAAAAATTCCCAGACAAGCAAAAGTTGAAGGAATTTGCCTCCCACAAACCACCTCTACAAGATATCTTAAAAGGACTGCTCTAGATGGAAGCACTCCTAAGGCTAAAAAGATGTCCCCAGAGAAAATAAAATCATAGCAAAGAAAGCAGACCATCCAAATACTAACTAAAGGCAAAAACTAAAATCAACTATCCACAAAAACAAAGGAAATGCAAAAGAGTACAGAATAAAACACCTAGCATATAAAGAATGGAGGAGGAAGAATAAGAAGAGAGAAAAATAAAGAATCATCAGACTCTCTTTATACTAGCTTAACAAGAGAGTTAAGTTAGACTGTTAGATAAGGGTAGTAAAGAAGCTACCCTTGAACCTTTGGTAACCATGAATCTAAAGCTGGTAATGGCAATAATCACCCTAATGTAAATGGACTGAATGCACCAATCAAAAGACACAGAGTAATAGAATGGATAAAAAAACAAACCCATCTGTATGCTGCTTACAAGAGACTCATCTCAAACCCAAAGATATACACAGACCAAAAGTGAAGGGATGGAAAAAGATACTTCATGTAAACAATAGGGAGAAAAAGGCAGGTGTTCCAGTACTTGAATCAGACAAAATAGACTACAAAATGAAGGAAGTAGCAAGAGATAAAGAAGGACATTATATAATGATAAAGGGGTCAGTCCAACAAGAGGATATAACCATTATAAATATCCATGCAACCAACACAGGAGCGCCGACATATGTGAAACAAATACTAACAGAATTAAAGGAGGAAATAGAAAGCAATGTATTCATTTTAGGAGACTTCAACACACCACTCACTCCAAAGAACAGATCAACCAGACAGAAAATAACTAAAGACACAGAGGCACTGAACAACACGCTAGAACAGATGGACTTAAGAGACATCTACAGAACTCTACACCCAAGAGCAACAGGATACATATTCTTCTCAAGTGCACATGGAACATTTTCCAGAATAGACCACATACTAGGCCACAAAAAGAACCTCAGTAAATTCAAAAATATTGAAATTCTACCAAGCAACTTCTCAGATCACAAAGGTATAAAACTAGAAATAAATTGTACAAAGAAAACAAAAAGGCTCACAATACATGGAGGCTTAACAACATGCTCCTAAATAATCAATGGATCAAAAACCAAATTAAAACAGAGATCAAACAATATATGGAGACAAATGACAACAACAGCACAAAGCCCCAACTTTTGTGGGACGCAGCAAAGGCAGTTCTAAGAGGAGAGTATATTGCAATCCAGGCCTATTTAAAAAAGGAAGAACAATCCCAAATGAATAGTCTAAAGTCACAATTATTAAAATTGGAAAAAGAAGAACCTAATGAGATCCAAAGTTACCAGAAGGAGGGACATAATAAAGATCAGAGAAGAAAAAAGTAAAATTGAGAAGAATAGAACAATAGAAAAAAATCGATGAAACCAAAAGCTGGTTCTTTGAAAAAATAAACAAAATAGATAAACCCCTAGCCAGACTTATTAAGAGAAAAAGAGAATGTACACACATAATCAGAAATGAGAAAGGAAAAATAACAACGGACCCCACAGAAATACAAAGAATTATTAGAGAATGCTATGAAGATCTATATGCTAACAAGCTGGAAAACCTAGAAGAAATGGACAACTTTCTAGAAAAATAATACAACCTTCCAATACTGACCAAGCAAGAAACAGAAAAACTAAACAGACCAATTACCAGGAAAAAAATTCAATCAGTAATTAAAAAACTACCCAAGAACAAAAGCCCTCGTCCAGATGGTTTCACCGCTGAATTTTATCAGACATATGGAGAAGAAATAATACCCATTCTCCTTAAACTTTCCATAGAATAGAAGAGGAAGGAATACTTCCAAACTCATTCTATGAAGCCAGCATCACTGTAATACTAAAACCAGGCAAAGACCCCGCCAAAAAAGAAAATTACAGACCAATATTGCTGATGAAAATAGATGCAAAAATACTCAACTAAATATTACCAAACCAAATTCAAAAATACATCAAGAGACTTCCGGGAAGATGGCGGCGTGAGCAGGGCGGCAGAAATCTCCTCCCAACACTGTATTTATCTACGAAAATACAGCAAATACATCTGTTCCTAAAAGAGAGACCAGAATACACAGGAAAGCACACAGCGTGCAGCTACACCGAAGAGGACACGGCACCCCAAGAGGCGGTCTTAAAGAGCCCAGCTGACGTACGTGGCAACTACCAGCGACCACTTCTAAAGCCATGAAAAGACAGAGAAATATGGTTCAGACCAAAATCAACCAAACAACGCCAGAGAGGGAGCCTGAAGGGATGGAAATGCGCAGTCTTCCTGAAAAAGAATTCAGAATAAAAGTCATAACCATGCCGATGGACCTACAGAGAAATGTGCAAGAGCTAAGGGAGGAAGTGAGGGAAGTGAGGAAAGACAATGCAGAAATCAGACAAGTGATCAACAGGCTTAACAGCAGACTGGATGAGATGCAAGATACTGTAAATGGAATAGAAATCAGAAAACAGGAATACAGAGAAGCTGAGGCAGAGAGAGATAAAAGGATTTCTAGGAATGAAAGAATATTAAGAGAACTGTGTGACCAATCAAAACGGAACAATATTCGCATTATAGGAGTACCAGCGGAACAACAGAGAGAAAAAGGGATAGAAAGTGTCTTTGAAGAAATAATTGCTGAAAACTTTCCCTCGCTGGGGAAGGAAATAGTCTCTCAGGACATGGAAGCCTACAGATCTCCCAACACAAGGGACCCAAGGAAGACAACACCAAGACACATAATAATTAAGATGGCAAAGAACAAAGATAAGGACAGAGTATTAAAGGCAGCTAGAGAGAGAAAAAAGATCACCTACAAAGGAAAACCCATCAACTATCATCAGACTTCTCAACAGAAACCTTACAGGCCAGAAGAGAATGGCATGATATATTTAACGTTATGAAACAGAAGGGCCTCGAACCAAGAATATTGTATCCAGCATGATTATCATTTAAATATGATGGAGGGATTAAACAATTTCCAGAGAAACGAAAGTTGAGAGAGTTTGCCTCTCATAAACCACCACTACAGGATATCTTAAATGGACTGCTCTAGATGGAAGAACTCCAAGGCTAAAAACTTGTCACCAGAGAAAATAAAATCATAGCAAAGAAAGCAGACCATCCGAATACTAACTAAAGGCAAAGAATAAAACACCTAGCATATAAAGAATGGAGGAGGAAGAATAAGAAGGGAGAGAAATAAAGAAACAACAGACAGTGTTTACAATTACTTAACAAGAAAGTTAACTTAGATTGTTAGATAGTAAAGAAGCAACCCTTGAACCTTTGGTAACCACGAATCTAAAGCCAGCAATGGCAATAAGTACATATCTATCAATAATCATCCTAAATGTAAATGGACTGAATGTACCAATCAAAAGACACAGAGTAACAGAATGAATAAAAATGCAAGACCCATGTATATGCTGCTTACAAGAGACTCACCTCAAACCCAAAGATATACACAGACCAAAAGTGAAGGGATGGAACAAGATATTTCATGAAAACAGCAAGTAGAAAAAAGCAGGTGTTGCAGTATTTGTATCAGACAAAATAGACTTCAAAACGAAGAAAGTACCAAGAGATAAAGACGGACATTACATTATGATAAAGGGGCCAGTCCAACAAGAAGATATATCCATTATAAATATATATGCACACAACACAGGAGCGCCAGCATATGTGAAACAAATACTAACAGAATTAAAGGAGGAAATAGACAGCGATGCATTCATTTTAGGAGACTTCAACACACCACTCACTCCAAAGGACAGATCAACCAGACAGAAATAAGTAAAGACACAGAGGCACTGAACAACACACTAGAACAGATGGACCTAAGAGACATCTACAGAACTCTACACCGAAAAGCAACAGGATACACATTCTTCTCAAGTGCACATGGAACATTTTCCAGAATAGACCACATACTAGGCCACAAAAAGAACCTCAGTAAACTCAAAAATACTGAAATCCTCCCAACCAACTTCTCAGATCAGCAAGGTATAAAACTAGAAATAAATTTTAGAAAGAAATCAAAAAGGCTCACAAATACATGGAGACTTAACAACACTCTCCTAATTAATCAATGGGTTAACGAGCAAATCAAAACAGAAATCAAAGAATATATGGAGACTAATGACAACAACAACACAAAGCCACAACTTCTGTGGGACGCAGCAAAGGCAGTTCTAAGAGGAAAGTATATTGTAATCCAGGCCTATTTAAAGAAAGAAGAACATTCCCAAATGAATAGTCTAAAGACACAATGACTGAAATTGGAAAAAGAAGAACAAATGAGGCCCAAAGTCACCAGAAGGAGGGACATAATGAAGATTGGAGAAGAAATAAATAAAATTTAGAAGTATAAAACAATAGAAAAAATCAATGAAACCAAGAGCTGGTTCTTTGAAAAAATAAACAAAATAGATAAACCTCTAGCCAGACTCATTAAGACAAAAAGAGAATCTACACACATAAACAGAATCAGAAATGAGAAAGGAAAAATAATGACGGACCCCACAGAAATTCAAAGAATTATAAGAGAATATTATGAAAATGTATATGCTAACAAGCTGGAAAATATAGAAGAAATGGACAACTTGTTAGAGAAATACAACGTTCCAAGACTGACCAAGGAAGAAACAGAAAAACTAAAGAGACCAATCACCAGCAACGAAATTGAATCAGTAATCAAAAAACTACCCAAGAACAAAACCCCCGAACCAGATGGATTCACCTCTGAATTCTACCAGACATATAGAGAAGAAATAATGCCCATTCTCCTTAAAGTTTTCCAAAAAATAGAAGAGGAGAGAATACTTCCAAACTCATTCTATGAAGCCAGCATCACTCTAATACCAAAACCGGGCAAAGACCTCACCAAAAAAGAAAATTACAGACCTATATCCCCGATGAACGTAGATGCAAAAATACTCAACAAAATATTAGCACACCGAATTCAAAAATACATCAAGAGGATCATACACCATGATAAAGTGGGATTCTTCCCATGGATGCAAGGATGGTACAACATTCGAAAATCCATCAACATCATCCACCACATCAACAAAAAGAAGAACAAAAACCACATGATCATCTCCATAGATGCTGAAAAAGCATTTGACAAAATTCAGCATCCATTCATGATTAAAACTCTCAGCAAAATGGGTATAGACGGCAAGAACCTCAACATCATAAAGGCCATATATGACAAACCCACAGCTAACATCATACTTAACGGCGAGACGCTGAAAGCTTTTCATCTAAGATCGGGAACAAGACAGGGATGCCCACTCTCTCCACTATTATTCAACATTGTACTGGAGGTCCTAGTCACAGAAATCAGACAAAACAAAGACATAAAAGGCATCCAGATTGGTAAAGAAGAAGTCAAATTGTCACTATTTGCAGATGACATGATACTGTACATAAAAAACCCTAAAGATTCCATTCCAAAACTACTAGAACTAATATCTGAATTCAGCAAAGTTGCAGGATACAAAATTAACACACAGAAATCTGTTGCTTTCCTATACACTAATGATGAACTAACAGAAAGAGAAATCAGAAAAACAATTCCATTCACAATTGCATCAAAAAGAATAAAATACCTAGGAATAAACCTAACGAAGGAAGTGAAAGACCTGTACTCTGAAAACTACAAGACACTCCTAAGAGAAATTAAAGAGGACACTAACAAATGGAAATGCATCCCATGCTGTTGGCTAGGAAGAATAAATATTGTCAAAATGGCTATACTACCTAAAGCAATCTACAGATTCAACACAATCCCTATCAAACTACCAACAGCTTTCTTCAATGAACTGGAACAAATAATTCTAAAATTCATATGGAACCACAAAAAACTCCGAATAGCCAAAGCAATCCTGAGAAGGAGGAATAAAACAGGGAGGGAATTACGCTCCCTGAGTTCAAGCTCTACTACAAAGCCACAGTCATCAAGACAATTTGGTATTGGCCCAAAAACAGACCCACAGACCAGTGGAACAGAATAGAAAATCCAAAAATCAACCCAAACATTTACAGTCAATTAATATTTGATAAAGGAGCCTTGGATATACAATGGGGAGATGACAGCCTCTTCAGCAGCTGGTGTTGGAAAAACTGGACAGCTATGTGTAAGAGAATGAAACTGAACTACTCTCTAGCCCCATACACAAAGGTGAACTCAAGGTGGATCAAAGACCTGAATGTAAGTCATGAAACCATAAAACTCTTAGAAAAAAACATAGGCAAAAATCTCTTGGACATAAACATGAGCGACTTCTTCATGAACATATCACCCCGGGCAAAGGAAACAAAAGCAAAAATGAACAAGTGGGAGTATATCAAGCTGAAAAGCTTCTGTACAGCAAAGGACACCATCAGTAGCAGAAAAAGACATCGTACAGTATGGGAGAATATATTCATAAATGACGTATCTGATAAAGGGTTGACATCCAAAATATATAAAGAACTCATGCACCTCAACAAACAAGAAGCAAATAATCCAATTACGAAATGGGCAGAGGACATGAATAGACACTGCTCCAAAGAAGAAATTCAGATGGCCAACAGGCACATGAAAAGATACTCCACATCGCTAATCATCAGAGAAATGCAGATTAAAACTCACTGAGATATCACCTCACACACGTGAGGATGGCCACCATCCAAAACACAAACAACAACAAATGTTGGCGAGGATGTGGAGAAAATGGAAGCCTCCTCCACTGCTGGTGGGAATGCAAATTAGTTCAACCATTGTGGAAAGCAGTATGGAGGTTCCTCAAAAAACTCAAAATAGAAATACCATTTGACCCAGGAATTCCACTCCTAGGAATTTACCCTAAGAATGCAGCAGCCCAATTTGAAAAGGACAGATGCACCCTTATGTTTATTGCAGCACTATTTACAATAGCCAAGAAATGGAAGCAACCTAAGTGTCCATCAGTAGATGAATGGATAAAGAAGATGTGGTACATATACACAATGGAATATTATTAAGCCATAAGAAGAAAACAAATCCTACCATTTGCAACAACATGGATGGAGCTAGAGGGTATTATGCTCAGTGAAATAAGCCAAGCCGAAAAGACAAGTATCAAATGATTTCACTTATATATGGAGTATAAGAACAAAGAAAAAATACTGAAGGAACAGAACAGCAGCAGACTCACAGAACCCAAGAACGGAGTAATAGTTACCAAAGGGAAAGGGACTGGGGAAAATGGACGGGAAGGGAGGGATAAGAGGGAAAAAGGGGCCTTATGATTAGCAGACATAATGTTGGGGGGGCATGGGGAGGGTTGTACAACTCAGAGAAGATTAGTAGTGATTCTATAGTGTCTCAGTACGGTGATGGACAGTGAGTGTAATGGGGTTGGTGTGGGGGGACCTGATGAAGGGGTAGTTTAATAACCATAAGATTGCACATGTAATTGTATATTAATGATACCAAAATAAATTTTATTTAAAAAAATACATGAAAAGGATCATACACCATGATCAGGTGGCATTCATCTCAGGGATGCAAGGATGGTACAACATTCGAAAATCCATCAGCATCATTCAACACATCAACAAAAAGAAGAACAAAAACCACATGATCATCTCCATAGATGCTGAAAGAGAATTTGACAAAATTCAACATCCATTTATGATTAAAACTCTCAACAAAATGGGTATAGAGGGCAAGTACCTCACCTTAATAAAGGCCATATATGACAAACCCACAGCCAACGTCATACTTAAATGAAAGCTTTTCATCTAAGATCGGGAGCAAGACAGGGATGCCCACTCTTCCCACTGTTACTGAACATATTTCTGGAGGTCTTACCCATGGCAATCATACAAAACATAGAAATACAAGGCATCTAGATTGGTAAAGAAGAAATCAAACTGTTATTATTTGCAGATGACATGATATTGTACATAAAAAACCCTAAAGACTCCACTCCAAAACTGCTAGAACTAATATCTGAATTCAGCAAAGTTGCAGGATACAAAATTAACACTCAGAAATCTGTTTATTTCCTATACACTAACAATGAGCTAACAGAAAGAGAAATCAGGAAAACAATTCCATTCACAATTGCATCAAAAAGAATAGTATACCTAGGAATAAACCTAACGAAGGAAGTGAAAGACCTATACCCTGAGAAGTATAGGACACTCCTAAGAGAAATTAAAGAGGATACCAACAAATGGAAATTCATCCCATGCTCTTGTCTAGTACGACTAAATATTGTGAAAATGGCTATACTACCTAAAGCAATCTACAGATTCAACGCAATCCGTATCAAACTACCAACAGCTTTCTTCAATGAACTGGAACAAATAATTCTAAAATTCATATGGAACCACAAAAGACCCCGAATAGCCAAAGCAATCCTGAGAAGGAAGAATAAAATGGGGAAGTACACTTCCAGACTTCAAGCTCCGCTACAAAGCCACTGTAATCAGGACAATTTGGTACTGGCACCAGAACAGACCCATAGATCATTGGAACAGAATAGAGAGTCCAGACATTAACTCAAACATATATGGTTAATTAATATATGATAAAGGAGCCATGGATATACAATGGGGAAATGACAGCCTCTTGAACAGCTTGTGTTTGTAAAACTGGTCAGCTACATGTAAGAGTAGGAAACTGGACTACTGACTAACCCCATACACATAAGTAAACTCAAAATGGATCGAAGACCTGAATGTAAGTTATGAAACCATAAAACTTTTAGAAAAAATCATAGGCAAAAATCTCTTGGCCATAAACACAAGCAACTTCTTCATGAACATATCTCCCCAGGTAAGGGAAACAAAAGCAAAAATGAACAAGTGGGACTATATCAAGCTGAAAAGCTTCTGTACAGCAAAGGACACCATCAGTAGAACAAAAAGATATCCTACATTATGGGAGAATAGAGTCATAAATGACATATGTGATAAGGGGTTGACATCCAAAATATGTAAAGAGCTCATGCACCTCTCAACAAAGAAAAAGGAAATAATCCAATTAAAAAATGGGCAGAGGATCTGAATAGACACTTCTCCAAAGAAGAAATTCAGATGGCCAACTGGCACATGAAAAGATGCTCCACATCGCTAATCATCAGAGAAATGCAAATTAATACCACAATGAGATATCACCTCACACCAGTAAGGATGGCCAACATCTAAAAGACAAGCAGCAACATATGTTGGCGAGGATGTGGAGAAAGGGGAACCCTCCCACACTGCTGGTGGGAATACAAATTAGTTCAACCATTGTGGAAAGCAGTATGGAGGGTCCTCAAAAAACTCAAAATAGAAATATCATTTGTCCCAGGAATCCCACTCCTAGTAATTTACCCTAAGAATGCAGCAGCCCAGTTTGAAAAAGACGTATGCACCCCTATGTTTATTGCAGCACTATTTACAATAGCCAAGAAATGGAAGCCACCTAAGTGTTTATCAGTGGATGAATGGATAAAGAAGATGAGGTACATATACACAATGGAATATTATTCCGCCATAAGAAGAAAACATATCCAGACATTTGCAACAGCATGGATGGAGCTAGAAGGTATTATCCTCTGTGAAATAAGTGAGGCAGAAAAAGACCAGTATCAAATCATTTCACTCATATGTGGAGTATAAGAACAAAGAAAAAAACTGAAGGAACAAAACAGCAGCAGACTCACAGAACCCAAGAACGTACTAACAGTTACCAAAGAGAAAGGGACTGGGGTGGATGGGTGGGAAGGGAGGGATAAGGGGCAAAAAGGGGCAATACGTGTAGCAGCCATAATGTAGTAGGAGTGGGGCACATGGAGGGCTGTACAACTCAGAGAAGACAAGTAGTGATTCTGTAGCATCTCACTACGCTGATGGACAGTGATTGTAATGGGGTGTGTGGGGGGCACTTGATAATGTCGGGAGTCTTGTAATCATAATGTTGCACATGTAATTGTATATTAACGATACCAAAAACAAAAGAAAACACAACAGAACACCAGAGCAAGTAGTAAAGTCAGTTGATTTGAAATCAAAAGACGTGAGGTCGTGTTTTACGTCTGGTAACAGAGTGATCTTAGGCAAATCATTGAGCTCTTCTTGGCTTCACTTTCCTTAATTGTCTAGAGAGGGCACCACAGATGATTTCTGAAGTTATTTTCAGGGTAAAAGTCTTAGTTCAAAAACAGGGAAGTACCATGATTTTGAGTTGCAGATTATTTGCATCCCCAAAGTAGCATTTTAAGGGTGTTATATAATAAACCCTGATACCATTCACCCTGTTTTCTAGCATCTTTGCTGAGAAAAAAACTGTCTCAGGGAGCAATGATTCAGTGTTAAATTTGATAACTCATGTAAGTTGACTGTCACAGCACCTGCCATGTAGTAGGCTCCAGAAGATAGTAAGTTTCCTTTTCTATTGAGATCTTCCCCCTGCCTCCTACTCCCAGGGTATAACTCTATGGGCATCTCAAATGCAAGTAAGATACATTCATTGTAATGGATGCTCAGGTGCAGCACCTAGACCTCTTTCAGGACAAAGAGGCATTCTCCTAGCTACCTGGAGTCATGGCTCAGGTGCATCCTTCTCTGGGAGTTGTCCTTGCTGAAGGAATCTGTCTCACCCAAGATTATGTCTCCTTCCTGGAATCAGCCTGCACTTTATTACTGGTTGATGTGGAGGATACAAAAAATCATCCTCTTGCCTTGATTAGGGACTTCTTTGAAGGGCCATCCTAGCTTCAGGACTCTCAGGAGATTAGCTGAGGCTGCTGGTGCAGCTGTGTTACTGACAATACTGTTCAAATTCTCCCAGACATACTGCTCTTGTACCCACACAGATGTTCTTGAAGGTACTCCCCAGTAACCCTCATGCTTGCAGATTTCGGAGTCTCAGGAGTCTGTTTCCTTGGGAACCTGAATTAGGAGTCATCTGGTATTTGGATAGTCTTTCTCAGGGATTTTTGCATTATAAAAGATGGTTATTTCAGGGTGGATTTAATTTTTGTGTTCTACTTCTTTGAAACTGATATTTTACATATCTTTTATAACAGTAATTCATCCCTAGTAGATTAGATTTTCTCTTAGATTTTATAGTGCTACAAAGTAGGTTTTCAAGACCATTTGCTGGGATTTGGAGCATGGGCCACAGATGCTCTGTTCAAGAAATTTTATTATCAGTACTTTTCCCAGTTCCATCAAGTGATTTTAAAACTTAAAAATGAAAAGTGGCTTTTTTGATTTTTTTTAATTAAGGTATCATTGATATACATACAATCTTATGAAGGTTTCATATGAGCAACATTGTGGGCACTACATTCATCCATATTGTTGAGTCCCCACCCACACCTCATCGCAGTCACTGTCCATTAGTGTTGTAAGATGCTATAGAGTCACTACTTGTCTTCTCTGTGCTAAACTGCCTTCCCTGTGACCCTCCTACATTATGTGTGCTAATCGTAATGCCCTTAATCCCCTTTTCCCTCCCTCCCCACCCTCTTCCCTTTGGTAACTGCTAGACCCTTCTTGGAGTCTGAGTCTGCTGCTGTTTTGTTCCTTCAGTTTTGCTTTTGTTGTTATATTCCACAAATGAGTGAAATCATTTGGCACTTGTCCTTCTCCACCTTACTTATTTTACTGAGCATAATACCCTCCAGGTCCATCCATGTTGTTGCAAATGGTAGGATTTGTTTTCTTCTTACGGCTGAATAATACTCCATTGTGTATATGTACCACATCTTCTTTATCCATTCATCTACTGATGGACACTTAGGTTGCTTCCATGTCTTGGCTATTGTAAACAGTGTTGTGATGAACATAGGGGTGCATATGTGTTTTTGAATATGGGATCTTGCTTTTTGGGGGGGTAAATTCCAAGAAGTGGAATTCCTGGGTCAAATGGTATTTCTCTTTTTAGTTTTTTGAGGAACCTCCATATTGCTTTCCACACTGTTTGAACTAATTTACTTTTCCACCAAGTGTTGGAGAGTTCCCCTTTCTGCACATCCTCGCCAGCATTTGTTGTTCCTTGTCTTTTGGATGTTGGCCATTCTAACTGGTGTGAGGTGATACCTCATTGTGGTTTTAATTTGCATTTCCCTGTAAATTAACAATGTGCAGCATCTTTTCATGTGTCTGTTGGAAACATGGCTTCTTCTTAAAACTAGAGTGTCATCTTTATTTTGGTATATTTTTGTGTCTGTCTAGCCATACTTGTTGAATCAAAACACCTGATTCTAAACTTGCTTAAAATAGTAGATCAAGTTTATTTATATTGTAGACATTTAATTGTTGGATATTTTAAAAAATGTGTTAGATATTAAAAAAAGCTTTTGTTATTTTACTTAATATTGAGTTAGTTGTATGATGTCCATAATACAGTTTAGTTTCTTATAACTTATCTATGATTAGTTTTAATAGTCTTAGTCTCTTACTGATTTGGGTGCTTTTTCCTCTTTTTTTCTGACTTGACTGCTTTTGAGAGGTAAATTAATTTCATGTAACTATTAATAACCAATAACTAATTTTTAGAGTTTTAGAATTGTCCATAAGCATATAGAGATTGGAAATAAATTTGACTTTGTATGGACATGCATTTAAGTTAGCCAGCTTAGGGACCAAATGAATCATGGAATGAGGATTGTGGAGCTAGAAGGACCCATGATCATGTCCTGACCTGAAACTTACTGATGAAATTGAGATAGAGAAATTAAGTGTCTTGGTGAGTATCAGAGGGATGACCAAGAAACATTTTAGATAGTACAGAGAATATATTGAATTGGGACCTGGGAAACCTAACTTTTAATTGCAGCTCTACCATTAGATATCAGAGTGATGCTAGGGCTTAGTTTCCTTATCTATGAAGTGATACAATTGGGATATGATTTCTGAGATGCTTTCCAGCTTTTAAATTTTGATTCAAGTCCTTTTTTGGGAGTGGTGCACTTAATGTAAGTGTCTATTATTTACAGTGTATCTAACTAATGCTATGCACTGGTTTAAACATTTTGCATGTATTATTTAATTTAATCCTCACAATGATTCTGTGTGCCTGACTTTATTACCTCCACTTTACAAATGGGAATTTGAGGCTTAGAGAAGTTAAGTATATTTACACAGCTTCTAAATGGGTAAGCTGGAAGTTGGATGCAGATCTGTGTGACTCTAACTTCTGTATTCTGGATCACTAGCCCAAGATTTAGGTGCACTTTTGTTTTGGGAACATTTGACAGGCCCTGTTGAAAATAAAAACAAGAGACAGTTGCATTTAGATAAGTATATGCTTCTGATCCCCTTCTCTGGCATAGTGTAGTTTTGTGTGTCAGTAGGTTAATCAGGAAAGACTTAGGATTCAGAAGTATATTGTGTGTTGGCACTTGAGAAATTTTGGAGAGGGCTAGAATCAGATGCAACAGGGGGATAACCTCTTAGAGAAACACTGACAGACAAATTGAATAGGGATTGTACTCATTTCAGCACTAATAATTTAACAGCTTGGGTGACTACCTTGCTCACTGAAGTTGTAGATGGCTCTTGGTTGGGTTGAATTGCTCACATTTCAGAAAACAGGAATTGTTCTCAGCTGAAAGATGATATAAATGAGTTAGGGTTGAATGTGATATATTTCTAAAGAAGCTTACTATTTTTTATATGTGTTTTTATGATGGATAGAAAGTTGTAAAGTTATATGATACTAAAACTTTTCTAGGTCACGGTCATATTACAAAAGTCTGAATAAGCTTTCTACTTCAGAATTTGTTATTGATCAGGATGTATTCAGTTTTAAGAAGATGGAGAAATGAGAAGGAACCCTGAGGACAAAAAATAGTAATTAGCTAAAATGAACTTTGAGACAAATTTAAAGGTGTTAGAGTTATAATGGAGATGAGAATGAAGAGTATTAGTGACTGTTTTCAAGACTGGAAATTTACAGCACAAATTTTATATGAAGTTTGAAGCTGACAGCTAGGAGAAGTTAGGATTAGGAGCACAGAAGGTATAAAATGAAAGGTAGAAGGTCCCTTCTCCAGTAATCATTGCTAATGGTTTCTTGTGTACTTTTCCACAATTTTTTTGATGCATATATCTGAAAGAAAAGAGAGGGGATAGATGAAAGGAAAAAGAGGGGATGCAAACTCAATGGTCCAAGCAGGTTTATTCCTAAACCTGAGAGGGACCCCTCTGTCCTGGCCAGCAGAACAAAGGAAAAGGGGTCTCTAACACATCAAGAGGCTTTTTATGGCCAGGGTTTTCTGTGGGCTTTTTGAGGGGAGGTGTCAGGGGAAAGGTGGGCTTGTGGCTTGCTGCCTTGTCCTCTGGAGAATGCTTGTAGCCTACATAAAATGAAACCTAGGTCTTTCTGAGATGGTGGGTGGGCTTATTCAAAAGGCTGTACTCCTGTCCGGAGTCTATCAATTTCCATTAACATTATACAGATAAGATCATACTCACATGAGGTTGAATTGTTTTTTTCATTTAATATAGTTTGGAGAGCTGCCTTTTTCTATTTTTAACAACTACCTTATATTCTACTACATGGATTATCAAAATTTAACTAGTCTCCTATTGAAAGACATTTAGTTTGTTGCCAGTTTTGCTGTTATAAACAACACTGCAGCGAACATGCTTATATAAATATAGGTGGTGTTCTTGTGAATTTTCCCACTGAGTAATTTCCTAGCAGTAAGTTAGAGAATATGTATGTTTTCTGTATTTAGTAACACTCCTACTAACGATGGATGAGTGTTGGTTTTCCAACCACCTTTCCACCAATGAGTATTGTCAAAGAATGAAAACATCTTAATTTTATTTAAATATCCTGAAAGCCAGATTGTCAGTTATCATTTAGTTTTCCAGTTTTTTGTTTACCTTGAAAAGTTAAAAAAGAAAAAATGGAAAATCAAATAATGTAAATCTTGGAGTAGTTACATTAATCCTCTTTTAATACATGAAAACTATTGTGTGTCAGTTAAATTCAGGTGGGCACTCTTATTGTGTCCTAGGATTTGTGGTGAATACATCACCCTGTATAGGACTCCTGTCCTCAAAAAGGTTGCTTTTCTCTTTTGTGGAGAAGATATGACATTGCATCTACTATATCTAATTGTATTTATTGGTATATAATAAACGCAAACTTTGGCTTTGGCTAAATCAACCACCAATTTATTTGCTCTAGATTCTGTAGATCAACAATTTGGGTGAGGCTTAGCTGAGTGGTTCTTCTGCTGGACTTTCTTAAAGTTGCTTATATTGGTAGAATTATCTGTCAGTTTGATTGGGATGGATAGTCTAAGGTGGCCTCACTCAGATCCCTGATTATGTTAATTGGGCCACAAGTGTCTGAGGCCAGCCTAGGCTTATGTGGTGGCAGAAGAGTTCCAGCAATTCCTGTTGTGCAACCACTTTTCATGTATCTGTGTGTATCTCACTTGTTACTCTACCATCAGCCACAGCAAGTCTTATGGCCAGCCCAGAGTCCATGTGGGAGAGGATTACACAAGAGAATTACAGAGGCATTAAAACATAGGCGTGATTCATTGAGGGTCATGATCTACCACAGATACCACTTTCTTCTTTGTTGTACTATGAGTGTTATAAATAAGAGAAGTATAAATAAGGGACATAATAGAATTTAAAGAAAAAGATTTCTTACCTGAGAGGGAAGATTCAGGAAAGGTTGTATGATGTTATTTAAGTTGGAAAGACTGATTTCATCAACAGTTGCAAAATCATCATTTTCTAAATCATTCCTTCTCCATTAACTGACATTTTTTTTGTAAAGAACTTTTCAACATCAACCAGGGCTATTTGGTTACCATGAATTTCAGTGCATACTGGAAGGGCAGTATAAATGCTTAAATCTTTTCCTTTCATTACTAATTTCCAGAATAAGAGTTGGTATATTACTTTAGTAATAATCAATGAAGCTTGTTTATTTGTCTTTTGCTTTTCTCTGTTCTTGAGAAAAGAGAACTCATACATTTTTAAATATGTTTTATGAACTCATGGATTTATATGTATTTAGTGGATTTCAATCAATTTAAGTTAGTTTGATTTTTTTGATGTGCACATTGTCCCTGCTGTAGCTAGTGGAAGTGCCTTCAAGGTGACTTTTGGCAACAGGACCCTATTAGTGTTTGATAGCTTCCTTGCTTTTTGGCATAACAGTGTGTTCCAGCTTCATCTTGTAACATTTCTCCTCCAGGCTGGAATCAGTCATTTTTTTCCAAAAGTCCTGGTTCTTTTTAGTTGAAAATGCTATTTAGACACCACTTCCTGGGTACTTAGGGGTGCTCCTTGCTTCTGGGTTATCATTGCTTTTAAGGTTTTAAGTGGTAACAACTAGGATATATAATTTTAAAGGCAAAAAAAAGCATGAGTTCAAATTTAAGATTATAATTGGTTTTTATTTCTTTGAGTTTATATCTTTTTTATTTTATACTGAATATCTTGGTTCTTAGCATTATTTTTTCCTAAAAATATAAAAACAGCTTTACAAAAACAGTATTAATATTACTGTTAGTAGTGCTAAATTAATTTTACAGTTTTTTTCTCAAGAGTTCTTTTTGTCCTTATATCTAAGACCAAGTAATCAAAACACTGTATTAAATCACATGAAATAATTATTTTCTTTGTGTGGCTATACTACCAGCTTGAGATTCAGTTAGGTTTTTAAAAATTAAAAAAAATTTAAATTGTGGTAACATAAAATTTACCGTTTTTACCATTTTAAAGTGTATAATTCAGTGACATTAAATACATTCATATTGTGCAACATCACAACTATGTATCTACGGAACATTTTCATAATCCCAAACTGAAATTCTGTACCTTTAAACAATAACTCATTTCCCCTACCCGCTAGTCTTTAATAATTACTTTTCTATTTCCTGTATTTATGAATTCAGTAATTCTAAGTACCCCATATAGTGGAATCTCACATATTTGGCCTTTCGTGTCTGGCTTATTTCACTTAGCATAATGCTTCCTAGGTTCATCCATGTTGTAGCATGTTTTACAAAACTTCCTTTTAAAGGCTGAGTAATTGTACGTATATACCACGTTTTGTAAATCCATTTACCCATAGATGGACATTTGTGTTATTTCCACTTTTTTGCTATTTTGAATGATGATGTTATGAATATTGGTATACAGACATCTATTCAAATTCAGTTTGATTTTAACTGAGGTTTTTAATAAGGGAGGTTTATTATTAACTAAGCTAGAAAACATAGGGGGAAAAGAAAACTTTTCCTGGGTTAGTAAAGGACTGAGATAAATGAAACGTTTGATTTTGGCTATGATTCATTTGTGGTGCTTTGGAAATCAATTAGAAATCAACTGGAAATATGGGTATAGAGTGCTAAATTAGGTTTCTCTTATATAGTCCAGGTGAGAGATAATGGCACCTTGAACTAAGGTAATGAAAGAGAGATGGAAAAAGTAATGAGTCAAAATTTATGTTGGTGATTGGCTTTAAAGGTTAAGGAAGAGAGGAGTTAAGGGTAACGTTCTGGATTTAGGCAGGGTGAGTGTGTAATGTTTCTGTAAATTGAGATAGAGAATTCACATGGATGAAAAGTTTGTGAGAAAAGATAAATTTGGTTTTGAATAAACTGACTTTAGGGGACAGGTGGAGATATTTAACAGGACTGGGAAATATGAATTTTACCTTCAGAGTTTGGATTAAATTTAAAGCTTTACTTTCTGTCAGCATTGGGGTAATTACAATTAAGGGAGTAAATGAGATCACCTAGAGGGTAAATGGTAAGCTAAGAGGTTGAGCATGAAATCCTCCTGGGAAGTCCTGTAATGCTTTCTATGAAATTAAAGAAAAAATTTCCCTATGTAATTTTTTTTTATTTGGCCTTGACCTCTGGGGCATGCTGGTGGAATATATCAGTCTGAAGCTCAATAAGAACACTATACCTCAATAGCAGACATCAACATATATTAAATAGTTGAAGATAGGAGAATTGAATAGGTCACCTGAGAGCAACATATTCACTGATGGAACAAAAGAAGAGATGGCAGTATCCTAAGAAGACATATACGTGATAGGTGAAGGACAAGGGACCCAGGAAAGAAGTAAAGAAATTTCCCTATGAAATATTACTTGTAATTTGCAAGTATGGGGTAAGTTCTTAGCTTTTAATAGTAGGAAAAGGGTAGTGAGGGCCTTAAGAAATCTTTGATTATCCACTTACAGTTCAAGGATTTATTAGGCAATGTATTTATTTAAAGCACCTATCTTAAGGTCTGCATTTAGTGGATGGCTTTTCAAACTTTGAATTTGTAAAAATCTTCCTACTTTTTATGGTGGGCTAAGGGTAAAATAGAATAAAATCAATGCTGGAAGTTACATTTTACTTTCAGAAATCCTTATAAATGTCTTACAAGTCCTCAGGGTTTTGAGGTTTGTTATTTAATTTCTAATACTTGTATTCTTTCCAGTTTTAGAAATAATTTTGCTAAGAAATAAGGTGTGTATAGTATTCTACAGAAATGTTTTTTTCAAAAATTTTTGTAAAAGAAAAAATTTAAGTCAACTCACCTTTTTCTGGGAATTAATCTATTATTAAATACTCAGCTTTTGCTGATTTGCCTTGTTTCCTATCTGGTTTCAGTAGAATGGTATGGCTTGTGTATTTGCTTATTACGCATTTAATTTATTGTGTCTCTTCTGTGTGCAAAAGACTGTTACAGTTATCATTTTAGTCATTTTTAGTGCTTTGTAGGTAGGTAAGATTTAGACATAAGGTTCTTTATCTTTAATGGCAATTTGTTTGTGAAACTGATTTATTTTCCCAATGAAATTTTTGCTCTGTTCCTGCTTAATCTTCTAAAGAGTGAAGCCACATATATAGAATAATTGGTGGGATAGGGTGAGTATGCTGAGAGTTTGGAAGCTCTGATTCAGTATATTACTAGACATTAGGAACACTTTTGTTATTCATCTATGAAATATTTGTTTCTTATATGTATATGGTACCTGATGTTTGTTTTGTTTCTGTTTTTCTTTGCTGTTAGATTTTCAGTCATGATTGGAAGGCATAACTTTTGGTTGCTTTGGATCACAGAAGGGCAGTAATGATTCTCACATGTAGATTAAAGAAACTTCATGTTGTTAAAACTTCTATGCTAGTGATATTTCCTCTCAAGTTATTATATAATGATAAGTAATGGTAAATAATTGTAACTTTTTTCCCCAGTGAAATGCTGTTTTTTTTTTTAATTAAAAAAAAATTTTTTTAATTTTATTAAGGTATTATTGATATACACTCCTATGAAGGTTTCACATGAAAAAACAATGTGGTTACTACATTTACCCATATTATCAAGTCCCCACTCATACATACCCCAATTCAGTCCCAGTGATTCCCCACACCATGTGTACTAAACATAATACCCCACAATCCCCTTCTCCCTCCCTCCCTACCCGCCCTCCCACACCACTCCCCTTTGGTAAACACTAGTTTCTCTTGGAGTCTCTGAGTCTGCTGCTGTTTTGTTCCTTCAGTTTGGCTTTGTTGTTATGCTCCACAAATGAGGGAAATCATTTGGCAATTGTCTTTCTCTGCCTGGCTTATTTCATTGAGCATAATATCCTCCAGCTCCATCCATGTGTTGCAAATGGTAGGATCTGTTTCTTTTTTATGGCTGAATAGTATTCCATTGTGTATATGTAACACTTCTTCTTTATCCATTCATCTAGTGATGGACACTTAGGTTGCTTCCTTTTCTTGGCTATTGTAAATAGTGCTATGATAAACATAGGGGTGCATATGTCTTTTTCAAACTGGGCTGCTGCATATTTAGGGTAAATTCCAAGGAGTGGAATTCCTGGGTCAAATGGTATTTCTATTTTGAGTTTTTTGAGGAACCTCCATACTGCTTTCCACAATGGTTGAACTTATTTGCATTCCCTCCAGCAGTGTAGGAGGGTTCCCCTTTCTCCACATCCTCACCAGCATTTGTTGTTGTTTGTCTTTTGGATGTTGGCCATCCTCACTGGTGTGAGGTGATATCTCATTGTGGTTTTAATTTGCATTTCCCTGATAATTAGTGATGTGGAGCATCTTTTTATGTGTTTGTTGGCCATCTGAATTTCTTCTTTGGAGAACTGTCTCTTCATATATCCTCTGCCCATTTTTTTAATTGGGTTATTTGCTTTTTGGATGTTGAGGTGTGTATGTTCTTTATATATTTTAGATGTTAACCCCTTGTCGGATATTTACAAATATATTCTCTCATATTGTAGGATGCCTTTTTGTTCTGTTGATGGTGTCCTTTGCAGTACAGAAAACTTTTTAGTTTGATGTAGTCCCATGAGTTCATTTTTGCTTTTGTTTCTCTTGCTCAAGGAGATGCGTTCAGAAAGAACTTGCTCATGCTTATATTCAGGAGATTTTTGCCTATGTTGTCTTCTAACAGTTTTATGGTTTCATGACTTACATTCAGGTCTTTGATCCATTTTAAGTTTACTTTTGTGTATGGGGTAAACAATAATCCAGTTTCATTCTCTTGCATGTAGCCGTCCAGTTTTGCCAACACCAGTTGTTGAAGAGGCTGTCATTTTCCCATTGTATGTCCATGGCTCCTTTATCATATATTCATTGACCATATATGGTTGGGTTTATATCAGGGCTCTCTATTAGTCTGTTCCATTGGTCTGTGTGTCTGCTCTTGTGCTATTACCAAATTGTCTTGATTACTGTGGCTTTGTAGTAGAGCTTGAAGTTGGGGAGCATAATATGCCCAGCTTTATTCTTCCTTCTCAGGATTGCTTTGGCTATTTGGGGTCTTTTGTGGTTCCATATGAATTTTAGAATGATTTTCTCTAGTTCGTTGAAGAATGCTGTTGGTACTTTGATAGGAATTGCATTGAATCTGTAGATTGCTTTAGGCAGGATGGCCATTTTGACAATATTAATTCTTCCTATCCATGAGCATGGGATGTGTTTCCATTTATTGGTATCTTCTTAAATTTCTCTCATGAGTGTCTTGTAGTTTTCAGAGTATAGGTCTTTCACTTCCTTGGTTAGGTTTATTCCTAGGTATTTTATTCTTTTTGATGCAACTGTGAATGGAATTGTTTTCCTGATTTTTCTCTGCTAGTTCATTGTTAGTGTATAGGAATGCCACAGATTTCTGCATATTAATTATGTATCCTGCAACTTTGCTGAATTCAGATATTAGATTTAGTAGTTTTTGAGTGGATTCTTTAGGGTTTTTTATGTACAATATCATGTCATCTGCAAACAGGGACAGTTTAACTTCTTCCTTGCCAGTCTGGATGCCTTTTATTTCTTTGTGTTGTCTGATTGCCGTGGCAAGGACCTCCAGTACTATGTTGAATAGAAATGGGGAGAGTGGGTATCCTTGTCTTGTTCCCAATCTTAAAGGAAAAGCTTTCACCTTCTCGCTGTCAAGTATAATGTTGGCTGTGGGTTTGTCATACATGGCCTTTATTATGTTGAGGTACTTGTCCTGTATACCCATTTTGTTGAGAGTTTTTATCATGAATGGATGTTGAATTTTGTCAAATGCTTTTTCAGCGTCTATGGAGATGATTATGTGGTTTTTGTCCTTGTTTTTGTTCATGTGGTGGATGATGTTGATGGATTTTCATATGTTGTACCATCCTTACATCCCTGGAATACATCCTACTTGATCATGATGGATGATGTTTTTGATGTATTTTTGAATTTGGTTTGCTAATATTTTGTTGAGTATTTTTGCATCTGTGTTCATCAGGGATATTGGTCTGTAATTTTTTTTTTTTTTTGTGGTGTCTTTGCCTGGTTTTGGTGTTTGAGTGATGTTGATGTTGGCCTCATAGAATGAGTTTGGAAATATTCCCTCTTCTACTCTTTGGAAAACTTTAAGGAGGATGGGTAAGTAGGTCTTCACTAAATGTTTGATAAAATTCAGTGGTGAAGCCATTTGATCCCGGCGTTTTGATTTTAGGTAGGTTTTTGATTATGAGTTCAATTTCGTTGCTGGTAATTGGTCTGTTCAGATTTTCTGTTTCTTTCTGGGTCAGCCTTGGAAGGTTGTATTTTTCTAGAAAGTTGTCCATTTCTTCTAGGTTATCCAGTTTGTTAGCATATAATTTTTCATAGTGTTCTCTAATAATTCTTTGTATTTCTGTGGTATCCATAGTGATTTTTCCTTTCTCATTTCTGATTTTGTTTATGTGAGTAGACTCTGTTTTTTTTCTTGATAAGTCTGGCTAGGGATTTATTTATTTTGTTTATTTTCTCAAAGAACCAGCTCTTGATTTCATTGATTCTTTCTATTGTTTTATTCTTCTCGATTTTATTTATTCCTGCTCTAATCTTTATCATATCCCTCCTTCTACTGACTTTGGGCCTCATTTGTTCTTCTTTTTCTAGTTTCATTAATTGTGAGTTTAGACTGCTCATATGGGATTGGTCTTTCCTGAGGTAGGCCTTTATTGCAATATACTTTCCTCTTAACATGGCCTTCACTGCATCCCACAGATTTTGTGGTGTTGAATTATTGTTGTCATTTGTCCCCATATATTGCTTGATCTCTGTTTTTATTTGGTCATTTATCCATTGGTTATTTAGGAGCATGTTGTGAAGCCTCCATGTGTTTGTGGGATTTTTCATTTTCTTTGTGTAATTTATTTCTAGTTTCATACCTTTGTGGTCCGAGAAAGTAGTTGTTAGAATTTCAATCTTTTTGAATTTACTGAGGCTCTTTTTGTGGCCTAGTATATTATCTATTCTTGAAAATGTTCCATGTGCACTTCAGAAGAATGTGTATTTTGCTGCTTTTGGGTGTAGAATTCTGTAGATGTCTGTTAAGTCCATCTGTTCTATTATGTTGTTCAGTGCCTCTGTCTCCCTACTTATTTTCTGTCTGGTTGATCTGTCTTTCAGAGTGAGTAGAGTGTTGAAGTCTCCTAGAATGAATGCATTGCATTCTATTTCTCCTTTTAATTCTGTTAGTATTTGTTTCACATATGTAGGTGCTCCTGTGTTCAGCACATAGATATTTATAATGGTTATATCTTCTTGGTAGACTGACCCCTTTATCATTATGTAATTTCCTTCTTTGTCTCTTGTGACTTTCTTTGTTTTGAAGTCTATTTTGTCTGATACAAGTACTGCAACTCCTGCTTTTTTCTACCTATTAGTTGCATGAAATATCTTTTTCCATCCCTTCACTTTTAGAGTGTGTATGTCTTTGGGTTTAAAATGAGTCTCTTGTAGGCAGCATATAGATGGGTCTTGTTTTTTCATCCATTCAGTGACTCTGTGTCTTTTGATTGGTACATTCAGACCATTTACATTTAGTGTGATTATCGATAGGTATGTAGTTATTAGCATTGCAGGCTTTAGATTTGTGATTACCAAAGGTTCAAAGGTTAACTTCCTTACTATCTAAGAGTCTAACTTAACTCACTTACTATGCTATTACAAACACAATCTAAAGGTTCTTTTTTTTTTCTTCCTCCTTTTTCTTCCTCCTCCATTCTTTGTGTATTAGGTATCATATTCTGTACTTTTTGTCTATACCTTGATTGACTTTGGGGATAGTTAATTTAATTTTGCATTTGCTTAGTAATTAGCTGTTCTTTCTTTACTATGGTTTACTACCTCTGGTGACAGCTATTAAACCTTAGGAACACTTCCATCTATAGCAGTCCCTCCAAAATATACTGTGGAGATGGTTTGTGGGAGGTGAATTCTCTCAGCTTTTGCTTACCTGGAAATTATTTAATCTCTCCTTCAAATTTAAATGATAATCTTACCGGATAAAGTATTCTTGGTTTAAGGCCCTTCTGCTTCATTGCATTAAATACATCATGCCACTCCCTTCTGGCCTGTAAGGTTTCTGTTGAGAAGTCTGATGATAGCCTGATGGGCTTTCCTTTGTATGTGATCTTATTTCTCTCTCTGTCTGCTTTTAATAGTCTGTCCTTATCCTTGATCTTTGCCATTTAATTACTATATGTCTTGGTGTTGTCTTCCTTGGGTCCCTTGTGTTGAGAGATCTGTGCATCTCCATGGTCTGGGAGACTATCTCCTTCCCCAGATTGGGGATGTTTTCAGCAATTACCTCCTCAAAGACTTTCTATCCCTTTTTCTCTCTCTTCTTCTGCTTACCCCTATGATGTGAATATTGTTCCATTTGGAATGGTCACACAGTTCTCTCAGTATTCTTTCATTCTTAGAGATCCTTTTTTCTCTGTGTGCCTCACCTTCTTTGTATTCCTTTTCTCTAGTTTCTATCTCATTTATCATTTCCTCCACCGTATCCAATCTGCGTTTAATGAAATGCTGTTCTTTCTTCAAAATCTTGTATTTGATTCTTTGATAGCAGTGTTTGCGGAAATTAATGCTGCGTTGTATTGATCTTATAGTTGGTAGTAGGAATCTCTTTCTATATTATCAACAATCTAGGGTAGTCTGTATGTTTCAGGCATCTACTCTTAATTGGGTAAAGTAAATATTTTCAGTACCATGTAAACTATTCTTACCCATATTTTCAAATGTTTTTATGTTTGGCTGAAGCCACTAAGAATTAATGACAGGTGTTTGGTAACTGTAATTATCTTGATCTTATTGTAAGCCCAAATATTTAAAATAAAATTGAAGAATCTGAAAAATTAAAAAATAATATGATCACACTAACTAAACCTTTTTGGGTGAGTTTTGGAGGTGATTAACAAAATCCCTCAGTACAAATCTTGTCCTTTCAGTAACAGGGAAAAAATAGTAACAACAACAAACATAGCCCTAACATAAAACTCATCAGTCTTATATGAACTTTCAGTCTCTTTGTGGTTATAATTTTACATATTTGAAGATATAATATATTCAAATGTTGGACTTAACCTCTCTTACAAATTCAGCATCATATCATGTACATTGTCACTGTTCTATATAACCTTCACACTTGTCATTTTTAATTAACAAGTTTATTGAGTGGGTATGTCATAATTTAATAACCATTTCTTTCTTTTGAACATATAGATTGCTTATAATTTTTCACTTTTTTAAATAATGCTTTGCTTGAAATTCCCATTTATCCCTGCCTTAGAAAAGTTTTGATCAGAGTTTGATACCAGACACAGTGCTTGGGAGGGTTTGATAGCTTTTAACAATTGTTCTGTTCACAGCAGCTTTCTGAGTTCCCACAATGGGCCTGTCTTCTTGTTACCTGCCACATGTAGGCCATTTTGGTCCCTAGTATCTCATAAGAACTTGGTTGCCCCTACCTGTTTCAGATTCTACAATTCTGTACCCATTTAGTTTCTGTTTTTTTTTTTTGTCTATTGAAATACTTACTTTGTTTTGTGGCATAGTTCTACCTCTTTAATATTTAAAAATTCTTTAATTTGTTACTGATTTTTTATTTGAGCTGAGGCAGCTTGATTTCTGTGCTGACTACAAGTGCTGTCTGGACTTGGACAGGGGTTCTGGATTTTGTTACTTTACCATGGCATATTTCAATATTTTATATCCCTTACCCCTTTGCACATTACTTTAATATTAATACCTATGTGTGTGTAACTTTCTGTCAGATACATTCATTTTTTTTCTTTATGTACAGTGTTTTTATTTCTGCCCTGACTACTTTTTGCATTTTTGTCATCTAATTTGAATAATTGTTCATTTTACTTAATTAAATTTAACTTGTCCTTCAAGAAATACATTTTTTTTCAATTACCATAATTACCATTGTGGGAATAATGATAGTATGCACCATAAATGTTTTTGATAAGGATTATTGAGTCAGTCCTTGTGCTCTGAATCTTTTTGCCCTATGTTTTATTAGATTTCCGGTCCTTTTATAGTTAACACCTTGGTATTAATGAATGATAATGTTAGATGATAAATGTTGTGGTATAAAAGCTATCTTTAATCCTTCAAACTCTTCTTTGGTTATAGAATATCAGATATTGGAGACAGATTGGCATGGGTGGTAAATAGGTGGGTGACCAGATAATGTGGACTGTGTTAATCTTTATAGCTCCCCTCAGATCATTGTAGTTTAATTGGTGTAGTAAAGAGAGCAAGGCAAGAGGAAATTAGATCAACATTTTAGTTCTGCTTCTCTTTGATTTTTGCTAACAGTACAGTTTTAAGAAGTCACTTGGCTACTTTCAGTCTGTTTTCTCATCTATCAAGATAACGTTTACCCTGCTTATCTCAGATATGCCATTAAATAAGATTTTCTGTTAATGTGAGTTGAAGACTTTAAAACACTATGTGCAAGAGTAAACTTAATAATTTAAAAAGACTAAAAATGAAAGAATGCATATAGAGATCTTGATACAGTATTTGGCACTATCTTCAATAAAGAATAGCTTCTAGTACTCTTTGTATAATATAATAATACTTATTATTGAAAGGACATCTACTCTTATGCGTAAGATTATTGCTTCGGTTATTAATTAGTTTATGAATATATTGTTAATGTCTATTTTGACTTTCCCCCCCCTTCTGTTTGTGTTTCAGACTCCCGGGAGAGTTGGCTCTCAAGGTTCTGATTTAGATTCATCAGCAACTCCTATAAACACAGTGGATGTCAATAATGAAAGCTCTTCAGAGGTATGAACATAATAATTTGGCACTAAGATTCAATATTGTTTAAGGGAAAATAGCAAGTATTTGGAGTAATGATTGTTAATTTAAACTTTAATAGGAGTTCTTACAAGTCTTACAAATTGGAATGCAACTTTTGAATCACATTTTTAAGTATGTTGTGAGACTGAGAAAGTGAATATTAAGACTGAAAAGTCTTTGCAATTTGTGTTTAATGCTAATGTTATCTCAATTTAATAAAGCTTTTAAAATCTGTAAAGAATTACCAGGTAATCTCTAAAATTCGCACATTTGCTATCTTCATATATGACTTTGTAAGAACTTTTATCTTTGAAAGCTTATTAAAAATTAAGAAAGTAAATAAGTCTAAAAAAGAAATAAATTGAGAAGTCAGCATTAGTAGTTGCTTTATTATTATTATTTTTAACAAACATTTGCTCTTTATAGAAAAAGGAGATAAGGAAAGAACATAAAAACCATCCCTAATTCTGTCCTTAAGAGATTGACACACTCACATTCTGCTCTGACAGTTTTTGTCAGGTGCCCCTTTCTAGACCTAGATGTGTGACTACCCAGTTCCCTTCTCTGCCCTTTCCTACCTTTTGGTTGTTGAGTCTATCTTGCATGTGTTTCTGGGTATGTCTCTCTTTCTAACCATTCATTCTCTCTGTTTTGTCTCTCTGGCCATCTATTTCATATAATGAGCTCATGAGAATTAAATGAGATAATATATACAAAGAGTTTATCACAGCATCTGATATGAAGAAAACATTCAATAAATGTTAGCTACCTCATTTAACAGATAATTGAAGGTCAGATAAGCTACTAAAAGTTGTGTGAATCCAGCATTCAAGCCCAATCCTAGCACTTAACTGCTACCCTGTCTTGCTTCCCAACTTGGAGTCTTGTTTGCAGTCTTCCTCTTCCCCGATGCTATTATCCTAAGTCATCCTAGTGACTCAAGACACATGATAGCCTCCCAGTTTTTAATGTTTTCAGTGCCAATGATCTTTATTACCTCTTTTCAAGCTTCTCAAGCCCATGGCGGTACCACCTTATAATGAGGCAAACTATTTTTACCTGAAAGGTTAAGTTTGTAGCATCCTATTCTTTACCACAACTGCTTATCCTCAAAAACTAAAACTTTCTCTTATTCTCATTCCTTAATTTCTTTAGCCCTGCTAAGTTTTTCAGGTTTTTAATTCCTATCTTTTCTTCTAGTCTCTTAACCTTTCTTGGCTTCATTTCTTTTCCTCTCTAACCTTACATCTAATAACAGTAAATATTTGTTGGTTACTTACAATGTCTCAGGTAATATACTAAGCATTTTATGTACTACATAATAACTAGAAGAATAGGTGCTGACACCAGCTGCATTTTATAGATGAGGAAACTGACATTTAGCAGTTTAGCAATGTACAGTGATTTCCTTAAGGTCATATTGTCAGCATTGGTTGAGACTCAAATCCACATTTATTTTTGACACCCAAACTCATGATGTTATAACCTCTGTTACGTATTATCCTTCAGTACTATCTTCATTTTATTTACTTTTTCTCTATATTTTCAATTCCTCTATTCTCTTACCCTTCTACTGTTCCCACCTGATAAAACCCAAAACCATAGATCAGTGTAACAACCCGTATTTTAAAATATAAATATTGTTAAGTATAGGGAATTTGGGAGATTGTTTTAAAATGATTTTATTTGGCTCATAAAATTAGAAGGAAATGTCACCTACTGGGAATTATGGGTGTGGGCAAGCAAGGGATCTCAGGCTAGTAGAATATGGTGAAGACTAAAAATTGCTCTCATTATAAGAACATTTTTGTCAAGAACATTATCTTACATAAAGGTACTTGTTATAACTGCCTGTCATTTCTTGATCTAAAACAAAATCTAACTTCCCAATAATAGCTCTCAGATAAGTAAAGACAAAATGTCATAAACAAAAAGAATAATACTTCAACCTAAAGCAACTGGTTACTATAATAAAATTTAATTAATGGAATTTACAGCATTAGGATGGGACCTAATTTTAGAAGCCCTATTTTGGGTAGGTCTTTCACCTTTTGCAGTTACTACTTGAAAATTTCCCTTGCATATACTAATGAAAGATACTAATTATTTTCCTGTTATGTCTATTTTCATTGTCTTTATTTTATTTTATAAATAACTTTTTATGTGTATCCTCCTAAAAGTTGTTATTTCACAGGGTTTCATCTGTCCATTATGTATGAAAAGATGTATAACTGCTATTGATTTGTTGGAGCATTACCAGAAAGTGCACACTGAAAATGAAACAAGAGGACAGGAACTTCTTAATGACTCCAGTGTTACTGTGGGTCCTGTATATTTTGTTTTAGCAGCTTGGTTATGGGTTGCTCAAAATAGCTTTGTTTTTCCTTGCCTTGGTGTTGCTTAATTTTCTATGCTACAAGGGAATATGGATTGCTTTAATTATGCATGCTTTAAAGAGATTCAATAAAGAAAAGAAGCTCTTGGGAAGTCAGCTTGGTTGCTCTTACTGTTTGCTGATGTGTTTTTGTGAGTCTGTAAGCAAATATAAAAGTTTAAGTTAATATTTTTGTATAAACTTTGCCATGTAATTTGAAATACAAAGTGGGTGATATTTTATTTCAACACTTTTAAGTTGTATCTTTATTATGATGAATCAGTTCTTTCTGTAGTATTAACTTGGTAATATTTAGAAGCTTTAAGAAGGTACAGCATACCTTAGTGGCATCCTTAGGTAGCTAGAGCCAAACCTGGAAGCAGTTAGTTAAAAAGCCAAAGTTGTGAAGATTAAATAGTGTAATCAGGATGTAGATTCTCTGAGGAGCACTCTGTAATTTGCCTTTTAGTTACTAGCAGAATCTGAGACACAAGAGAGAAATGATTGGCTAAATATAAAGGTTTGTGTGCTGTTGCGCTAAAGGCATGTTAGCTGGTGTGGTGAAACAGTTACCAGGCAGAAATTAGAAGAATGCCAAATTAAGCATAATGTAGAGCCATTATGCAACAGGGTGATAGATAATAGATGGTTTTGAAGAAGGAGCATAACATCACCTAGATTAACACACAGGCTGGGAGCATTCATTCTTTAAGATAATGCTGGGTGTCAAATTGCTAAAGCTTGATGGCACTCATTATTCTGATGTCCAAAGGCACATCCTCAGTACTTTTGTCTTGACCTATTTCAGGAGTTGCATAGGGGTTCATTGTGTTCATTCACCTTTTGTGCTCTGCCCTGTACTATGGCTTCTGTGATGAGAACACATCCCTGTTTCTCAAAAGCAGTTTGCATTTTGTAGCTCTTCCTGCACTTTTGTTCATATTCCTCCTTTTGCTTAGAATGTTTTTTTTATTTCTGACGAGTAAACTCCTGCTTATTTAGTACCTAATTCCAACGGGTGTATATGTATATACATACACACATACAGACACACATGCATATATATAATATGTATGTGTCTGTATTTTTTGTAAAGCATTTACTGCTGCCACAGGCACAGTTAGTTACCTCTTCTCTTGTGTTCCTATAGTTCTTTATATATACTTTTGTTATACCATTGTCTTACAATGTTGTCTATATATCAGTATCCCCAGTACTCAGTGAGCATGGATTGATTCTATTACACATAATGTGCATAATGATAAATGAGGATATGCCATTTGCATAGCACCCAATGAAAGAGCACAAGTTTTGTTTATTTATTTTAGTTTTTATGTGTTCAGAGCACTATTACTTAGCTCAGTCTATCCTTTGCAAGATTTTATAATCTGTAAGTTGTTAAAGCTCTTTCACCAAATTCTGTTCTGTGTGGTTCATTCATATTTCATTAAATAAACATACACCCTCGAAAGTATGTAGTATGTTCAAAATACTGCAGTAGCCATTAGGGAAACATAGATGAAAGCTCCACTGTGTTGTGTTAGTGATGCCAGGGTTCTTGTTTGCGGAGTCGAAGAATGAACTTATAGCAAACACCTAAGGTAGGAGAGTTAGGGAAAGGATTTTATTGAGAGATACAGTGAGAGGACAGAGCTCCTGACTCACACCAGGAGGGGACAAAACCCGTAGTGGTGCTTTGTCTAGGGGTTTTATAGGCAGTTGAAGATTTTGGGGAACGTAAAAAAAGCTTAGGGGTGTTCACTTGTTAAGTGGTCCCTGAATATTTAGAATTAACACAAGGAACTTCCTGCTTTGATTTATCCCTGAGACACTGGCGTCTTGGTCTAGGAGCATATCAAACAAGGCCGCTGGCCTAGCCCCCAAGGTGAGCTGAGGTATTGTCTGTTTGCTAAAGACTAAGTTAAGAATCTTACTTATTAACCTCTTGGGTGTTAAAATGTAATCTTATCTTTAAGATGGAATCCTTCCTGCCTTTTACTATGTTGTTTATGGCTGGGCCTGCATGCAAAATTAGTTGCACAGTTTGCAAATCACCTCATCAGATCTGAAGGAGGAAAGACAGCACATAGGCCTGGGCCTTTTAGCATGCTAAAATGAATCTTACACATGATTACAAATGATTAACATAATAAAAACGTGCTACTCTTCTTTATCTGGGGAATATTAACTGATCTCACTGAAGAATGACTAGAGCTTAAGAGTTTTGGTAGGGGGGTTTCCTTGCATGTGGTTACATTGCTGTGACTGTAAATATCCTGCCTTGCTTTTTCCGGAGGCCCCCACCCTATTCTAAGCCCACGGTCCCTGTCTCATTAGTATAGTGAATGTAGAAATGTAGAACCTGACAAGCTACTGAGAGTAGAACTGGAGGAAAAAAACTGTTTATGTAATGGCCAAGAATTATGAGATGCCTTGGTGTGCCCAGGGAAACCATAGGTACTTCAGTATAGGTGAAGCATGTTGTATAGAGGGAGAGATCCAGAGATTAGAGTGAGTAGGTTATTGGGGGAGTACTTAAGGAGAACTTTGTATGCCATAACCATATAATTCTGCAATTATTTATAAGTTTCTAATATATTATGGGACTCTGTTAATTTTACTTTTGCATTGTTACTCTTAGGTTAACAAGGGATTTACTGGCTAGAATACTTCTCAACCATTATAGATACTTTGTGGTAATGATGAGCTATATATTACTTTTTTCCTCAGTGATCAGAATATTTTGTGTTCTTAAATTTTTTGTTGTCATTCCTGTGAAGTAGATTGGAGCAGATATTATTTTACTAATGGGGATATCTAGAGAGACAGAGGATATGACAACAGACCTATTCAACTAGTCTTCTAGATTAGAACTAATTGTTCAGATAAGAATTGTATATTCCATCCATTAATTTATTCAACCTAAAAGATATTTGTAACCATTTTCTTTATATTTTATAAACTCCAAACAGAATAGACAGTAATGTACCTTTGTACAGTACCAGCATTTGGGCTTAATATCATAAAGAACAATTTACTTAATGACACCAATGACGTGAATAAAACATCTGACTGTATTTCATAATATGCAAATTGTTTTTACAATATTAAATAATATCTTGAAACTTTTCTGCCTCGTTCTATAGGGTTTCATATGTCCCCAGTGTATGAAATCTCTTGGATCTGTCGATGAACTTTTCAAACACTATGAGGCAGTTCATGATTCTGGTAATGATTCAAGTCATGGAGGAGAGGCTCTTGCTCTGAAGCGGTACAGTATAATATTGTTGAAGTGTAATTTTGTTAAGAATGCATGTGATATCATTGTTTAATCATGAGTAATTAGTTTGTGGAAATAGTGTTTTTATATTATTTAATTTAAATCTGTCTTCAATTAGAATGGCCTTCCTTTATTGTTGTGATCTATCCTTGATCAGTGACCATTTATGCCAGCATCTACACCATGGTACAGAGGTTATATTTTTAATGATTGTGAATTATCAAAAGGTTAAACCATATTTATCATATTCTGCTTAACAAATAATGATATGCTTTGTTTAAAAGATATTGTAGTAAGTTGCTAAAATAATGAATTTAACCAAGAATTAAGTTTAATATTTTTTAAAAATTTCTTTTACAATCACTGATATAATAATAAACACACATATACTTGGCAAATTTGCCTGAACATTTTAAGAGTTAAACTATAATTACTTAAAACAGCATTCAACAGCATGACTTTTCTTTTTCCACTGGTGAGGATTCCTGTCCACTAAGGAAGAAAACCTCATTTCATTCTCCTTGTAAAAAAAATTCTTTTCCATGTTTTTCTTAAAAAATGCTTCTAGGTTGGTTAATCTAACAAAGAACTCCACATAAAGGAAAAGTATTATGACCACATAACTTTGTGGTTGATAGATAATGTAGAACTATAAAATATGATAATGTGGGAAAAGCAGTATCTTTACAAAGTATGACTATTAATGCTCTTTAGGATTTTTATGTGTGAGTTAATAATTTGGGGTACTATTTTTTGTCATTTGTTAGGAAATAGATATAAAATACATATACTTATATTAAATTACATTATATATTATACATGTTTTATATTTAGTATCAATTTAACAGAGTTGCTTTTTCAGCTATGAATTAGACAATACCCAATATATGAACTTCCAACATAAAACATCTACAGTCTACCCTTATTCTTGCTTCTTAACTTTTCATCCAATGTTTAGCTCACTGAAGCCTGGCTTCTGTCCTACAACTTCCTGAAACTGATCCTTTAAAGCCAACAATAATCTGGATAATTTTCAGTTCTTTTCTTACTTGACCTCTGTTTTGGTTATCTATTACCTTGTAGCAATTGTCTCAGAACTTAGTGGTTTAAAACTACAGCAGTTTATTACTTCTTGTAATTCTTTGAGTTGACTGGATGGTTCTGCTTTAAGTGATGTAGACTGGTGTACTGGGAAGGTCAGAAGGTTCAAAAGGGCCTCACACTGATGGCTGGGGTTGGTACTGCATACAGGCTGGGAGCTTGGTGGGGGCTGTATGTTAGGGGCCTCAATTCTACTTCATATGAGTCTCTCTACCTGGATGCTTGGACTTACTCACAGACGAGCAGTTGCATTATAAGATTATTCCAAGAGAAAAGAAGCAGAAGCTGCCAGTCTTCTTAAGACTTGGATTCCATTATAAGATCATTACAAGAGAAAAGAAGCAGAAGCTGCCAGTCTTGAGACTTGGATTCCAAAGCATGAGAGTATTATTTCTGCTACATTTTATTGGGCAAAGTAGCCACAGGGCTACTCACAGAGCCAGCTCATTCAAGAGGCCAAGGAGTAAACTTTATCTTTGAGTGGAGGAGTAGCTTTTGCATATAGGAAGAGAAGAACTTGATGGTCACCATCTTTGTAGATCAATCTCTGCAAATTAGTTATGCTGGCTCTCTTTCCTCCTGTTCTTCTGAGAGCATACCACTGTGATCATTCACTCTTGATCTGTTCTGTGTGTGCTTCTCTTCCTGTATATAATTTACCTGGGTAATATGCACATCCACGATTTCCTCCTAAACTACATCTCCAACCTAGAATTATCTCCCAAGTTGCCCACTAGGTATTTTTTTGTAGATATTCCAAGGGAACATTTCACTGTGACATTTTGAAAATAGGGTTCATTATCTTTACTTCTAACCTGCTCCTTATCAACCTACTACTTCTGGTAAATAGCAGCATTATCTTTCCACCCAGTTACTAAAGCCAGAAAATTGAATGTGCTCACTTTTACATACCTGCCCTGTGCGTTTATCTGATCTCACAAAGTTTAGTTAATTCTGTCTGCTTAATAGCTCTCATAAACTTTTCCTTCTTCATTGCTACAGCTTATTTGAGGCTTCAACATTTCATTTCTCACTCAGAAATATTTTTCAGTATTGATAGTTGGCTCTCTGCCTTCAGTCTTGTACCTCTCCAATTAACTCTCCATATTGCTGCCAGAGTAGTATTTTTAAAATGCAAATTTGATTGTTTTTGCTCTAAACAATAACTTTCACTAGTTTTTCATTGCTTATATAATAGTTACTGTGTACTTTTCCGGGTTTATTTCTTACTGTATCTGCTCTTTACATCTTCCTGCACCTCTCCAGTTTCTGACAATTACATCCTGCCCCTCTATAACACATTGGATAACATATAACTGTGGGTAGGATATGTTCTTTAGATCAAAGCCCACAAGACTTAGGTGGGTCATGAAACCTTTTTGTTTTAAAGTTCTCTGTTTATCAGTTTACATGTGAATTTCATTAAATATCGATCATGTATTTGAAATATAATGCAGTAGTATTTTTGGGGGGTTCCAGATTTTTAAAATGTATGTATGGGTAGCATATACAGAGTATAAAATTCAAATGGTTCAGAAAGTTATATGGTGAAAATTTACTCCCTGCCACCTTTTCCCTATCCTCTTACTTTTCATAAGAGTCTTATATATATGTTCCCAGAGATAGTCTATGCATATGCTTATATGTACATATAAAGAAGTATATAAATATATATAATTATATAAAAGAGTAGTTCTACATTGTCTTTAGACCTTTAGATTCTTTGCGTATCTTATAGATTGTTTTATATCAATGCAGATAAAGCTTTCTCATTCTTTTTAATGACACGTGGAATTTCATTTTTCTCCTGTTGATGAGCATTTAGGATATTTCTAGTGTTTTGCAATTACAAATGATGTGGTATATGTCCTTGTGGATGTATCATTTGTACATGTTTGAGTATATCTGTAAGATAAATTTCTGGAAGTGGTATTTTTGGACAAGTGTTGGCTTTAAAGCTTTGATAGATGTTGCCAAATTATCTTTTGTAGATATCCTAGGTTGTTTTGATATGTTATACATTTCAAAAGATTTTTCTTTGGGAGGCAAATTTCTTTCACACATTTGTTGAAATGGCACTTTTAAAAAGATTAATTGAGCAACTGAGCCCACCCCATTAGAAGCTGTACTGGAATTATCTTCCTTAGAATTTCATTTAATATGAGTCATACAAGTATATTGTTATTAATTCCTTTCTTCGTCATTTTAGTTTATATTAGAGTTGGAAGATTAATAAATAGGGAAAACTTAAACACACCCACACTTTTACATGTAAGACTAAGACTTATGTAAAGACTGTGTCCTCCATTTGGCATGTGGCTTCTACAAATTAAAATAGTTCATAGGGCCACATTGGAGAGAGGCATGGATGGGAATTTTCACAAAAAGACAAATTTTAAGAGTTAGAAAAATTGGCAGGAATCTACTATCTAGTTTAACTTTTGTGTTAAAAAATTAAAGACTTCACCTCAAAGTTTATCTCCATCATGAAGCTCTTTTAGGTGGAAATACTACTATCTTTATGCCAGTAATTTTGGGAGAAAATAAGTTTCCAGCCTGGGGCAAATTACCTTTGAAACCAAAATCAGTCAGAGGGAGAAATAAAGTGGGAGAAATCTGTTTTTGCTTACAAGCAGTTGTCCATTTCTGCTTGCCCATGTCTGTCACAACCTGGCTGCAAAAGGGACCCCAGCCAACCTCTCCAGTCCAAATATACCCTCTCTCTTCCTTGTAATTACCTGTTGATATGGAGATGGTATATTTCTCTCTACCCCCTGGAAACACCTATTGATATGGAGCCAGGTGAGAGATTCTGGAAATACTGTAATTTTACCCTCTCCTCCAGAAATCTCACCTCACGCAATCTACTCATTCTCCATCTTTCGCAATGGTCCCTTTGTGAGGAAACTGGAGCACTGTAACCAGACTAATAACGTACAGTAACAACAATGATAAAATCATGATAATTTTCAAGCTGGAGGATTCAGCTAAATTCAAAGTCCTATGCAGATTAAGTCCATAGCTCACCCATTCCACAGGCGGTCAGTAGCTGAACGGGTAGGGAGTTCAGAGCAATCATCACATGGCAGCTGCAGCTGGGGGGTGGGTCCAGACCACAGGGACTGTAGAAGAAAATAACCTTAAAGGTGATAAGATACATGTTTTAATGACACCAGCATAGGCAAATCTTGTCCATCATGTAGGATGCATACAAGAGACTGGTCCTGTGTTAGGACAGTGGCAGTAATAGGATCTCATCCTGGTCTAGTATACTAAACCTTCACCCTTCTCCCTGTGGGAGTTACAGATGGGTCAATATACAGGGCTACAGGAGGTACATGCACTGGCCATAAAGATAGAACAAAACTTCCCTGTAAGATGCTCTTACTTCCCGGATGTTTTGTGTACACTACTGTGATCTTTGGAGGCCATTCTGCTCTTACTCCAGGAACACATCAAGACCAACTTCCAGGCCTTTTCCCCAAGGTGCCAGAAGGGCCAGCCATCGCTGGTCCATGTGTCAAAATGTCCAGGGCCATGTCCATTCAACAGAGTCTCCAGGGTTTAACACAGTTGGGACTGGCAGCATGATGTTGCTCTGATGGCTATATCCTGGCTTTAATAACTCCTCCTTGCTTTGCACATACAGTTGCATAGGAGAGGCAGCAATGTGTGTTAGCATGTCCACAGAGCTGAAAGCTCCTTTTTGGGGCTTCTTAATCAAATGCTGTAGCACTGCCTGTAAGTGAACTGACCAGCCCAATAGACTATTGGTGTCCGACTTCGGGTCAGATTTTAACAAACCACTGTACCTCTCTATTGTGCCTTCCCTGGTAGGGTTATTTGGTATATGACACTTCCACTTTATTCCTAATTGCTGCACCCATTCTTGTAATGCATGTCCAGTAAAGTGGGTGCCTTGATCACTCTCAGTCACCTGTGGCTGGCCATAGGCTGCAAAGAGACACTCTTGGCCCCTTTTGGTGGTTTGCTGATCTGCATGACAGGCAGGAAAAGCAACCAACAGGCCAGTAGCTGTGTCCACACAAGTCATGGCATACTGATATCCTTCTGATAGGGGCAGATGTCCAATACAGTCTATCTGCCACCTGACAAGGAGTATCATCCCCTTTACTATTGACCCATGTTGCTGCGGGACATAGTGTAAGTCCCTCTTAGAGCACATAAGGTACTCCTGGGCTCTGCTGACTTCTTCAAAGGTCAACGGCAAGCCCCAGTGACAGACTGTAGCCCAGATTGTCTTTTGTCCCACGTGCAACAAATGCTGATGTAACCATTGGGCTACATCAGAGACAGGCTTCCCTTCTAGCCAACGCACCTGGGTCAGTGTGTCTACTTCATCATTCCCTGGGGATGCCAAAGGCAAATGGTCAGTCACATGATATACAGTAACTGTCTTAGACCAGAGCTCACAGGTCTTGCCACAGCTCCTCTAAGCAAAGCTGAAGTATGTCTCTCTCCTGCTGAAGTCTCTCCCTCTCTCCTCAGTAACCCTTTCCACTATCTTGAGAAACAAATATCCCACAATCCCGGCTGCTGCACAGCCACTCAGGGCCTCTAAGCAGTCTTCTATCTCATGAAGGGCTAAGTCCACAGCTTCCAGGGTCTCCACCCTTCCCCAATTCTGGGGAAGGCTCTACCTGTCTAGGGGTGCTTTGCCCTAGATCAGTTTCCCACTAGGACCTCCCCAAGTGGAAGCCCCACAGATAGGGGCTCCCTGGTGAAGCCACACACTCCACCACTGTAGCCACTGGGGCCTCCCCACCATCCACAGGGGGATCTCTCCAGGTATCTCACCACCATCTCTAGGGGCTGCCCGCCCAAGGATCTCATCCGTGAAGACATATTTCAGGGTCAGAGGTTCTATCAACTACTGCCAGATGTTACTTCTAGGGAAAATAAGTTTCCAGCCCGGGGCAAATTACCTTTGAAACTAAAGTCAGTCAAAGGGAGGAATTAAATGGGAGAAACCTGTTGCCTACAGGCAGTCATCCACTTCTGCTCACCTATGTCTCTCACACCTGGCTGCAGAAAAAGGGGAACCCCTCCAACTTCTCCAGTCCAGATATGCCCTTGCTCCCCCTTGTAATCACCTATTGGTATGGAGATGGACTACTTCTCTCCACCCCTTGGAAACACCTGTTGATAGGGAGATACACTACAGCCAGGTGAAAGATTCTAGAAATGATGCAGTTTTACCCACAATGCCTCTTTTTATTTCTCACAGAACTGATGATGGTCTATTGCTCTTACTTGTTTAGTGTTTAATTCCCCCATTAGATTGAACAACTTGAGTCCGGCATAGATAATGAATGTCTATTGAATAATGAATAAATTATTTACATATGAATGGCTATAAAAGATAGAGGATTCATTTTTCCCTCTTTTACATTTCACTTGTTTGGCAGTTTCCTTCGTTTTCTGCTATTAACCCCTATTTTACAGATTAAGCTGACTCTGTCCCTTAACTTTCTACCCCTGCCACCATCCTAGAGATTAATTCTCCCCCCAGTATATCCCATTATCTTTTATCTTACTGATAATGCTTGTGCTGGTGTAGATTTGACCTTCCTTATCATCAGAATTGATCTACTTCTCCTATTCTGTTTATACTAGAATCAATTCATTAGAGTATTCCTACAGCTGTTTCAGTTCTTGTGTCTTCTATCATGGCAGCCATTGGTAGTGGCATGGAGCAAGGCAGTCTGGTTTTTTTGCTATTTACAATCCAACAGAGGAAGATATGTTCCCAATGTGTGTTTTCATGGAATTTCTCTCCTGTATCAGGCCCTCCAGTGATCTGCTCACCATTCTTTGTCAGACTGACTCTTAGGTGAGGGCGACAGGATGTGAGATGGTTATGACAGAAAAAAGGAACAGAAAGAAGCCAGTGTTGCTAGAGCTAAGTGAATGAGGGGGAGAGTCATAAGGCAGGGACTAGATTGTGCAGATTTTGTGGTTCTTGTTAAGGAGTTTAGATTTTATGCTAATGGCAATAGGAAGTCATTAGTGTTTATTGTCAGATTACTGGGACACATTTTGCTTCTTACTTAGGCATTTGACAGTCAGTTGTATCATTTCCATGGTAAAGTGTTTTTCCATTTATAAACAATTAGGTTTAGAAATAAAGTTATTTTTCTAAGGGTTTTATATATATGCCACTATACATAAAATATACAGGTTTTTTTAAGAATTGAGGAAGCTAGAATGTTAATATATAATCACTAGCTATGATGTGTTAAGAGACCAGGATGTTAAAGAACATTATGTACTAATTCCTTTTTTTCCCAATTTATGTTTAGAGATGATGTGACACTTCTCAGACAAGAGGTCCAAGACCTACAGGCTTCACTTAAGGTATGGATAAAAATGATTATACTTATTTTCAATGTTTCAGAAAATAAACCTTTTAAAATTTACTAATTAAAAATCTTTTTTTTTTCCTTAGGAAGAAAAATGGTACTCAGAGGAATTAAAGAAAGAATTAGAAAAATTTCAGGGGCTGCAACAGCAAGTAATTGCTCTTAAATACTTGAAGTGTGTTTATTGGTTATTCATTTTCATTGTTGAAAATTAAACATAATACTTTTTGTAAGCAGGTGACCTGATATAAACAATTTATTTGTATCTTGGTTTGTTTTCTCTTTGTTTAATAGCCTACAGTATATGTCCTTTGTAATTCTAATGAATCAAAGAAATACGTGGGAAGCTAAGAAGTAGCTTCTTTAAAGTGCTTCATTAAGAGTCAGTTGCCTGTGGATTTTTTTATACCAGACTATATTATCTTAATTTTCTGACAGTGTATCTAGATATTTAAAAAACATAGGTTCAAACAGTAGTGAAAATTTTCAAAGCACTTGTGTTGTGACAAATTGGAAATCACCAAACTGTCTATTATTAGGGAAAGAACTATAATTAACTGTTTCTATTAGTGAAGTTTGGTGGAAAACATGGAAAACCATTGCATTTACAATGTTAGGTTTAAAAAAACAAAAATATTATGTATATATGTATATGTGTACACACACACACACACATATATATTATACAACTTGAACTACATAAAAATAATACATAGACAAAAACCAAAATGACATGATACCAAAAACTGAAATAACCAGTTTTGAAATATCCAAAACTGGATATTTCAGAATAGATTCTTTTAATATTTTATGTTCTTTATAGTTATGTATTTTCTAAATAAATGTCTTAACCAGTTACAATCTTTATACTAAAATTGTATTGACTTTTATATCAATATTACATAAAGAATCACAGAATAATTAACTTACCAGATCCATATATAGTTTATATTTGCAAGAATAAAGTAGATACCCTTCAACAATAGTTCTAATATTTTTATGAATTAATTAGTGATCCCTTTGCATATTACTTTAGCACATTGTGACTCTCAGTCTTTTCACCTTTTTATCTTTTTGCCAAAAATTGTCATTTGGACTAGAAAAGACAAACAGAGGGATAACAAAATATCAATCTTATTACTACTCAGCCTCAATAATTGAGGATGCATCAAAGAGGTTTTTAGTAATCTAGAATATTTATAGTTCATTTACTCATGTTTTATGTAGGTATCATTAATAACTAATCAAACATGGGCTGTATGACTTTCTGTACCTGAAAACAGAGAGGAAATTGTTCCCTACATTTGAGGTAGCTATTTCACATTCAATAAATTAATTCTCCATGGTGCAAAGTACAATTTCATTGGCAGGAAATTTGCCTTTGGGGGAAAATATATTTTAAATATTGATGATTCTTAGGGATCAATATGTCTAAATCCAATGTAGTGGAAAATAAAGTCAAGTATACTATGAGATGATTAAACTTTTTCAGATATGTGTAATTCTTGAGAATATGGAATTAATGACTAGGCCACATATTATTTTGTTCCTAATATACACAATAAATTAAACCTTATGGAATATTTTTTATTTCTGTTTCTTTTAAAGGTGATTTATAATCCTGAATTAAAAATTTATGTTTTTAAAGCCAAATTTTTTAATACTGATGGTTCCCTGGCGTATTTTAATGTGTGCAAATTTCAGATACTATAGGATTGAATCTTGCCTGCTGACTTAAGTATTTGTTTTAGAATATATATTTAGAATTGTAAGAACTTAAATTATTTATTTATTCATTTATTGCTGAATTTAAGGAATTAAAGATAGCATCTATTGTGAGACCCATACTTATTTAACCCATAATAGCAATAAAAATTTCTTAGAACCAGGGAGCTGTAGTTAGATCATTATACCAGTCTGCCTAGTGGAACACAAAACAAGCCAAAATTTAATTCTCATCAAAATCTTGCTGTTTGCCTGACAGAATGGGGCTTCCAGAAATTTTTCTCACATTGGCAGTTGTAACAGTATTGTCTTTTCCTTTTAATGCATTTGTTTATATCTTTGTTTTCATTGAGGAGTCTAAACCTGATGGATTGGTGACTGATTCATCAGCAGGTAACTTTACTTAGAACAGATGTTCTTTCTTCTCTCTCATTCTTATTTTTAACTTCTTTCTTTTTCTCTGAGGCCTGCTACATGAATTTTGTTTTGTGGTTATACTTTTTTGGCTCTGAAACAGTGAAGATAACAGTAGTATTCTATATTCTAGGCTTAGAGTGTTTGTTACCTGTGAACCTAATGACTTAATCAGTTAACAAAAATCTTAGTTCATTATATTCTGAAGTTATAAATAAACTTCCAGGATATTACATTAATATGATCGTTTAACAAAAAGGTAAATCTGTATTAAAAAGTAATGTATGTTTTTTCTCTTGAAATAAAAAATAAATAAAACTAGCATTTTATAACTGATTTTAACTGGAGGGCTGCTCAATGAAAAATGAAAATATTTTGAGATTAGCTAGTGGATTATAATTTTCCTGTGAAATCTCTTTTTATAAGATCTTGTTCTTCAACTGTTTCTAATGTCATTTTGCATTATAACAAATTTTAGCAGAGGAGCAGAATATATTCCTTCTTGGTCAGTTGACAGATACAAGAAAATAACTGAAATGTGAACTCAAAAGAATCTTTAAACAAATATCTATACATTATTTGGGTGTGATAATATATATTCTTTTTTTAAATTTTGTGTTTTTAAGTTATGACTTGTGTACTAAATGAATCAGATATACTTAATTCTTAAAATGTGAAGATACTCTGTAATTGGGTAACAGACTCATATTGTCTATTACAGTGAGTATAAGTAATACTACTTTAGGAAATCTAATTAACATTGTATTTGAGTCAATACTGTACTTTTTTTCTTAAATAGAACTACAGTCTTTGGAACAACAATTAGAAGAAGCCCAAACAGAGAATTTTAATATTAAGCAAATGAAAGACTTATTTGAACAGAAAGCAGCCCAACTTGCCACTGAAATTGCAGGTAAACTGAATCAGAAATTTTTAGCCAATAAATCAGTCTTGATAATTTTTTTGCTATTACAGATCCTAGAAATAAACATTGTATTTTAGTGTGGTAAAGTATTTATTAAAGACTATTATGGTGATTATTGGAATTTAATGATAACCAAATTGCTATGTAAGTAATTTTGTTTGTATTCCCACCTTCTCCCTTCAAAGGACTGATTTTTTTCTATAGAATTATTCTTGATTCTGAAGAAAATAAATTTTCTTTGGGGGTATGCTTAAAAAATTAACAAGTAACATTTTGAAGAAGTAAAATAATATAGCATAGATTTTAGATTTAACATTTGGTTATGCTGTCAGTTATGCTTTTTTTAACTACATGCTTTTGGGTAAAATATTGTTATGTGATAAGTTTATATTAAAATGCTAACTCATACTTAATGTGTGAATTTAGTTAAAAACATTTGATCATTTTAAGTTCATTGTTCACTGTAGTCAGAAGTATAATTTTATCGCACATATTTATGTTTATCTTAGGAATGTGAATTTGAATTAGAGTGATATAGTGACGTGTGCTTAAATTAGAGTGATATAATGATGTGTGCTGTAATATATAGGAATTTATAAAACTGCTCCTCTCTAGAGTTAATCATGAAACTAATATTTATATAACTCTCCTTAATTAGACATAAAGTCAAAATATGATGAAGAAAGGAGTCTTCGAGAAGCTGCTGAACAAAAAGCAAAACATCTGACAGAAGAATTAAACAAAGAAGCAACTGTAATTCAGGATCTGAAGACTGAACTGGTAATTTAAAAACCATTTATTGGAATTTATCTTTATAATTTTCTGACTTAAAAATGAAATACATACCCTAATAACAAAATTTTAAAAGTAAAGACTGAGTGAAATGGAGGAAATAAAAAATAACCTAGGGTTCTACCACCCACATATATACTGTATATGATTTAAAAAATAAAAATGGAATTTCATGATACATAATTTATTATCTTAACATTTTTGTTGTTTCTTATATACTGTTTGTCTTTCTTAGTAGTTTCCATATTTGCATCTCTCATCCTGACCTCCCTTGCATTTTAGTTTTATAAATCCACCTGCTTTTAGGATACTTCTGATTGCATTTCTAGCTTTTGTATCAAATTTAACAAGTATAATATCAAGTCATCATATTTCTTCCATAACTGTATTTCTATCATTGGTACCATACATCTTCAATGCTCTCCCCAGGCTTAACAACCTTAGATCTGTCCTTGACTCCTTTCTGTCCTTCATTTAGCACTCAATAAATACACAAGTAAAGGAATCATCTATATTCAACCTGTAACAAATCCTAATTATACTTAGATCTGCTGCTCCTTCTTTTTTTATTTTATTTTTTATTTTTTAGTAAGGTATTATTGATATACACTCTTATGAAGGTTTCATGTGAAAAAACAATTTGGTTATTACATTTACCTATATTATCAAATCCCCACTCATACCCCAATGCAGTCACTGTCCATCAGTGTAATAAGATGCCACAGATTCACTGTTTGCCTTCTCTGTGCTATACTGTTTTCCCCGTGACCCCCCACACCATGTGCACTAAACATAATACCCCTCAATCCCCTTCTCCCTCCCTACCCACCTGCCCTCACACCCCCCCTCCCCTTTGGTAACCACTAGTCCCTTGGAGTCTGTGAGTCGGCTGCTATTTTGTTCCTTCAGTTTTGCTTCGTTGTTATACTCCACAAATGCGGGAAATCATTTGCCGCTTGTCTTTCCCTGCTTGGCTTATTTCACTGAGCATAATATCCTCCAGCTCCATCCATGTTGTTGCAAATGGTAGGATTTGTTTTTTTCTATGGCTGAAAAGTATTCCATTGTGTATACCACCTCTTTATCCATTCATCTACTGATGGACACTTAGGTTGCTTCCATTTCTTGGCTATTGTAAATAGTGCTGCGATAAACATAGGGGTGCATATGTCTTTTTGAATCTGAGAAGTTGTATTCTTTGGGTAAATTCCAAAGAGTGGGATTCCTGGGTCAAATGGTATTTCTATTTTTAGTTTTTTGAGGAACCTCCACACTGCTTTCCACAGTGGTTGAACTAGCTTACATTCCCATGAGCAGTGTAGGAGGGTTCCCCTTTCTCCACATCCCCGACAGCATTTGTTGTTCTCAGTCTTTTGGATGGTGGCCATCCTTACTGGTGTGAGGTGATATCTCATTGTGGTTTTAATTTGCGTTTCCCTAATGATTAGTGATGTGGAGCATCTTTTCATGTGTCTGTTGGCCATCTGAATTTCTTCTTTGGAGAATTGTCTCTTCATATCCTCTGCCCATTTTTTAATTGGGTTATTTGCTTTTTGGGTGTTGAGGTGTGTGAGTTCTTTATATATTTTGGATGTTAATCCTTTGTCAGATAATGTCATTTACAAATATATTCTCCCATACTGTAGGATGCCTTTTTGTTCTGTTGATGATGTCCTTTGTCAAACAGAAACTTTTTAGTTTGATGTAGTCCCATGAGTTCATTTTTTCTTTTGTTTCCCTTGCTTGAGATGTGTTCAGGAAGAAGTTGCTCATGCTTATATTCAGGAGATTTTTGCCTATATTGTCTTCTAACAGTTTTATGGTTTCATGACTTACATTCAGGTCTTTGATCCATTTTAAGTTTACTTTTGTGTATGGGGTTAAACAATAATCCAGTTTCATTCTCTTGCATGTAGCTGTCCAGTTTTGCCAACACCAGTTGTTGAAGAGGCTGTCATTTCCCCATTGTATATCCATGGCCCCTTCATCGTACATTAATTGACCATATATGGTTTGGTTTATATCAGGGCTCTCTAGTCTGTTCCATTGGTCTATGGGTCTGCTCTTGTGCCAGTACCAAATTGTCTTGATTACTGTGGCTTTGTTTCCTTCATTTTTATTACCAGTTTCTTAGCATAGAAAATGAAGGAATGTAGTTTTTATTGAGTGATTGTTATGACCAATGGGCATGGTTTGTAGGAAAGGAAAGCCGATAAAGCACTAAAGATAATTGTGAATTTGCTATTTTGCACCTTGAGTAGTAACACTATTAAATGTGAGATATGGTGGGAAGAGGAGAGGCTTGTTGGGGGCAAGGTATTGGTGTTTGATGTTTGTAGTCCAATAATTAATATTGAGGATTGTTTTCATTTTTAATTTTTTTGTAGTGAAACCATATAAAAATGTTATTTTAGTTTTTCACTGTAATTTTTAATTAAAATGTGTTGCTTCACAGCTTCAGAGACCTGGTATAGAAGATGTAGCCGTGCTGAAGAAAGAACTGGTCCAGGTCCAAACACTAATGGACAGCATGACCTTGGAACGTGAGAGAGAATCAGAAAAACTCAAAGATGAGTGCAGGAAGCTACAGGCGGAACATGCTAACTCAGAGGTAATGAAGTTCAGAGCACTTAAATGTGATTTTTGTTAACTAGTGTATACTGTTGTGTGAAATATTCCACATTTCAAGTCTTTGTTCTTTCTGTATCATGTTATCTCCCATTTTTAGGTGGTCCAGTGACTGCCTTATAAAAGTAAATTTGTGCTATTCATTGTGACCTAATGCCTATTGTTATTACTTTTCATATTTTACCGTATTATATGTTACAATATTTGTATTGAGATAGCTTAAAATACTTTTGAGTTGTGTCTCACACCATTTCCTTATAAAGAAATTACTATCTTAAGTACTCCATCTCATTTATTTGTTTATAATTCCTTTTATTTTTAGCTTCTGCTTACTCTTTAAATATAAATACTTGTCTAAGTACATAAGTATATAGCATGTGTTTTATCAATTTATTAAAATTCAATTCTCTTTCTTCCAGTTAAGTGTGTGTTGGTGAATTATATAGTACTTAAATTAGTAGAAAATAATTTTATGTATTACTGCTTTACTTAACCTAAATATTAGCATTATAAACAAGCACATTAAATGAAATTAAAGAAACTAAAAATACAATGATTTATTTGATATTTCTAGTTGAGACTGAAGATATATATTCCAGTATATTGTTAAATTTATCCTTATGTTCCATTACTTTCATTTTTAAATATACCTTAGGAATTCATTGACTTTTTTTTTTTGGTCCAGATATTTAAGAAAAATAACTCCTTCTAAAACATTTGAAAGTACTTTGTAAATCATTAGTTATTTTGTAGATTAGAAATTGAAGATTTAAAGGTTAAAAAAGTATTCTACATATCTACATTATTGAAAATATCAAAGCTGGAATGAACTTATATTTGGTATGGTCTTTAATGGAAATCATTTTTTAAGAATTTTATTTGTATTCCAAATATACCCTTTTGAATCCCATTTTTAAAAAATTTAAGTGTTTATAAAGATAAAGAGTAAGTATGGTTACACTCATGCATAGTTATAAAAAAGCATATTTAAATATCTTTTAAAAGTATACTAATGTAGAGATAGATTTAGCAGTATGATTGGACATTTTTATTGTTTTCAATGTGTACTTCAGTCCTGTCTTCCACCTTTCATCCATCATTTCATTATTTTTTTTTCTGCTTTCTAATGGAGATGCTTAAACTTGAGGTAATGTGATTTGTGAAGGCTTTTAATATTAGTAATACTTTCAATACAACACCTTTTATTGTCATATAGTATTTTGTGTTTAAAGCAATCTCAGAACTTCAAAGATATGCTCATTTTTGTTTTATTAATTTAAGCAAATTTTCAATCATCTTTAAATAATTATTTACTAAGAGTAATAGCATATTAGGATAATAATTGCAATTCTAAAGCACTAGCAGGATGTTTGCTTGGTATATTTTTCCTTAATTATTTTGTAACTTAAAGCTTTTTAGTAAAAGTTCAATGTTGAGTTCAAAAACATGGTTTAAAGGAAATGTAGATTTTTATAGGGTCTGACTCTTTGTGGGATTCACTTATAATTCAAGTATAAAAATCATATGAATAATCATATTTGACTTGATTGTTTATAGTAACCGAATCAGTTTCTAGGACCTAATTGCCCTTGCTATTGTTACAATACCATGTAAGACATCATGCCCCAAGAGACTGGAGACTGCCAAGGATTAAGTTTAGAATTGTTAATGGTTGCCTGTTAAGTCCCCCACTCAGAATTCTATTGTTGTTAACTTGTATTTGCTTAATAAATACGAAGGGTGCCCTCTCAGCACCACTCTTGAGCTGTTACACCTTGAGTCCCCTGGCTGGTCCTTTCAGGTCTTCGATATCTCATCATGTCGCCTCCTCAGTCTACGGGTCAGAGGCAGGGAGGGGGCTGACACTCTTTCCACGGGAACAAATATCTGTTAACTCCTTCGAGATAGAATCACTCACTCCTTTGTGAGTATTTCTTGATAGTGTCAGCAACTATGTTAGGTTGTCATAAAGCTTATGTTCCTTTGTGGATGTCAATAAGCCAAATCATGATAGAAAGTCAGTTAATGCTAAGCACCATAAAAAATAGTAAAGCAGGATATGGGTAGTAGTGAAGTTGGCAATAATGTGCGACAATTTTAGATAGAATGATCAGGGAAGATCCCCTTGAGGAGAACGTGTGTGAGAAGAATGAAGTAAGCAAGAATCATAGTGAAGAATTGGGAGCAAGTGTTCCTCAGAAGAGGGAGTGCAAGTGCTAAAGCCTTCAAGGCCCAGATGAGCTTAGCCTGTTAATAGTGAGGAAAGTCAGTGTGGCTAGAATGGAGAGCCTTCTTTGGTTGAGTTTCACCCATAGTGATATCTGAACAGGGACTATCTGAACTTGGAAACATTTTCTTTAATCTTTACTTTTTTTTCAAATATAAACATAATACATGGTCATGGTAAAAGATTAAAATGATTTAGAGTGTGCAGTGAGAAAGTACAAGTTTGCTGTAATTAATTTCCCTTCCTTCCCTTCCCCATAACTAAAGTATACCTTTTGCTGTGTCCTCTTCCCACATCTTTCTTTTTTAACTCCTAAATTAAAAATTTTTAAATGCTTGCTTATATCTTTTTAAACATTCTAGGTTTAAAAAACATACACATTTAGTGTACTAAGGACAAATGATACTCTTAATGTCCATTTTTTTAGGTGTTAACATTATAAAATCATTTATAAGAACCTTTAAAAACTATAACATAATGATTTTTTAAATATATTTGCTTTACATTTTCTTGTTCAGTGTCTTCTACATGTTGGAATTTATCAGCAAGATAGATATTAGGTAGATGTTATACTTGGACTTCTACATTTTATAACTTTTATGTAGAATCATGGTATTTTAATGAAATATACTCATAATTTGCATTTTAATAGGGATGTTATTTATTTCTGTTTATATTCCAGACATTCTGCTATATCCTTTGATAAGATACTTATAAGTAGGTGTTTAAATATTATAATACACTTGCTTTTGTGATAAGTTGGCATTTGCAGTATGTGATTAAAACATATTACTTTAAAATAGCCAAATTTTTTGCGATATTTTTATTAATATCCATACTGTTAGTAAAAGAAAATGGTCTGAGACTCAAAGGTGTTAGAAATAGCACTTTGAAATAAACTCCGAATACCTATATCCATATCAGATACATGATCAGTTTAAGACAGATGTTTATTAGAGTATGCCTTTAACTTAAATACAATTAAAAATACTTGAATACTTGAACTTATTTCCTTCTTTGAAGTATGTAAGATATATATTAATTGTTATATATTATATTTAACTATGCTGTGTAAGGTATAACTATAAAGTAATGTGACAGATTGCCTTTCAGGGTATAAGAATTGGTTCATTTACATTAATGTTTTCCTTAAAAGGTCAGGCCATGAACTTATATCAGATATGCTGCCATTCCTAAAAACATTTTTGAAACCTCTTTTAATAGACTTTAAACCATTTTGGAAAACACTCAGAAAACTAGTTTCATTAGTTTATGGTTATTAAAGTAAAATTTAAAAAACCTAAGTGATCATTCAGTTTAGTCACTTACCTTGTTTACTAGGCAGTTTCTAAAACTGAAAGCCAAAGCTACTGTGTGAAAAAAAAAAAGCCACTTGTTCTGGAAACATTCCCAAAAGAATAGTAGCAAAAGATCTCTTGGCATTATTGTCACAATAAATTAGTAGCCTTTTAGTAGCTTTCTACTAATTTATTACAAATTTCTCCCTTGAAGATGAAAGTACTCATTTGTAGTATATGATACAGGTAACTACTGATGTGTTTATTAAGAAAACTTTGTAATATGAATAAGGTAAATTTCTTAAAGTTTATTTACTAATAAAGACTACAAAGAAAATAATTATAACCTGAAGAATAAAGAAATAAAGCCAAAAAGAAATATTAGAACTACAACGTTCTTTTGTTAATATCATCTGTGGTAAAGCAGTTCTTAGTCTCTCGCTTGCTAGTAGTGAAGCTTTTGTGTATAGGAACTTTGTATTTCCAAGATCTGTCTTTGCTTACCCTGCTCTTACGTCTTTTTTAAGTGATCAAACCATTGTTTTAATAGTTGACCTTAATTTTCATTTAAAAAAATGTTAAAATGTGTTGAAGTGATCCATATCGAGCTATTATACCTGATCATGGAGTGCAGTGATTCTGTTTAATAAAAGTCTATATATAACTTCTATTTGGTAACTTCTTTGGACAAAAACTTCCCATTACAGTCAAAAAGATGATTTGCCATTTTTCAAAGGTAGCTCTGTGTTGTATGTTTGCATTTAACATGTTTTTAAATTGAAAAGGCTATGCTATAGAAATGGGGAAAAAATGTAGGCATAACTTGCATATCCACTTCAAATTCAAGAGGATTAAAGTACAGAGTTTCAAAGCCAGTAAATTCAAGTTTATAGTTTGATGCTTGCTTCTGACATGCAAGGTAGGATGTCAATTTTTCATTTCATGTGTTATTAAATAAATGAAGTTGTGCATCTTGGATACATTTAAAAATTTTGTTTTCAGTCAATAAAGATATGGGGTGGCAGTAGAAGGGTAAAGATCCAAACTGAAACTTCTAAGGATTATTTCAATTTAATAACCACAATGATGCAAATTATATAATCTTAAAACCTTTGAATGCTTCCATTTCTTTTTTCATTTAATTTGCTTTATTTACTTATTTATTTTAGGCCACAATAAACCAGCTAAAGAATGAACTTGCCAAAGGCCCCCAGGAAGTTGCTGTATATGTGCAGGAACTACAAAAACTGAAAAGTTCAGTTAATGAATTAACACAAAAAAATCAGGTGAGAATTTAAAAACTACTTGTAGTGGTGAATTGATTTTATATATCTTAAATTTTGATTTTGAGTGTGTGTTTTATATATTGGCATAGTACAGTGTGAATGTAAAATTATTTTGAATTTTTTTTAGTGTTAAATACATTCACATTGTTATACAGTCTCCAGAAGTCTTTTCATCATCAAAAACAGAAACTTTGTACTCATTAATTCCCCATTCACTGCCTCCTATTGTAAAGGAAAAATACTCCTACTGTGTGTTTTCTCTACACTCCATAACCTACTACAACTTCACTCCTGACACCAGATGTGGGGTGCCATACATCAACAGTTCTGTGACAACAGCTGAGTGTCCTACAATTTAACTCAATTCTAATGCCATTTACCTGGGGATAGTGTTTGGTCCCACAGATTTAAGGATTCAGTTCCACAGGACTGTGCTGCCACTCAACTTCCCCACCTTTCAAACAGCAATCAGAAGTCCAGCTTGTTACCTGTGCTTCTGACCCAACTGGCTATCAAAGGGAGTTTCCCACAATCTTTCCTCCCCTCCAAATGAATTCCCTTGATTCATTTGCTAGAGTGACTCACAGAATTTAGGAAAACATTTTACTTACTATATTACTGGTTTATTATATTAAGATGATAACTCAAAACAGCCAGATAGAAGAGATGTATAGGGCAAAGATAACGTGGGAAAGGGTATGGAGAGCCCATGCTCTCTCTGGGTGCTCTCCACATGTTCACCAACCCTGAATCTCTAAATTCTATACCTTAGGGTTTCTGTGGAGGCCTTGATTGTTAAATAGGCATGATTGATTAAATCATTGGCCATTGTCAATTAGTTCAACCTTCAAGCCCTCTCCCCTAACCCAAGGAGGGGGATGGGGCTGAAAGTTCTAACTCTGATCCTGGTTGATTCCCTGGCGACCAGCTCCATCTTTAGGGGCTTTCTAAAAATTCACCTCTTTAACATAAACCTTTATAGATGGTTGAAAGGGGCTTGTTATTAATAACAAGAAACATCTTTATTGATCTTATTAACAAAGGGAATTCCAAGGGCTTTAGGAGCTCTTTTCCAGAAATGGGGATGAAGACCAAATGAACATATATTATTAGAAATCACAATACCACCCCTTGATGCACAGTTTTTAATTTGATGTAATTCAGTTTATCTATTCTTACTTTTTATTGCCTGTGCTTCTGGTGTCATTTCCAAGAAATCATTGCCAAATCCATTGTCATGAAGCTTCTGCCTTAGTTTTCTTCTAGTAGTTTTACAGTTTAAGGTCTTAAATATAGGTCTTTGATCCAGTTTGAGTTAATTTTTTTTTAACAGTGTAAGGTAAGGTGAGTGTTTATTTCTGGACTCTCTATTTTTATTCCATTTGTCTTTATGTCTTTATGCCAGTAGCACACTGTTTTGATTATTGTAGCTTTTAATAAGTTTTGAAATCAAGAAGTGTGAGTCCTCCAACTTTGTTCTTTATTCTGTATTTTTTAATGTTAATATTTTATGGTTTGTTTCTTTTTAGATAAACAACAGATAGATATTTAGTTTTGGGATAGGGCAGGTATTGGTATTAATACCTTTTTTCCATGTCTTTTTGATGTTGGGGGACAATAGGGAGTTACTAAACTTTTATTCAAAGGTATAGTGAATTTGTTGGCTTTGCTTTACTAACTTGAACCCAATATTTTGGAAGTATAACAAGGAGAAAATCAAGAATGAAAACATGTAGGAAGGGAAAAAGAGATATGTATGATTGGCTGTAAATATTAAGCCTCCTGCTAACAGCCAGCAGGTCTGCCTACTGCTTACTTCAACCACATGAGAAACTTGAGGGGGAACCACCCAGCTAAGCTGCTTCTGGATTCCTGATACCCATAAAGTGTGTGAGATTATAGATATAATTTTAAGCTGTGTTAAGTTTTGGGGTGATTTGTTGTTTGTGCCCTTGGCCAACAGTTCTCAAACTTACTAATTTCAGGACTGTTTTATATTCTCAAAATTGTTATGGACCCCAGAGCTTCTATTGTTTGGGGAGTTATATCTGTGGGTATTTATCATATTAGAAATTAAAACAATAAAAACGTTTATTACTTTATTTTAAAATCATTAACTGTTAAATATTAAGAAATAACCATTTCTTAAGAAAAATTACTGTATTTTCCAAAACAAAAGAATGTTGTTGGTATTTTACATTTTTATAAACTCCTTTAATAAAGGACAGATGGATTCTCTTACCTGCTTTTATGTTATATCTGTTGTGATATGGTTGAGATGTATGAAGAAAATTCAGTCTCAGATAATGTAGTTGGGAAGGGGAAGAATATTGTAGTAGCCTTTTCAAGTAATTACAGCTATTGTTTGATAGTGCACTGAAACTGGATATGGTAGAGTTTCTCAACAGTTAGTTACAATGTAGAATCTGAAACCATATCAGTGCAGTTTTGTACTTTGTAGCATTAAAAGTCATTCATCTATCTTGCCTTTTGAGTGGATCTTTCCTGTGCATGATTTGTAACATCATGCATTAGTTATATGGAAAGTATTGGTTCACTGAGTTATGCAAATCTTCTAAATATTGACACATTTTATTGTACAGTATTAAAACAATCACATTTGTCAATATCACCATCAATTTCAGAATAGGCTTGAAGTATGAGAAATTGTCAAACTCATGGTGGTGGTTACATTTTCTAAAATTCTAAAATTCATTTAAAAGCTTGACTTTACCAGTGGCAACAAATATTATGAGTTCTATTCTTTGAAGTGACAGATTCTCTTCCTACCTAAGTCTGAATAATCATAGTTTGCCACTTGTTCCGGTAAAAATGGTGTTTGGTAAAAATGGTGTTTCACGAAGAAAAGCAACTGGCTAAGTTTATAAATCAGTCACATAAATGGTTTTCCATGTGACAATTACTATTCTTTGGTATGCAGCAGAAGTGATCCATGTATACTTCCTATTTTTTCACACATTTTTTCTTTGCTATTATAAATAGTAAAGGTATGTACATTTACATACAAATTTCATATATCTGCAATGCAGCCCCAAGTGAAATTGCTGGGTTGTAGGCTATACACATGCTGAAATTTGCTAGGTGACCCCTGAACTATTTTCTAAATTAATTATACCAGTTTACCATTGTCCATTTCTGACTGGTTTTTTAAATTTAATCATCTTTGGTTTATGAAAACCTCTGCACCTCCCTCCCCGCTTTTTTCTCTCTTGTTAAACTATAGGTAGAAAACATCTACATACAATTGAGTTTATCTTTGTCATTCTGTTTGATTTTTAATTTCTTTGAGATCAGGATTCACCTTCTACCTCCTGGAAACAGACCAGGATGTGTACATGCAGTGGGTGTTTATGATCAGTGTGGTTTACTATATTTTTGAAACATTAAACTATTAGAAAAGAACATGATGTGACATTGATAGCCTGGAATGTATACTCAAATAATGAAGCACAGATTGTATATAGATATTCACACATGCGTACATGCATGCACACATACACACATTATCAAAGGAAGTGCTATGCTATTTTATGAAGATGGTTTAGTGTGGTAAAATTCGAATATTTTTGATTAGGAAATAATAGAATCTTCTACTTATCTTAATAATCCTTACATAAGTGTAAGACTTCACAACTTTTTTTCAAAGTGTTTTCCCATTTAGGATTTGCCCACAAGTTAGCAAGAGGTACTACGTTTTGTTATCCTTGCTATCTGCCTCCGCAACCTCTCTTCTACCCTATGCCCTTGGCAAAGTGTAATTGTTGACAGTGGTGAAATTCAAGTGTTTTGACTTTGGAAATCTCATAAGGTCTTTTGAAGCCTATTACATAAAATGCCTTGGGCAAGTTTTGTGGGTCATAGGCAACATCAAGGTGAGTAGATGACATTATAATATACAATGAATGGAGAAAATAACTTCTTTTGTTTGTGCTAATGTTAAGATTTTTTAGCATTAAACCAGTGTTTTGTAATTATGAGCTTTGAAAACTTACAAACAAAAGGGGAATATTGAAAAAGATGATGCCGGGGTTGTTGTTCACGAAGCCGAAGAATGAGCTTAGCAAACAGCCAAGGTAAGAGAGCAAGGTACAGGCTTTTATTTAGAGATAAAGTGAAAGGACAGAGCTCCTGGCTCATGCCAGGAGGGGACAAGGGAGTCCCGGGGTGGTGCATTGTCTAGGGGTTTTTATAGGCAAATGAGGATTTTTCCAGAACATGTAAAAAAGGCTTAGGGGTGTGGACTTGTACCACTTGCCCTGCCCTCAAGGTGGGCTGGGTTGTTCTCTGCTTGCTAGGGTTGTTTACAGTAAAGTCACGGGTTATGCTGTGATACCCTTCCCTATTTGTAAAACCACTCAATCATTCTAGGCCAAGTTGCTCCTGGCCTTTTGACTTTTAACTGACCTTACTGAAGAGGTCTATATTCTTAGTCTGGTATCTTGATCCTAGAGGATTAGTGTGACCTTGACTTTGCATAATGCTTAGCAGAGTTTCAAAAGAGACTTCTTTGCCCATTGTTATATTGCTGACTGTAAATATCCCACCATGCTTTTTCCTGAGGCCCTCACCCTACTCTGACTACACCCAGGGTCCCTGTCTCAAAACTTTGTTCTTAGTGTCTAAAAGGAATCAATTCTGAAATTGAAACAAAATTCTGAAGCTCAATTAACTATTTCCACATAAATTCTCAACAGAATCATAATACAGCTACATATAAGCTATAAATATGTCAAAAATATAGCTCATTGTAAGGGACTGAGTTATGTTTTGTGTCTCACCTCTCACCCCTTTGCAGTCCCCTTTCCAACAGTCTGGTGCTCCTAGGCTGAAGTGGGAGCCATGTATGGCAAGTTATTGCAGTGCTGTGGCTGAATTGCTAAGTGGTATATTGATATGACAGTATAGTACAGTGGTTGAAGGCATGTTTATATCCCAGCTTTGCCACTTACTGTTGGAGACACTTAGCGTCTCTCAAAGTTTGTTTCCTCTTCTGTTAAGAAGTACTATTATATCCATTTGCCTTTTAGGACTGATATGAATGTTAAATAAATTAATAGATGTTAAATGCTTAGACCAATGTGTGGCTTTTAGTAAGCACCTTAGTGAATGTTTTTGTTTTTGTTTTTATTTTGTAGTGTTGTGATACAGGGTTGGGTCGAGGACAAGGTGGAAGTTCCCTAACTTATTGACTGGTAAATCAGGAAAGGTTTTTACAAGAGACATATCTTTTTAGCGTAGTCTTTAAGGATGCTAAGGAGCATTTCATATGGCAGAGGGGTTAATGGCATTTCATTTGAGAGCTAGATATGCAAAAGGCATGGGAACATGTAAGATCATGTTTACAACAAGATGTTGGAGAGCTACAAGTGGTTCAGTTTGTCTAAATTGTGTATTGTGAAAAATTTTATTGGACTTAGAATCATAATACATTACTCTTTCACTAGGCCAAGTCATACAGTTTTCTTTGACTTTAGCTTCCTCATCCGTAGAATGGGGCTAATGATGTCTATCTCATATTTTATTGTAGGGATTAATATGGAGTAGTGAAAGTCCAATTTCTTTAATGGATTTTCTGTGCTTTATTTTCTTCAATGGATTTGACTATACTTAAAAAAAATTTTTTTTAATGATGTATTTATTATACTGTTTGGTTTGGATTCTATGGAAATACCATAATGACAATGAGAAGTTTGTAATACTAAATATAGTTAACTTTTTACACGTAAAAATTGAATAGTGTGAATGGATTAGGTTCTTCCAAAAAGAAAGTGGCTTAACTTCTTTTAAAGAAAATTTAATTATCTCCTGTGTAAGAAAACAGATTTTGATGAAATTTTTAGGACAGATGAATTTTGAACAGTCAGTGGTTATGTACCTTTGCTTCTTAAAGAGCGAAGCTATCTGAAGGATCATTTACATATAGGACTGGAGGGATTACATGGTCAATGTATGAGTAAGTCTGTGGGGAAGAACACTCACTTATTACGAGCCTTAAATTTTGTAGCATATCTTTAAATTATATCCTGTCCAAATTCTCAGTATTTGTGAGCATGGTTGCATTCATGAAATTCAATAACTAAAATTTTCTTTAAAAATATGCAACACATTTAAAGACCAATGAATAGACTTAATTTAGCTTATAAATTCTAAAATAAATGTTATTTTCTTAAAAGAAAAAGTGTAAAATTATGCCAAGAAAGTTTGTTACTAACTAGTAACACAAAGAAGTGTTTATAAAAAGAGAAATTTCCTAACAGAGTGTGACTCAAAAGTACTGTTGTTTTTTTCTCTAGTCTTTTGATTCTGTCTCATTTTTTTTCTGTTTTTGTTGGTTGGTCAAAGCACATATTTCTTGGCTAATTTTGCTGCAGACTTCTGTTCTTACCTCTAAGTTTGTCTCCCATTTTGTCTGTACACTTATATCATCTTTCTGGGTAATGCTTTCTCTACAGTATATTCCTGCTTGATAATTTATGTTATATGCACTTTTTCTCAGACAAGTGTTCAAGTCCCTTACTGTTACCTTTCCCACTTTGGTTACTAGACTTATTATTCCCCTTGAGGTGATAGTTGTTTGCTGTTTGACCACATGCAACTTGTTTCTCTGTTCCTTTGTGTTTTTTAATATATTTGTGCCTTTTTGTATACAGCAGATGGCATGAGTCATGTATACCTATTAACTCCTTTCACACTTTCTCCAATCTCAGACTTTATTTCAGGTGCTTGTAACTTACTATTTAGCCCTACCTGACTGCTCATTTTATTTTGAAAAAAATTATTCACTTAAAAAATTTGATATACCTTTTGTGTTAATCCATTTTTGCTTGGACATTATGAGTTCTAACTTTCTTAGAAAAGTTTTTTTTTGATATATATATGTTTTTCATTTAGATTATGCTCTGTTTAAAGGGCAGAAACTTTTTTCTCTACTATTTTTGTATTATCCCCTTCTGGCACACTGCATATAAAAAGTGAGTATAATAAAATGTCCATGATTTATTCATCAGGTGCTTATAATGGCTTCTTATCCTGGCTGTCTTACAGAACTGAGTAAAAATTTTGATCCATATTTTACATGTAAATATATTGAGTTAAAATGTGCAGTATTAATAGTAACAACTCCTCTAAGACCAGATTTTGACATTGGTTAGGCTGGTTGATCTAGATGTTTGATTGGAGTTGTCATTTTTATATTTTGTACTTGATAGTATTGAGTCAGATTACAAAATATAATGCAGGTAAGTAATATTTTTAGATAACTATATTTACACATGTAGGAAGACATTTGTATTAGTCATAAACTTGTAACTCTTAAAAATGGTTTTTATCAAGAAGAGCAAAAATAAGAATCAATAGGCCCAGGCATGCTGGGGCAGTGAATATTATGCTAAAGCTCTTAGCAACTATGAAATTGCAAAGCCAAAAATCAGAATTGCCATATTATTATTCAAAATAATTTTTGATGATAGGATAGTTTTCATTTTTAACTTCAGTGGGAAAATATAAATATGTTGCATACCCTAAAGAATCTAGATTTCAGTGTTTTCATTTTATGTCAAAATTTTGTTAGTAATTCCTAAATTATGTTGGTAGAGCTTAGTCAAGAGGGCCAATAATAAGTCAATGTGTAATACTAGTTCTTAGCTAGAAGGTTTTCAGTGTTTTTATACTGTAATATTGACTAAAATATTTAGCAGATGGTACTGCTCTAAAGATTGTTTGAATAATTAGAATAATTAAAAATACTAGAAAAGGAAATAAATGGTTAAATTGATATTTCAGAACTTGACTGAAAAGTTGCTGAAGAAAGAACTGGACTATACTCAGCTAGAGGAAAAACATAATGAAGTGTGTGTGAGTAAAAAGAATATACAAGCAAGCCTTCATCAAAAAGACCTAGACTGTCAACAGCTTCTGTCAAGATTATCTGCATCTGAAACCTCACTGCAACGAACACAGGCAGAACTAGGTGAAAAGGGAGAAGCTACTCAAAAAGTCAAAGAAGAATTAACAGAAGTAGAGACCAAGTACCAACATCTTAAGGTGGAATTTAAACAGCTACAACAGCAGAGAGAAGAAAAGGAGCAGCATGGGTTACAACTTCAAAGTGAAGTTAATCAAGTAAGACATTACTTTTATTTATTATAATTTCTCCTATGTTTTTTCTTAACATGTTTGATGGTTATCTGATCATAATATATAGTTCATTTAAAAAAATTAACTCTTAATTTTCACAACCTATAATATTGGGTCAGATCTCATTTCCTTTGTTTCCCTTAAGACGAGAAAAAAATGATAGTAGTTATCATAGAGTATTGTTGTGAAGTGTTTATGAATTATACACACAAACTGCCTAAGGAGGTACCTGGCACATGATAGTTGATTCAACAGGTATTAGCTATTGTAATTAATTTATCTTGTTGACCATTCTTTAAGAAACCTTATATTTTTCTTTTTTGTTATAAATTTTCAAAATATTATTATCAGTAAAGCAATAATAAAAAATTTGGTATTTTAGAAGAAACAGCTTAGTCCTAACAACTACTTTTTAATAGGTAAATAATGTGTTTCAGATGAAACTTGATGCAAGTTTTGACTCTGCCATTAACTTAATTTTTAAATTCCATATTCAAGTTATTTTTTATAGATAACATTAAGATTTGTTGAAAAATGGAAATTTGGGGGAGATAAAGTCCTCAGCCACTTTTTTGATAATGTTGAACTTTTTTCACCTAAATGGCAGTGATACTTGCCATTGTAGCATCAATCCTTCTGTTTGCTTGGCCTGAGATATTCTTCCTATTTCTCTTCTCTTGTATACATTACTTACTTCACTTGTCAGTTTTCTAGAACTCCTTTTCTGAATATTGCCACTTCTCTTCACTCTCCCCAAGCATGTACATATCTTGACTGCTTTACTTACAACAGTATAGTATATCATAACCTCTGTGTCTTTCTTTACTAGACTCTGAACTTTTTGGGTGCAAAGATCATGTCTGACTCATTTTTTTATCCTCATTACTTGGCATCTTGTTTGTCAGTCAGAAAATGTTTTATTGAGTAAGTAAGTGAATAAATAAGTATAGGCATTCATCATAGAAGGAAACAGGCTTGGGGATATCAGTGAATAACTTGAAAAGTACCTTAGATATTTGATTTCAGTTTGGATAAACAAATTGGGCATTTATGGTTACTAAAAGATGCAGTGCCTTATTTGTTAAGAGATACAAAAATGAAAAAAAGGAAACAGTACCTACCTTAAATGATTATGTAAATCCCATAGAGGATATGGCAAGTATTATCCTATCCAAAAGAACATGAGAATTGTACTAAAATGATCCCATGTATGTGGGAATTTGGAAGAGTTCTTCTCTTGTTTTCTTCCCTCCATAGTACTTCATATTGTGTATTTATTTTACCCAGTTACATGATCAGGAAAAGTTTTGTGTGAGAGAGAGGTGGTGCTTGAAAATGTGAATGGGATCGGACAGATTTTGGCAAGTGGCAGTTTGAAGGCAGGAGGGTCTTCTAGGCAAAAGGATTAGTGAGAGTAAACTAGTGGCAGGGAAGAGAGGACTACTGAGATTAGAAAGAGCATTTGGAACTTTATTATGTAGGGTCTTGAATAGCAGGTTGAGGAATTCAGCGTTTATTTGGTTATTGGTGGGTTGAGGGGCATCAGGAATTTTTGAGAACCTGCTCAAATACATTTTTACACAAAGACTTGGATATGTGATTATTTGGTTTAGTCACAATTCTGTACAAAATAAAGAGGTCATACTGAAGACCTTGAAGTGATACCATTTATCTTCTTTCTTTGAGCATGCTGTCTGGATTCTATCTTCAAGTATATCTCAAATCTGTCCACTTCTCTTCTTCCACACTGCTACTACCCTTAATCTAAGCCACCATCATCACTCACCTGGGCTGTTGTAACCTTCTTACAAGTTTCCCTTCTTCTAGTACCTCCTTAATCTATTTTCCATGCAGAAGCCAGAGACATCTTTTTAAAACATGAAGGATATCATTTTATTCCTCTGCTTGATACCCACCAGTGGCTTTGCATAACACTTTGAATTGAATCCACATGTCTTACTTTGGCATGTCAGCATCTGCATGTAGTAAGGCCCACACTATGTCTTCAAATTCCTCTCCTACCACTGTGAAGCTCTGTTGATCTCCTTTCAGTTCCTCAAACACACCAACTTTTCAAGTGTTTTCCTGTCTTAGGTTCTTTGCCCATGTTTTTTTCTTAGCGTGCTCTTGACTTAATTTCTTCATAAGGCTGGCTGTGGAAGACTGGAAATAAACCTCACTTAAAAAATTTTCAATATCCTTAAAGAGTGTAGGCATGAACTGGGTTGGTTTTGCTCTCCACTGTATGCATTGCACCCATTTGGGTACTGACAAAATTAGATAGCTAGCAGTTGTCAACAAAGGACTTGAAAACCAAGGCGCTTCAGATCTGTGTTCATGAGCACTTCTGAAATAGCCATAGATGTGCAAATAATGTTACATAACTGAAATATTAGACATCATCAGTTGAGTTTTTAAAAACTAACACACCATCTTGAAGAGCGTGGTTTTATAAGTGTGGATTTAGGAACCAACTGCCTGAGTTCCTGTTGTGTGGCCTACAAACTGTGTAATCTCAGGCAAGTTATTCAATTTGTGCCTCTGTTGGCTCATCTATAGAATGAGGGTAATAATGAAACCTCTTTATAGGGTTATTATAAGAATTAAATTAGTTAATATTTGTGAGGCATCTAGAATAGGGCCTGGTACTATATAATAAATAATATGTAATAAACATTACTAGGAGTATTATGAATAAAGAATTATACATATAAGTTTGCAAAACTGAATTTGTTAAGGAACATATATATACATATACTCAAAATGTGACTTTAGGGTAGATCATTGTATTAATAATTACAATGTGTATTATTTTTACTCTTAATTTAACCTCTTTTCTTGAATGTATTTACTCTAAAATGGTATAGGCATCATTGTTTAAGTGATTTTGGCTTGTTTTCACCCTTGGGCAGCTTTTATTTGAGACTCATTTCCTTATTAAAGATCAAAGATTTATCGGGTGTCATCAGTAATGAATGACAAAGTTATTTATAAGACATAGCTCTCTTTCTTACTCTTTCCGTAAGTCTTCACTTCAGAGCAGTAGTTATCTTTAATTCTGTGATTTTTCAACTCTGTCTGCACATTAGAAGGACTTGGGAATACTTAAAAAGTTACCTATACCTAGGCCAGGATCTTGGATCCACCCTGGCCATTGGTATATTTAAACATTTCCCTGTGATTGTACAGTTGGGATGGAAAACAAAGAACTTCTTAAAGTGTTGCTTTTCAGTATGTGATTTCTGAATTTTCCTGAAACTAAATATCATCTGATTTCTTTTTATGAAAACATGGATATTTGGACTTCAGCTCAGATGTACTAAATCTAAACTTATAAGGGAGTCTGATTACCTGTGTATTAACAAAGCTATCAGGAGATTCTTACCCACAAGTTTAGGAAGTAGGCATGAATAGTGTTGCCTGTTTGGAAGAGATCAAACACTATCACATACTTTGAAGGTCTCCTTTACTTTCAGATATCACAATTGGGCCTAATTCTTGCACTGAATAGGAGAAGATTTGGGTAGTTGTTATAGTGCTAATTTATTGCATTTTTTTCCTAAAAATTATTTATTATAAAAAAGCAGGTAGAAGAACTTTGGCAGATGAAGCTGTGTGAAGGAAGCCATGCCTAGAATATATACACAGGAGGGACATTTTATAATGATTAAAAAACAAAACAAAACAAAACAGGAGACTTCCAGGAAGATGGCGGTGTGAGCAGGGCGGCAGAAATCTCCTCCCAACACTATATTTATCTACGAAAACACAGAAAATACATCTATTCCTAAAAGAGAGACGAGAATACACAGGAAAGCGCACAGCGTGCAGCTACACCCGAGAGGACTCGGCACCCCAAGAGGCGGGTAAGATACGGAGCCGCGACCCGGCGGGACCCGAGCCCTCCCCCACCCCAGCGCACCGGCGGGAGGAGAGGATTCAGAGCCGGGAGGGAGTGGAAGCACACCCCGCGAAGTAGCCAGCCCCGGTGATCTGCGCGGGGAGTGCTGACCCACATTGCGCAGTGCAGCAGAGATTGGAGAGACAGAGGGGCAGGATCTGAGCGGGGAACGCGCCAGGGTGCTTGCAGCCGGCTCCCGGGGAGGAAAAAAAAAAAGCGCGCGCTTTCTTCAGCAGTCTTAAAGAGACAGGAGCCCAGCGGAGGAGCCGGATCGCCCCAGCACACTCAGCCCAGCAGGCTGGGAGTCCTGGGCAGTTTCAGACGCCTTAGCTGGCGACTGAGGAAGCGTAGCCATACTTAACACTTCTCACTGAGATCAACAGCCTCCTATTCGTTCCCACCCCTGCCAGGGCGATAAAGGGCCCTGCGGAGCGGCACAGTCACAGCTGTGGAATAGTGGGGCAATAGCGCCACCTAGAGCATTCCCACAGAATCTACATCCGGTGGGCATTTTTTTGTTTTTGTTTTTGTTTTTTCTTTTCTTTCTTTTTCTTCTCTTTTAAAGTCTTAAAGAGCCCAGCTGACATACGTGGCAACTATCAGTGACCAAATTATACAGCCATGAAAAGACAGAGGAATATGGTTCAGACCAAAATCAACCAGACAACCCCAGAGAGGGAGTCTGAAGGGATGGAAATGCACAGCCTCCCTGAAAAAGAATTCAGAATAAAAGTCATAACCATGCTGATGGACCTACAGAGAAATGTGCAAGAGCTGAGGGAGGAAGTGAGGGAACTGAGGAAAGACAATACAGAAATCAGACAAGCGATCGACGGGCTTAACAGCAGAATGGATGAGACGCAGGAGACTGTTAATGTAATAGAAAACAGAGAACAGGAGTACAGAGCAGCTGAGACAGAGAGATAAAAGGATTTCTAGGAATGAAAGAATATTAAGAGAACTGTGTGACCAATCCAAACGGAACAATATTCGCATTATATGAGTACCAGAGGAAGAAGAGAGAGAAAAAGGGATAGAAAGTGCCTTTGAAGAAATAATTGCTGAAAACTTTCCCTCGCTGGGGAAGGAAGTAGTCTCGCAGTCCACCGAAGCTCATAGATCTCCCAACACAAGGGACCCAAGGAAGACAACACCAAGACACATAATAATTAAGATGACAAAGATCAAAGATAAAGACAGGGTATTAAAGGCAGAGAGAGAGAAAAAAGATCACCTACAAAGGAAACCCATCAGACTATCATCAGACTTCTCAACAGAAACCTTACAGGCCAGAAGAGAATGGAATGATATATTTAACGTTATGAAACAGAAGGGCCTCGAACCAAGAATATTGTATCCAGCACGATTATCATTTAAATATGATGGAGGGATTAAACAATTTCCAGATAAACGAAAGTTGAGAGAGTTTGCCTCTCATAAACCACCACTACAGGATATCTTAAATGGACTGCTCTAGATGGAAGCACACCTAAGGCTAAAAAGATGTCACCAGACAAAAAAAACCATAGCAAAGAAAGCAGACCATCCAAATACTAACTAAAGACAAAGAATAAAACACCTATTATAGAAAGAATGGAGGAGGAGGAATAAGAAGGGAGAGAAATAAAGAAACATCAGATTGTGTTTACAATAACTTAACAAGAAAGTTAAGTTAGATTGTTAGATAGTAAAGAAGGAACCCTTGAACCCTTGGTAACCATGAATCTAAAGCCAGCAATGGCAATAAGTACATATCTATCAATAATCACCCTAAATGTAAATGGACTGAATGCACCAATCAAAAGACACAGAGGAACAGAATGGATAAAAAAGCAAGACCCATCTATATGCTGCCTACAAGAAACTCACCTCAAATCCAAAGATATACACAGACTAAAAGTGAAGGGATGGAAAAAGATATTTCATGCAAACAACAAAGAGAAAAGCAGGTGTTGCAGTACTTGTATCAGACAAAATAGACTTCAAAATGAAGAAAGTAGCAAAAGATAAAGAAAGACATTACATAATGATAAAGGGGTCAGTCCAACAAGAAGATATAACCATTATAAATATATATGCACCCAACACAGGAGCGCCAGCATATGTCAGACAAATACTAACAGAATTAAAGGAGGAAATAGACAGCAATGCATTCATCTTAGGAGACTTCAACACACCACTCACTCCAAAGGACAGATCAACCAGACAGAAAATAAGTAAAGACACAGAGGCACTGAACAACACACTAGAACAGACGGACCTAACAGACATCTACAGAACTCTACAGCCAAAAGCAAGAGGATACACATTCTTCTCAAGTGCACATGGAACATTTTCCAGAATAGACCACATAATAAGTCACAAAAAGAACCTCAGTAATTTCAAAAATATTGAAATTCTACCAACCAACTTCTCAGATCACAAAGGTATAAAACTAGGAATAAATTTTAGAAAGAAATCAAAAAGGCTCACAAATACATGGAGACTTAACAACACTCTCCTAATTAATCAATGGGTTAACGACCAAATCAAAACAGCAATCAAAGAATATATGGAGACTAATGACAACAACAACACAAAGCCACAACTTCTGTGGGACGCAGCAAAGGCAGTTCTAAGAGGAAAGTATATTGCAATCCAGGCCTATTTAAAGAAGGAAGAACATTCCCAAATGAATAGTCTAAAGACACAATTACTGAAATTTGAAAAAGAAGAACAAATGAGGCCCAAAGTCACCAGAAGGAGGGACATAATAAAGATTAGAGAAGAAATAAATGAAATTGAGAAGAATAAAACAATAGAAAAAAATCAATAAAACCAAGAGCTGGTTCTTTGAAAAAATAAACAAAATAGATAAACCCCTAGCCAGACTCATTAAGAGAAAAAGAGAATCTACACACATAAACACAATCAGAAATGAGAAAGGAAAAATCACGACGGACCCCACAGAAATACAAAGAATCATAACAGAATATTATGAGAATCTATATGCTAACAAGCTGGAAAACATAGAAGAAATGGACAACTTCTTAGAAAAATACAACCTTCCAAGACTGACCAAGCAAGAAACAGAAAAACTAAACAGACCAATCACCAGCGACGAAATCGAATTGGTAATCAAAAAACTACCCAAGAACAAAACCCCTGGGCCTGATGGATTCACCTCTGAATTCTACCAGACATATAGAGAAGAAATAACACCCATTCTCCTTAAAGTTTTCCAAAAAATAGAAGAGGAGGGAATACTTCCAAACTCATTCTATGAAGCCAGCATCACTCTAATACCAAAACCTGGAAAGACCTCACCAAAAAAGAAAATTACAGACCAATATCCCTGATGAACGTAGATGCAAAAATACTCAACAAAATATTAGCAAACCGAATTCAAAAATACATCAAGAGGATCATACACCATGATCAAGTGGGATTCATCCCAGGGATGCAAGGATGGTACAACATTCGAAAACCCATCAACATCATCCACCACATCAACAAAAAGAAGAACAAAAACCACATGATCATCTCCATAGATGCTGAAAAAGCATTTGACAAAATTCAGCATCCATTCCTGATTAAAACTCTCAACAAAATGGGTATAGACGGCAAGTACCTCAACATCATAAAGGCTATATATGACAAACCCATAGCTAATACCATTCTTAACGGCGAGACGCTGAAAGCTTTTCATCTAAGATCAGGAACAAGACAGGGATGCCCACTCTCTCCACTGTTATTCAACATAGTACTGGACGTCCTATCCACAGGAATCAGACAAAACAAAGACATACAAGGCATCCAGATTGGTAAAGAAGAAATCAAATTGTCACTATTTGCAGATGACATGATACTGTACATAAAAAACCCTAAAGATTCCATTCCAAACCTACTAGAACTAATATCTGAATTCAGCAAAGTTGCAGGATACAAAATTAACACACAGAAATCTGTTGCTTTCCTATACACTAATGAGGAACTAACAGAAAGAGAAATCAGAAAAACAATTCCATTCACAATTGCATCAAAAAGAATAAAATACCTAGGAATAAACCTAACGAAGGAAGTGAAAGACCTGTACTCTGAAAACTACAAGACACTCCTAAGAGAAATTAAACAGGACACTAACAAATGGAAATGCATCCCATGCTCTTGGCTAGGAAGAATAAATATTGTCAAAATGGCTATACTACCTAAAGCAATCTACAGATTCAATGCAATCCCTATCAAACTACCAACAGCTTTCTTCAATGAACTGGAACAAATAATTCTAAAATTCATATGGAACCACAAAAGACCCCGAATAGCCAAAGCAATCCTGAGAAGGAGGAATAAAACAGGGGGAATTACACTCCCTGACTTCAAGCTCTACTACAAAGCCACAGTAATCAAGACAATTTGGTATTGGCACAAAAACAGACCCACAGACCAGTGGAACAGAATAGAAAATCCAAACATTAACCCAAACATATACAGTCAATTAATATTTGATAAAGTGCCTTGGATATACAATGGGGAGATGACAGCCTCTTCAGCAGCTGGTGTTGGAAAAACTGGACAGCTACATGTAAGAGAATGAAACTGGACTACTGTCTAGCCCCATACACAAAGGTAAACTCAAGGTGGATCAAAGACCTGAATGTAAGTCATGAAACCATAAAACTCTTAGAAAAAAACATAGGCAAAAATCTCTTGGACATAAACATGAGCAACTTCTTCATGAACATATCTCCCCGGGCAAGGGAAACAAAAGCAAAAATGAACAAGTGGGACTATATCAAGCTGCAAAGCTTCTGTACAGCAAAGGACACCATCAGTAGAACAAAAAGACATCCTACAGTATGGGAGAATATGTTCATAAAAAACGTATCTGATAAAGGGTTGACATCCAAAATATATAAAGAACTCATGCACCTTAACAAACAGAAAGCAAATAATCCAATTAAGAAATGGGCAGAGGACATGAATAGACACTTCTCCAAAGAAGAAATTCAGATGGCCAACAGGCACATGAAGAGATGCTCCACATCGCTAATCATCAGAGAAATGCAGATTAAAACCACAATGAGATATCACCTCACACCAGTGAGGATGGCCAACATCCAAAACACAAACAACAACAAATGTTGGCGAGGATGTGGAGAAAAGGGAACCCTCCTACACTGCTGGTGGGAGTGCAAATTAGTTCAACCATTGTGGAAAGCAGTATGGAGGTTCCTCAAAAAACTCAAAATAGAAATACCATTTGACCCAGGAATTCCACTCCTAGGAATTTGCCCTAAGAATGCAGCAGCCCAATTTGAAAAGGACAGATGCACCCTTATGTTTATTGCAGCACTATTTACAATAGCCAAGAAATGGAAGCAACCTAAGTGTCCATCAGTAGATGAATGGATAAAGAAGATGTGGTACATATACACAATGGAATATTATTAAGCCATAAGAAGAAAACAAATCCTACCATTTGCAACAACATGGATGGAGCTAGAGGGTATTATGCTCAGTGAAATAAGCCAAGCCGAAAAGACAAGTATCAAATGATTTCACTTATATATGGAGTATAAGAACAAAGAAAAAATACTGAAGGAACAGAACAGCAGCAGACTCACAGAACCCAAGAACGGAGTAATAGTTACCAAAGGGAAAGGGACTGGGGAAAATGGACAGGAAGGGAGGGATAAGAGGGAAAAAGGGGCGTTACGATTAGCAGATGTAATGTTGGGGGGGCACGGGGAGGGCAGTACAACTCAGAGAAGACAAGTAGTGATTCTATAGCATCTCACTACGCTGATGGACAGTGACTGTAATGGGGTTGGTGGGGGTGACCTGATGAAAGGGTATTTTAATAATCGTAATATTGCACATGTAATTGTAAATTAATGATAATATAATAAATTATATTAAAAAAAAAACAAAAAACAGCCCTCTTCCCCACCAAAAACCAGAGCTAGTTCATCAAGACTATATGACAGCCTTCAGTGTGCATAACTGTAGTGTGTATGTGTTTTTTTAAATGAATTATAATTAACATACTATAATACCCTATTAGTTTTAGGTGTATTTCATAATGATTCAATATTTTTATACATGGTGAAATGATCTCTGTGGGTAAAATTGTAATATTTCCAGAATATCTCGCCTGGCTTTAGTACATCTGTATTTCAATAGGCGTTCAAAGGTGGAGAGAAGTATGGCTTTAGGGCATTTGCATCAAATTCACCTCCATATCAGTGGGTGATTACCTGGGCAACTGAAGGCATGTCTGAACCTGATATGTTAAGGAGAGGAGGCTTGCTTGCTGGGCAGTTTTGCTGCTGCTGGAGCAGGGGAGAGGCATGGGCCAGACTGCAGTTTGTAAGCAATAAACGGGTTTAAAATTTTATTTCTCCCTTTGACTGATTTTGGTTTTTAGAGGTATTTTGCCCTGGGATTTCCTCTCCCCGGACTAACAATCTCCATAGTAAGTCTAGTTACCATGTGTCACCATACAAAGTTATTAAAATATTATTAACTATATTCTCTATGCTGTGCCTCACATCCCCATGACTTACTTGTTTTATAACTGAAGTTTGTAATTCTTAATCTCTTTCAACTATTTCACATACTCCCTGATTGCCTTCCTCCTCTGGTAACTAACAGTTTGTTTTCTGTATGTATGAATTTGTTTGTGGTGTTTGCTTGCTTGTATTTAGATTCCAAATATAAGTGAGATCGTGTGGTATTTGTCTTTCTCTGTCTGACTTTTTTCACCTAGCATAACACCCTGTAGGTCCATCCCGTTGTCCCAAATGTCAAGATTTCATTTTTTTTTATGGCTAATATTCCACATCTCCTTTATATGTTCATCTGTCAGTGGATTACTTAGGTTACTTCCATATCTTGGCTGTCATAAATAACGCAGCAATGAACATAGGGGTGCCTGGATCTCTTTGAAATTGGTGTTTTTGTTTTCTTTGAATAAATACCCAGAAGTTGACTTGCTGGATTGTATCGTAGTTCCATTTTTAATTTTTTAAAGAACCTCCATACTGTTTTCTGTAGTGGCTGTACCAATTTACACTCCTACTGACAGTGTATGAGGATTCTTTTCTCTCTATCCTCACCAATACTTGTTATTTTTTGTCTTTTTGATAATAGTCAATCAGACAGGTGTAAGGTGATTTTTCACTGTAGTTTTGATTTGTTTCCCTGATGATTAGTGTTGTTGAGTATCTTCTCATGTGTCTCTTGGCCATCTCTCTTCTTTGGAAAATGTCTGTTTAAGTCCTCTGCATATTTTTTAATTGGGTTTTTTATTTTCATTTTATTTATTTTTATTTTTTATTTTTTTTAATTTTGGTATCATTAATCTACAATTACATGTGCAATATTATGGTGATTAAACTAGGCCCTTCATCAGGTCCCCCCCACCGACCCCATTACAGTCACTGTCCATCAGCGTATTGAGTTACTATAGAGTCACTACTTGTCTTCTCTGAGTTGTACAGCCCTCCCTATGCCCCCCCAACATTATGTCTGCTAATCATAATGCCCCTTTTCCCCCCTTGTCCCTCCCTTCCCACCCATCCTCCCCAGCCCCTTTCCCATTGGTAACTATTAGTCCGTTCTTGGGTTCTGTGAGTCTGCTGCTGTTTTGTTTCTTAAGTTTTTTTCTTTGTTCTTATACTCCACATATGAGTGAAATCATTTGGTACTTGTCTTTTTCGGCTAGGCTTATTTCACTGAGCATAACACTCTCTAGCTCCATCCATGTTGTTGCAAATGGTGGGATTTGTTTTCTTCTTAATAGCTGTATAATATTCCATTGTGTATATGTACCACCTCTTCTTTATCCATTCATCTACTGATGGACACTTAGGTTGCTTCCATTTCTTGGCTATTGTAAATAGTGCTGCGATAAAATAGGGGTGCATATATCTTTTTCAAACTGTGCTGCTGCATTCTTAGGGTAAATTCCTAGGACTGGGATTCCTGGGTCAAATGGTATTTCTATTTTGAGTTTTTTGAGGAACCTCCATACTGCTTTCCACAATGGTTGAACTAATTTGCACTCCCACCAGCAGTGTAGCAGGGTTCCCTTTTCTCCACATCCTAGCCAACATTTGTTTTTGTTTGTGTTTTGGATGTTGGCCATCCTTACTGGTGTGAGGTGATATGTCATTGTGGTTTTAATTTTCATTTCCCTGATGATTAGCGATGTGGAGCATCTTTTCATGTGCCTGTTGGCCATCTGAATTTCTTTTTTAGAGAAGTGTCTATTCATGTCCTCTGCCCATTTCTTAATTGGATTATTTGCTTTCTGTTTGTTAAGGTGCATGAGTTCTTTATATATTTTGGATGTCAACCCTTTATCAGATACGTTTTTTATGAATATATTCTCCCATACTGTAGGATGTCTTTTTGTTCTACTGATGGTGTCCTTTGCTGTACAGAAGTTTGCAGCTTGATATAGTCCCACTTGTTCATTTTTGCTTTTGTTTCCCTTGCCCAGGGAGATATGTTCATGAAGAAGTTGCTCATGTTTATGTCCAAGAGATTTTTGCCTATGTTTTTTTCTAAGAGTTTTATGGTTTCATGACTTACATTCAAGTCTTTGATCCACCTTGAGTTTACCTTTGTGTATGGGGCTAGACAGTAGTCCAGTTTCATTCTCGTACATGTAGCTGTCCAGTTTTTCCAACACCAGCTGCTGAAGAGGCTGTCATCTCCCATTGTATATCCAAGGCTCCTTTATCAAATATTAATTGACTGTATATGTTTGGGTTAATGTTTGGATTTTCTATTCTGTTCCACTGGTCTGTGGGTCTGTTTTTGTGCCAATACCAAATTGTCTTGATTACTGTGGCTTTGTAGTAGAGCTTGAAGTCAGGGAGCGTGATTCCCCCTGTTTTATTCCTCCTTCTCAGGATTGCTTTGGCTATTCGGGGTCTTTTGTGGTTCCATATGAATTTTAGAATTATTTGTTCCAGTTCTTTGAAAGAAAGCTGTTGGTAGTTTGATAGGGATTGCATTGAATCTGTAGATTGCTTTAGGTAGTGTAGCCATTTTGACAATATTTATTCTTCCTAGCCAAGAGCATGGGATGCATTTCCATTTGTTAGTGTCCTGTTTAATTTCTCTTAGGAGTGTCTTGTACTTTTCAGAGTACAGGTCTTTCACTTCCTTCGTTAGGTTTATTCCTAGGTATTTTATTCTTTTTGATGCAATTGTGAATGGAATTGTTCTTCTGAATTCTCTTTCTGTTAGTTCATTGTTAGTGTACAGGAAAGCAACAGATTTCTGTGTGTTAATTTTGTATCCTGCAACTTTGCTGAATTCAGATATTAGTTCTAGTAGGTTTGGAATGGAGTCCTTAGGGTTTTTTATGTACAGTACCATGTCATCTGCAAATAGTGACAATTAGATTTCTTCTTTACCAATCTGGATGCCTTGTATGTCTTTGTTTTGTCTGATTGCTGTGGCTAGGACCTCCAGTACTATGTTGAATAACAGTGGAGAGAGTGGGCATCTCTGTCTTGTTCCCAATCTTAGATGAAAAGCTTTCAGCTTCTCGCCATTAAGTATGATGTTAGCTGTGGGTTTGTCATATATGGCCTTTATGATGTTGAGGTACTTGCCGTCTATACCCATTTTGTTGAAAGTTTTAATCAGGAATGGATGCTGAATTTTGTCAAATGCTTTTTCAGCATCTATGGAGATGATCATGTGGTTTTTGTTCTTCTTTTTGTTGATGTGGTGGATGATGTTGATGGATTTTCGAATGTTGTACCATCCTTGCATCCCTGGGATGAATCCCACTTGATCATGGTGTATGATCCTCTTGATATATTTTTGAATTCGGTTTGCTAATATTTTGTTGAGTATTTTTGCATCTACGTTCATCAGGGATATTGGTCTGTAATTTTCTTTTTTGGTGAAGTCTTTGCCAGGTTTTGGTATTAGAGTGATGCTGGCTTCATAGAATGAGTTTGGAAGTATTCCCTCCTCTTCTGTTTTTTGGAAAACTTTAAGGAGAATGGGTGTTATTTCTTCTCTATATGTCTGGTAGAATTCAGAGGTGAATCCATCTGGTTCAGGGGTTTTGTCCTTGGGTAGTTTTTTGATTACCGATTCAATTTCGTTGCTGGTGATTGGTCTGTTTAGTTTTTCTGTTTCTTGCTTGGTCAGTCTTGGAAGGTTGTATTTTTCTAATTTCTTCTAGGTTTTCCCGCTTATTAGCATATAGATTCTTCCTATTTCTGTGGGGTTCGTCGTTATTTTTCCTTTCTCATTTCTGATTGTGTTTATGTGTGTAGATTCTCTTTTTCTCTTAACAAATCTGGCCAGGGGTCTATCTATTTTGTTTATTTTTTCAAGGAACCAGCTCTTGGTTTCATTGATTTTTTTCTATTGTTTTATTGTTCTCAATTTTATTTATTTCTCCTCTGATCTTCATTATGTCCCTCTTTCTGGTGACTTTGGGCCTCATTTGTTCTTCTTTTTCCAATTTCAGTAATTGTGTCTTTAGACTATTCATTTGGGAATGTTCTTCCTTCTTTAAATAGGCCTGCATTGCAATATACTTTCCTCTTTAGAACTGCCTTTGCTGCGTCCCACAGAAGTTGTGGCTTTGTGTTGTTGTTGTCATTAGTCTCCATATATTCTTTGATTTCTGTTTTGATTTGGTTGTTAACCCATTGATTGATCAGGAGAATGTTTTTAAGTCTCGTATGTGTGAGCCTTTTTGTTTTCTTTCTAAAATTCATTTCTAGTTTTATATCTTTGTTTTCTGAGAAGTTGATTGGTAGAATTTCAATATTTTTGACTTTACTGAGGTTCCTTTGGTGGCCTAGTATGTGGTGTATTCTCGAAAATGTTCCATGTGCACTTGAGAAGAATGTGTATCCTGTTCCTTTTGGGTGTAGAGTTTTGTAGATGTCTGTTAGGCCCATCTGTTCTAGTGTGTTGTTCAGTGCCTCTATGTTTTTACTTATTTTCTGTCTGGTTGATCTGTCCTTTGGAGTGAGTGGTGTGTTGAAGTCACCTAAAATGAATGCATTGCTGTCTATTTCCTCCTTTAATTCTGTTAGTATTTGTCTGACATATGCTCACACTCCTGTGTTGGGTGCATATATGTTTATAATGGTTATATCTTCTTGTTGGACTGACCCCTTTATCATTATGTAATGTCCTTCTTTATCTCTTGCTACTTTCTTCATTTTGAAGTCTATTTTGTCAGAAACAAGTACTGCAACACCTGCTTTTTTCTCCTTGTTGTTTGCATGAAATATCTTTTTCCATCCCTTCACTTTTAGTCTGTGTATATCTTTGGGTTTGATGTGAGTTTCTTGTAGGCAGCATATAGATGGGTCTTGCTTTTTTATCCATTCTATTACTCTGTGTCTTTTGATTGGTGCATTCAGTCCATTTACATTTAGGGTGATTATCGATAGATATGTATTTATTGTCATTGCTGGCTTTAGGTTCGTGGTTACCAAAGGTTCAAGGGTTGCTTCTTTACTATCTAACACTCTAACTTAACTTTCTTGTTAAGTTATTGTAAACACAATCTGATGTTTTTTTATTTCTCTCCCTTCTTATTCTTCCTCCTCCATTCTTTATACACTAGGTGTTTTATTCTTTGACTATAGTTGGTATTTGGATGGTCTGCTTTCTTTTATTATAATTTTATTTTCTCTGGTGACATCTTTTTAGCCTTAGGAGTGCTTCCCTCTGGAGTAGTTCCTTTAAGATGTCCTGTGGAGGTGGTTTATGGGAGGGAAATTCTCTCAGCTTTTGCTTGTCTGGAAATTGTTTAATCCCTCCATCATATTTCAATGATAATCGTATTGGAATCAATATTCTTGGTTCGAGGTCCTTCTGTTTCATTATATTAAATATATCAATCCATTCTCTTCTGGCCTGTAAGGATTCTGTTGAGACGTCTGATGATAGTCTGATGGGTTTTCCTTTGTAGGCGATCTTTTTTCTCTCTCTAGCTGCCTTTAATACTCTGTCCTTATCTTTGATCTTTGCCATTTTAATTATTATGTGTCTTGGTGTTGTCTTCCCTGGGTCCCCCGTGTTAGGGAGATCTGTGGGCTTCCTTGGACTGCGAGACTATTTCTTTCCCCAGCGTGGGGAAGTTTTCAGCAATTAGTTCTTCAAAGACACTTTCTATTCCTTTTTCTCTCTCTTCTTCCTCTGGTACTCCTATAATGCGAATATTGTTCCGTTTGGATTGGTCACACTGTTCTCTTAATATTCTTTCATTCCTAGAGATCCTTTTATCTCTCTCTGCTTCCACTGCTCTGTATTCCTGTTCTCCGATCTCTATTACATTAACAGTCTCTTGCATCTCGTCCAGTCTGCTGCTAAGCCCGTTGATGGCTTGTCTCATTTCTGCATTGTCTTTCCTGACTTCCCTCACTTCCTCCCTCAGCTCTTGTATATTTCTCTGTAGATCCATCAGCATGGTTATGAATTTTATTCTGAATTCTTTTTCAGGAAGATTGTGCATTTCCATCCCTTCAGTCTCCCTCTCTGGTGTGGTCTGGGTGTGGATGAGCTTGGTCTGTACCATATTCCTCTGTCTTTTCATGGCGAGAGAAGCGGTGGCTAGCAGGTGCCATGTATGTCAGCTGGGCTCTTTAACTCTTAAAAAAAAAAACGGAAGAGAAAGAAAGAAAAAAAGACGGAAGAGAAAGAAAAGAGAAAAAACAAAGAAGGAAAAGAAAGAAAAGAAAAGAAAGAAAGGGGAAAAGAAAAAAAAAACCCACCAGGAGTAGTCTCTACACGGATTCTGCAGGTGGTGCTGTTGCTCCAGTACTCCGTGGCCGCAGCTGCCCCACTCCGCTGGGCCCTTGCATTTCCGGTCCGGGCGGGCACGAATGGGAGGCTACTGTTCTCTTTGTGAACCTTCAGTGTGGCTATTTTTTCCAGTTGCCAGGCAAGGGGTCCAAAATTCCCTAGGACTCTCAGCCTGCTGGGCTGAGCCGCTGGGACAATTGTAAGACCACTGTAAAAAGCGTGAGCTTTTCCTTTGTCCCGGGAGCCGGGTGCAAGGTCCCAGGCACGTTCCCAGCTCAAAACCTGCACCTTCTGCCTCTCCAATCTCCGCTACACCGTGTGATGTGTGTCAGCGCTCCCGGCGCAGATCACCAGGGCTGGTTATTTCGTAGGCCTGTATTTCAACTCCCTCCCAGTTCTGAATCCTTTCCTCCTGCTGGTTCGCTGAGGGTGGAGGAGTGGTCGCGGCTCCGCATCTTACCCACCCCACGGGGTGCCAAGTCCTCTCAGGTGCAGATGCATGCCGTGTGCTCCCCTGTGTACTCTGGTTCGTCCCCCAGGAACAGTTGCATTCGCTATACTTTCACAGATACATATAGTTTTGGGAGGAGACTTCTGCCGCCCTGCTTACGCCGCCATCCTCCTGGATCCACCTTGGGTTTTTTATTTTTTGATATTAAGTTGTATAAGTTCTTTATGTATTTTGGATATTAACAGCTAATTGGGTGTAAGGTTTTCAAATCTCTCCTCACATTCAGTAAGTTGGCATTTCATTTTGTTGATGGTTCTTTTTGCTGTGAAAAAGCTTTTCAGTTTAATGTAATCCCATTTGTTTGTTTTAGCTTTTGTTTTCCTTGCCTGAAGACACTGTCCAAAAAAGTACTGCTAAGACTGATGTAAAAGAGCTTACTGCCTTTGTTTGCTTCCCGGAGTTCTATCGTTTCAGTTCTCATATTCAAGTCTTTAATTAATTTTGAATTTATATTTTTGTATATGGTGTAAAACAATGGTCTTATTATATATTATGTATTATTAATATATATGTATTTCAGTGTATATGGAGGTCTAAAAGATTTCATTCTTTTGCATGTAGCTGTCCAATTTGTCCCAGGACCATTTATTGAAGAGACTGTATTTTCCCCATTGTGTAGTCTTGTCTCCTTTGTCATAGATTGTGTGACAAAATTCATTGTCTGTTTGTGATAAAAACTTGAACAAAGTGGGTGTAGAAGGAAGGTACCTCAACATAATAAAGGCCATATATGACAAGCACATATGTGGTCGTATGTGGAAAGCACAGCTAATATACTCATCTGAGGAAAAGCTTTCTAAGATCAGGAGCAAGATAAGGATACCCACTCTTGCCACTTTTATTCAACATAGTATTGGAAGTCCTAACTGTAGCAGTTAGGCAAGCAAAAGAAATGAAAGGCACTCAAATTGGAATGGAATAAGTAAGACTGTTACTATTTGCAGATGACATGATAGTATTTGTAGAAAACCCTAAAGATTCCACCCAAAAACTATTAGAACTAATAAATCAGTTTGTAAAGTCACAGGATACAAAATTAACATCAGAAATCATTTGCATTTCTGTATGCTAATAAGGAACCACCAGAAAGAGAAATTAAGAGAACAATCCCATTCACAGTTGTATCAAAGAGAATAAAATATGTAGGAATAAATTTACCCAAGTAGGGGAAAGACCTATACTCTGAAAACTAGAAAACATTGATGAAAGATATTGAAGACCAACACAAATAAATGGGAAGATATTCTGTGCTTATAGATTGGAAGAAGTAATAGTGTTAAAATGTCCATACTACTCAAGGTAATCTACAGATTCAGTGCAATCCGTATCAAAATACAATGGCATTTTTCAGAATTAGAGCAAAGGATCCTAAAATTTGTATGGAACCACAAAAGACCCCAAATAGCCAAAGCAATCTTGAGAAAGAAGAAAACTGGAGGAATCATGTTCCCTGATTCTAAACTATACTACAAACCTGTAGTAATCAAACCAGTATGGTACTGGCATGAAAACAGGCATAATAGAAATCAATGGAATAGCATAGAGCAACTAGAACTATACTCACACATATGTGATCAATTAACCTAATTCACTGCATTTTAAGAATAAAAAGGAGAGAAATGTCAGGTTGCTGGCTAAGGACAAGGATAAAATAAATGTATTGTCTTTAACTGTTAGTGATTCCTGTTTTAATTAGATGGAAGCATGTTCTACTTTAGACATTTACTTTGGTTTTCTTTATTAAGGATAGGATATATTCTGAAAGCCCACAGTTTGTTTCATAGCATAAGAAAATAGTGGATGTCCACTTTTCTGATAGAACTTTATTTTTTCCTTGGAACTATGAATTTTTGTGGAGAAATACTTGGTTATAGAGCATATAAATGTAAATATGACATAAATGCTATAGATTGTTAATATTTTCAGTTTTAACATGAACAGTTTTTATAGAAAGCAATTGTATAGAATTCTTTTTCTTAATTTTTAATTTTGCTGAGGCATATGCAATTGATTTTATGTGATAGGAGGCTGGTATGTAGGAGTACTCTTAGTGTGTAAGCCTTACCTGATGTTTTGCATCCTTATCTCCGTGCAACTCTTTTTGTGTTCTACACTTAGCATTGTGCAGTACTTCTGAAATTAATAGACTTTTTCCTTTTATCATGGAAAAAAAAAAGCAAAAGACTTCCCTCACTCCCCTAAGAGAAATCAACTCTTATTTACTTCTGGTAGTATTAGGGAAGTTAGGGAGCTTTTCTGAGAAAGTAATGGTTATTAGCTCCAGGGAAAATTTCTCCTTTCCTGGGTGGCAATTTTAAAGTTAATTAATAAGGGTCACCTAATACTTAAAGAAAATTCTTTCCTGTATTTTATTTAGAAATTATGTGTCAATTTGAGGACTTGGGAACGTGTTATGCTCTATTCAACACCGAAATGTAAGAAGTCAGTTGTACTGCTTCATAACTATGGAAAAACAACAAGAATCATTGTGAAATTAAAAAAAAAATACTGTGGAATAGATCGGAGTATGTCTGAAGTGTCTTAATTTTTAAGTTTCATTTTATTAAATACCTCAAGTGATTCTAATACTTCTGTCCAAACAAGAACCTCACGTTCACTGTACTTTTTTAGGAGAGCAAAAAAACCCCAAAACTATGATGTTTAATTACAATTCTATATGATTCATCATAATTTATGTGATTAAATTCAATTGGATCTTAGGTTCTCCCAAAGTATTATGAAAGTAAAGATATTATATTGGTGAACAACATAACATTGTTTGGAAAATAGATGATGGTGATGAATGTTCATGTTTTTATACATATGCATGTATCAATTTTTTTTTTCTTTTTTAAAGTTACATAGCAAACTCCTGGAGACAGAGCGCCAACTTGGGGAAGCTCATGGCAGGCTGAAGGAACAGAGACAACTTTCAAGTGAAAAGTTGATGGATAAAGAACAGCAAGTAGCTGATTTACAACTCAAACTTTCTCGTTTAGAAGAACAGGTAAGATAGTACTTCAAATGATTTTATCAGTAAATTTATTGCTAGATTTGAGGCATCTTATTAAATATTGGTTAAATCTTTTCATTGCCAAGAGCGTTCATTAGACATTTTTTTTTGCTATTATTAATATACAATTACATGTGCAACATTATGGTTACTAGACTCCCCCTATTATCAAGGCCCCACCACATACCCCATTGCAGTCACTGTCCATCAGCATAGTAAGATGCTCTAGAATCACTAGACATTGTTTTGTTTTGTTTTTTAATTTTAGATTGTGACATTTATTTCTCCCCAGTAAAAACGCCCTACTTATTATTAACTACATTAATTCATTTTGCTGTGATTGTATTCCCTAAAGTTCTCAACAGAAATGTACAAAGAAGACTATTCTTTCAGCCTAGGCAGGAAAGATTCTGGGGTTGAACCTTTGTCAGGCTGCCAGAGGAGGGGTCTTCCTACACAGGAAGGACAACTTTCTAATGATACACTGAAAAATGAACAGTTGGTGAGGGGTCATTGACATGAAGTTGGCACGTATAAATTTTCAGTTTGCATTTAAGGATTTTCACTTTTAAAAATGAAGCATAAGATTGAATGCTTCCTAAATAAAGGTGTGGTTGCCAAAAAGTGGAAACTATTATTTAGTTAAAGTTATCATTAAATTATGTCTTTTACTACAATTGAAGAAACACTGAGAGTTAAAATCTGTAGCTTCAGCAACAGATTTTCGTCTAGACCCGAAATCTTTGATGTAGATGATCCTATTCTTTTCTAATAAGTGATAATTGTAATTGTTGTAGAATAAAACCCCACACATTTTGATACTATGGTTTAGATTATTATAACGAAAACTTGTGTGTAATTTCTTGATCATATTAGTGTACAAAAAGCAATAATAAACTAAATGCCAACCTGTAGGAAGAATTGTATTCTTAGGATGAAGGTCTATACCTGGAAAATAGTTTCTATTAAGATTAAGATTCTATAAGTAATGAGATATTGCTTTCAAAGTTGATTTTATATATTGTCTGAGTTTAGTTTTCTCTTTAGACTTAAGAATTGTGAGATTTGACATAATGCCAGATATTTATGAATGGTAGCACTAAGCCTTTAAGTTATCAACTGACAGTCTACATTTTTTTTAAGTTGAAGGAAAAAGTAACAAATTCCACAGAATTGCAACATCAGTTAGATAAAACAAAGCAACAGCATCAAGAACAACAAGCTCTTCAGCAAAGCACTACAGCAAAACTTCGAGAAGCTCAGGTAAATGTTATTTGAATTATTAGCCTCTTAAACAAAAATTAACCAAATCATTACTCTTTGTTGTGGTAAAAACTAGATAATGGAAATTACTTGGTTATGAAGGGTTTTGATAATTTTCAGTATTTGGAAAATCAGAAATCTTTTTTGTTTGAATGCTATGTTGAAAACTTTCTCTAAAATTTTTAAAATTAGTTATTACAGTAATAAATTTATATAAAATAAACTTAAATTTCTTTATTAAATCCATGTATGTTTATTTAAAATATATTATTTACATTATTCATAAATAATAAATTATTGTTATTTATTATCTTAAAAACACTTTATTTGAAAAACTAAAAAATGCAAATAAAATTTCTTGGTTTAGTTAGCCAAGTAAAAAAGAACATTTTGTATTTCCTATAGTAGAACTTAGTGTTTTTGGTCATGTCTTTCCCTGCTTTGCAATTCTTATATAAACATTAGAATTATAGGTAACGAAAATACAATGATTGGGTTAAACTTTGGCAGATTTTATAGCATAATTTAGAGGATTGAAAGAAATTAAATTTTTGTTTTGTTACTGTGAAGGGAGAGAGTGCCCAAATGTTTGAAATGAATTTGACTTTAGCATTTGTTTATTCCTCCAATCTTTCATTAATTCATTGAATATTATTGAGTACTCTGTCCAGGACTGTGGTAAGCACTGAAAAAAAAAGAGGTGAGCAAGACATAGTACCTACCTTTAGTAAATGGCAAATTAATTATGTGCCACAGATACAGTGTTGGAGTTTAAAGGAGACAGTAAGTAATACACCTTTCTTTCCTTTCTGAGTTTGGAGAGTGGCATGGGAGTCAGAGATCAAAATACTGTATTCGTTTATTTGTTCTTTCATTCTGTCAGTCAACAAATATCTATTAATGTCTATATTTAGCCAAGGAAATAAATGATTTTTCAGATATGGCAGCAAAGAAAACAGGCAGAAAGGTCAGCTCTCATGGAGCTTTGTGAGGGAGACAAGTAATAGCCAAGGTACAGAGGCAAAATATATCATTGGTTAGATAACAGTAAGTGATGTGGAGATTAAAAAAGGTATGGGGAGTAGAAAGTATGCGGGGAGCTAGAGGTGGGACTGCAATGTTATCGTTGCCAGGGAAGGCCTCTCTGAGAAGATGAAAGACCTAAAGGGGGTGTGTGAGCCATTGAATATGAAAAAAGAGCATCAGTGTTAAAAGGCCTTGAGGAAGGAGTATGTCTAAGGAATTGATAGATGGATGCAGGGTATTGAGAGAGAAGTCAAGGATGATTCCAAGGATTTTGGCCTGGGTAGTCTGAAGGATGGAAGTCAAGTAAGATGAAGACTGAGAATCCTCTTGAATTTGGCAATATGGAAATCATTGATGACATTGATAAGACAATTTGGATAGAGAAGGAAGAACAAAAGCCTGAGGGAGAGAGAAAACAGAAGAGAGGTTGGATAAAATGAACATAGTTAACTCTAGAAGTTTAACTGTAAAGAGTAGTAAAGAAATAGAATAGTAAAACTGAGGTCAAGAATTTGGTATAGGTCTGTAGCTAAGTGGGTTTTCTTATACTGTATCCCAGAATTAAATTTATTCATTCAGTCACAGGCAAAGCTGAAAATGACAGCCTTTTACTTTCTTATAGACAGGTTGTCTCTTAGACTGAGGAGAGAGGCAAGGGCTGAGTTAAACATGCCTAGTTCCTATTCCAAACTTTCCAATTAGTTAAATTCTCATTCCCTGGGGAGGAATAAAAAAACGATGGCAAAGAAGCCAGGTAAAGTCTCTCATGGAAACATGAAAAAGCCTTAAAAACTAATGAAAGAGATGTATTAAACTAAAACATCTAATAAAACTAATTAAACTGATTAAAGCGTATAGTTCTAGGTGCATATGTGTATATAAAATTATCATGTTGGCTTGGAGGACAGTTACCTAACTTTAGAGTCTGGAAAAGAGCAGTTAAGTAACAATCTGTGTTTCAAAGAATGCATAGATGTTTCTGGGTTGCAAAGATGGTTATAGTGAGAAGCATATCCAAGTATAGTAGAGGTTACAAGGACAAGGATACTAAATCTGATATGAACTCAGCTATTAGGTTTTGCTGGAGCTTAAAGCATAATTTAGAGATTAGTTCAAGAGGAGGCCATAGTGTCAGACATGGTAAGTTTATGGAAGGCCTTGTGTGAAACTTACCGTGAAGATAGAAAGGTATTAAAGGTCTTAAGATGAAAGTTCCATATCCAGATTTGATTTTTAAATAGGTTATTCTTATGGTTGTGTGAAAGATAATAGGTGAATATTCTGAAACAGGAGATCCGTTAAAATAATATATGCAGTAGTTTAGATGAAAAATACTAATAGTTGGAGCAAGTTAAAAAATGTCATAGCAACAAATATGAGGAGTAATACTTGGGAGGTAAAATAAATAGGACTTGTTGACTTAGTAGTTGTAGGAATGAGAGCAAAAGGGAATGACTTTCAGATTGATAACATTGGGTAGATGGTAAATGGAGTTGTCAACTGTGTTAGTGGACATGAGACAAGTGGCTGTTTTGTAGGGTAATTTGATGAGTTCAGTTTTGGACATGTCTTGAGGCACCTACAGGATACATTAATTTAAAGTCATGGAGGAGAGGACCATGCTATATATATTAGCTGTGATATACATCAGCTATATGGGGTAAATGGAATTATTAGAATAGATGTGATCAGCCATGGAGAGAGTAGAGTGAGAAAAGGTAGATACCTAGTAATACAAGACTCTTGGGAAACATCAGCTCTTAAGGCATGCATAGAGTAAGAGCAGCCCAAAGAAAGAGAATGATCAGAGTAATTAAGGAGAACCTGCAGAGTGGAAGCCAAGGGACTAGAGAGTCTGAAAAGTTGGGAGTAATAAACATCTTCAAATGTAGATATGTTGTGGGTATGCCTTATATGATACATGAAAAATGTCCTTTAGATTAGGCATTTAAGAAGTAGGCTGGCGAACTTTTTAAACATAATTTCAATAAAGTGATAGAGCTGAAGTCTGATTTTTTAATTGATGAGTAAATGAGAGATGAGGGAATTGGGAAAATAAATATGTATTACTTTTGAAATTTAAATGTGAATTATACAAAGACTGGGCAAAAACTGAAGTGGGGCTTGGTCTGAGAAGTGTTTTGAGAATGAGATATCTTAACATGTTTATTTAGACAAAGATTGATAGGGATTAATTGAGGATATTGGAGAAAAGGGGCAGAAGGAATAAGGTATTGATAAGCTCTGATGTCACTGATTAAATGGGTGTTGGTGAATTTGAACTTATCCTCTGAAGGATAGCCTTTGAGGCTTGAGGGAAGGAAGTAAATATGGTTACATGTAGACAAGGGGATTGGAAAACAAGGTAGATCATTCCTGAAGATTTCCCCCCACTCCCTTTTTTGGGTAAAGTTGGAGATAGCAATAGCTTAATATCAGGCAGGCAGAGATTAGGAATTTAGAGACAATACTGAAGATTTAAGTAGTTACCAAGGGGACTGTATGAGGGTAAGAACTTCTCTCAAGTGAAAGAAAGGGTAAATAAGAGGATTCTGAGGACATAATGGAGGTTGGAGTCTAGAAATTTGTAGTGGCATCAACCCAAGAGGTTTGTGATTTTGCTCTAGTGCTTAGAAATGAAGTTGTGGAGAAAAAAACAGATTGCAACATCAATCTAGGATTGGGCTTTTTTAGGATGGTTATAGGAAACTTTGCAGTGAAAGAAATAGAAAATGTAGTTGAAAGAATAGTTGAGATTAGCTCATATATAAAGTTCAGGAAGAGAAGCTTGAGATATGCTAAATAAGCTAGAAGAAAATTGAAGTCAGTGTCTCTTTGAGGTAGAGGAGCAGAATTGAGGTCCTGAAATTGGAAGATGCTCAGGAAGGTGTCATCAAAATAGTTGAGATTTTTCATTTGGAACAATTTTAGGTGATTACCTAGAAAGAAAGAAAGAAAGAAAGAAAGAGAGATCCTACATGTGAGTAACTGAATAGAATGAGTTAAGTTCCAGGAATTAAGATGATATGAATATTGAGGCTGTGCTCTTAATTCTCTATGTATTTTGTATTTCCCAGGAAATTGGCAGCAAGTGGGATTGAAACAAAGACTAAATCAGGTCTCAAGTCTTCAGTGAATGAGGTAGGGATTTATAGATGATAGTAGCATAGAATAGAGGGTAGAACAAATGAATGACATATGCCCCAAGCAGCATGAAGTTTTACGTGAGGTAGAAAGTTATGGTGGTTTTAAACCACATAAAAGTTAACCATCTTTGTTTGCCCAGCAGAATAGTCCTTACGTATCAGAGAGTGTTGAGAGGGAGTCAGCATCTGTAATGGTAGAACTAAATTTCATTTACTACTTGGAAATAGAGTGACTGTTCTGGAAAAAAGCGTAGGCCTGGAACTGTCGTTCTAGAAGGTTAGTGGATAGTGGAATGTGGAGAGAGGGGTCATTGGTGACAGGAACAGAGGATGAGAGCAGAAAGGTTAGATTGCCTTTCATGATTGAAGCTTTGAGAGATAAGCATGGATCTTATGCTTTGAGGTATAAGTCTGAAAATGAGTAATCTCAAATATTTTAATATTGGCACAAATCGTTGAAGGTGCCCGAGGTGGTTGCTGGCTTTGTGTCAGCATGGTGGTGTGGGCTACTGTCAGGTTTACAGAGGCGTTTGTTAGGGCCTTGTTCTGAGTAGAGGCTCTCTGGCTCTAAAATGATTAACGTAAAGGCAAAGGCTGTAAGTCAGATAGCTCTCAAACATTCACAGGCATTGTTCTGAATTTGGACTGTTGCACTGTGTTTTGTGTAACACTAAGGTCCTCAGTAAAGTCAAACAAGAGGGATATTGATAGAGGAATCCTATTAGAGTATTGAAGTGAGCCTTCATGAGTGTACATGTGTTAGAGTGCAGTCATTTTTTTTTTCTGTTCGTTCATCAAATATTTTAGAGCATATGTGTCTTGGATGCATCAATGAATAAAACAGACAAAAATCCTCACCTTCGTGGAGCCTGTATTCTAGTAAGGGGACAGACAGAGGATGATAAACATGAAAAATATGTAAATTATTTAGTGTGTTAGAAGGTAAGTGCTATGGAGAGGAAAAACTACTCAGGAGAGAGAGTATATTGGGAAAATCTATAATTTTATTATCAGTGTAGACCTACTTGAGAGGGAACATTTGAGCAAACATTTGAAGGAGAGGGAATAAGCTGTGTGACTTTGTTGGGGAAGGGATCCAGGCAGAAGAAACAATTAGTGCAGAGGCTCTGAGGTGGGACTGTGCCTGGGGTGTTTAAAGCATAATGAGAGTCCCATGTGTCTAAAATGGATTGAACAAGAAGAAAGGTAGTAGGTAAGAATGTTAGACCAAGAATAAAGGTTTTTTTTTACTGTTGTTAAATTCTAGTTTATCAGTAATACAGATTATATTGTTAAATATATGGTTGTAATCATTTAATTAAATTGGCCATGTTTAAATGTAATGACGAGTAAAAAATGTAGTTCGTCATTAAGTTATCTATCATTGTATATTTGAGGAATAACTTTTTTTTGCTATTATTAATATACAATTACATGAGCAACATTATGGTTACAAGACTCCCCCTATTATCAAGTCCCCACCACATAACCCATTGCAGTCACTGTCCATCAGCGTAGAAGAATGTTATAGAATCACTACTTGTTTTCTCTGTGTTATACTGCTTTCCCGTACCCCCTACCCCACCCCCACCCCCACCCCCACCCCCGCTACTTTATGTGTGCTAATTGTAATAGCCCTTTTTCCCCCTATCCCTCCCTTCCCACCCATCTTCCCCAGTCCCTATCCCTTTGGTAACTGTTAGTCCGTTCTTGGGTTCTGTGAGTCTGCTGCTGTTTTCTTCTTTCAGTTTTTTTCTTTGTTCTTATACTCCACATATGAGTGAAATCATTTGATACTTGTCTTTCTCCGCCTGGCTTATTTCACTGAGCATAATACCCTCTAGCTCCATCCATGTTGTTGCAAATGGTAGGATTTGTTTTCTTCTTATGGCTGAATAATATTCCATTGTGTATATATACCACCTCTTCTTTATCCATTCATCTACTGATGGACACTTAGGTTGTTTCCATTTCTTGGCTATTGTAAATAGTGCTGCGATAAACATAGGGGTGCATATATGTTTTTCAAACTGGGCTGCTGCATTCTTAGGGTAAATTCCTAGGAGTGGAATTCCTGGGTCAAATGGTATTTCTATTTTGAGTTTTTTGAGGAACCTCCGTACTGCTTTCCACAATGGTTGCACCAATTTGCATTCCCATCAGCAGTGTAGGAGGGTTCCCCTTTCTCCACATCCTCGCCAACATTTGTTGTTGTTTGTCTTTTGGATGTTGGCCATCCTTACTGGTGTGAGGTGATATCTCATTGTGGTTTTAATTTGCATTTTTCTGATGACTAGTGATGTGGAGCATCTCATGTGCCTGTTGGCCATCTGAATTTCTTCTTTGGAGAAGTGTCTGTTTAGCTCCTCTGCCCATTTTTTAATTGGATTATTTGCTTTTTGTTTGTTGAGGTGTGTGAGCTCTTTATATAATTTGGATGTCAACCCCTTATTGGATATATCATTTATGAATATATTCTCCGAGGAATAGCTTTTTAAAGTTGTTCTCTATCCTTAAGGTAGTGGTTTTCAATTCTTTACAGAATGATTTGGAACAAGTATTACGTCAAATTGGTGATAAGGACCAAAAGATCCAGAACCTTGAGGCCTTATTACAGAAGAGTAAAGAAAGTATTTCCTTATTAGAAAAAGAAAGAGAAGATCTTTATGCAAAAATTCAGGCTGGTGAAGGAGAGACTGCTGTACTTAACCAGTTACAAGAAAAAAACCATACCTTGCAGGAACAAGTAAGCTTGTCAAATGTATTCTATTTCTAAAATTTACTTTTATCGCTCTAAATCTTATTAAGTGCTTTATTTAAATGATTCTTCATTTTGATTATTTTTTGTACTTTAAAAATATTGTGTATTTTTGACAAATTCCATCTCATTTACATTAGGGGTAGATTCCTATTATAGTGAAAGTAACTTAATGTGATTTGGCAAAGGAAATCTCAGTTCATGTCCCAGGATCTAACCTATTACCTCTGTGACCATAAGCAAATCATTTCATCTTGTTAGTTCATTTGTAAAGTAGAGATATTATTAATAATGCATGCTTGCCTCATGGCATTTTGTGATGTTTTGAAAAAAGAATGAATAACAAAATATATTTATAAACTAAAAGTACCAATCAAGTATTAGTTGTTACTGTGTATTGGTTAAGATACAGACTTTAGTGTTTACTTATATTTTGATAATGTATATGTATTTGGAATATATAGCTAATAATAATTTTGATAAGTTGCCTTATTATTCTAACATTCATGTATAATTTAAAAGGAACTTTTAAATTTTAGCTTAATATATTTTCAAACTGAAAAGAACTTTTAGTTGCTTTTTAAAAAGAATTGTCCAATAAGAGAATGATAATTATATAAGTGAGAAAGTAGTAAAACAAAGTATCATATCTTACCATTCTTCTAATTTGGATATTAGAATATAACACAAATTTCCCCCCCCCAATTTAAAAGTTAGCCTTTTTATGAAAAATTCAGTTTTCATGAAGAATTATTTAGACTAGTTTTTAGTTGTAAATTGCATACAACTGGACATTGCTTATCATATGAATATGACCAGGAAAGTCTATAAAGTTTAAAAAAAATATATATATATATCTGTATGCTTTTGCTTCTGACCATAGGGTAACTGATACCTATTCAGTCCTCTAATAAACAACTAGAAAAGTAGGGAAAAATGTATAAAACCACTGTTTCATACATTTTGTACAACAAGCAGTGCAAGGCTTTGATCCCTGAGAGAAGAGAAGCAAGTGTGGTGAACCTTTTGACCACTGCATCTTTGACCCGGAGACATTTGCCAGACTCTGGTGCAGGTTGGGGAAATCCAAGAAAAGCACAGTAGTATCACTGAACTGAGGATGAGAGCTTGAAGTTCAGGGAGCCTGAGGAAGCTCAAATTTACAGGGCAGAATATCAGAGCAGAGACAACAATGGAGAGAAAAAGCTCCAAAAATCTGCATAGGGATCCACTTGAGCTTTTAGCTGAATGCTGAGTTTTATGCTCATAAGATGGTATTCCATAAGGCCAGGCAATGTACAATTATTAGGAGCCTCAGGCTGAAAAATTACCAGAACTCACAGGGGTGGAGATGTTCAAGTTCCAGCCAGTCAGAGAAGAAAAATGTGGTTGAACATATGGGGGCATTCAGTAGAAACCCCAGAAATGTCATAGCTTAGGAGTAAAGCTAAAACTAGCCTGGGTAAAAGCTAGTATATACCTGACCTAACAAAGCATAAAAAAAAGCTTTGAAAGGATCCAGCTGAGCCATAAATAAGTTAACTGCATGCTGAAACAAAATTCAACATTCTTTTAAAGAAGACAAGAAAACCCAGACCTGTCACAAGAAATATAAAAAAAATTACTTGAGATAAAAAGCAGAAAATGTGAGGTATAAGCAGGAGAAAAAGTCATTCAATGGAAATAGACCATGAAATGAGAGATTAAATAGTCATCAGACAAGTACTTTAATATAGCTCTTAAAATATGCTATGGATATAAATGAAAAAAGCATAACAATGGAAATGGAAGTGGAAATGATCAAAAAAAAAAAAGAACCAGAGAGAACTTCCAGAGATAAGAAAAAAATATCTGGAGTGAAAATTTCATTGGATGGGTTTAATAGATTAAGTGAAAACAGTATTAGTGAACACTAACACAGGGTAATTGAAGCTGTCCAAAATGAAGCAGAGAGAGAAAAAAGGCTGTGGGACAGTAACTATGTAATCTAGCATACATATAACTAGTGTCACAGAAGGGTTGGGAGGAGGAAAATATTTATAGAAATAATGTTTGAAAATTTTTTAATTTTATTAAGAATATGATCCCACAGATTCAGGAAGTTCAATGAATGCCAATCAAGGTACACCAAAGAAATATCAGATGAATTGGATTTCATCTAAATTAAAAATGTTTGCTCTTCAAAAGATAACATTATAAAAATAAAAGCTAAGAAACAGATTAGGAGAAAATATTTGCAATACATGTACCAGACAATTCAGAAATAATCCAGAATATGTAAGGAACTCTTATTAATCAGATCAGTGATTATCTGGGGCTAGAGATGAGTGGAGGGTGCTGACTACAAAGGGGCATGAGGAAGCTTTTTGGGGTAATAAAAATGTTCTCTATCTTGATTGTGGTTAAATAAGTATGTATCCATCAAATCTCCAACTGTACAGTTAAATTGTGTGAATTTTATTTCATGTAATTACAGCTAAGTAGAGGTGGTTTAAAAAAATAATAGGAATCTCCAAATTTGATGTTATTTCTGAAGATTTTGAAAGATTATGTTTACTTATTTTTAGAATGATGTCAACACTTTTTCTGGAAAAAGTTTTGAGATAACCTGCCATAGAAGACTTTATTTTAGTATTGTCATGGTGATTAAATTAAGGTTTCATAGTTCTTGTTATATCATCTGTGACCCTCATAATTAAGAGTGTTGGTTGTATGGTAGGTAACTCAACTAACAGAGAAGTTGAAGAATCAGTCAGAAAGCCATAAACAAGCCCAGGAGAATTTGCATGACCAGGTGCAAGAGCAAAAGGCACATCTTAGAGCTGCACAAGACCGTGTTCTTTCTCTGGAAACTAGTGTGAATGAATTAAATAGTCAATTAAATGAAAACAGGGAGAAGGTCTCCCAGCTTGACATACAGGTAATACTGCAATTTAATATGAGTTTGTATGACTAAAGAATGAATTTTAGGCCAGCAGATGTTTTAAATTCTGTTTCTCCCTCTCCTTATTTCTCTTCCTTTCTCTGTCTCACTTATCAGTGGAAAAAGGTTGGGAATAGGAATTAAGTAAAGGTTGTATCTAGACAGTTTGTTGATCTTTCCTGTTTCCCTTTTTATCTTTCTTGGAGCAAACTGCACTTTTGAAACCACCAGAACTTTTCACTTTCTTTGTTTTCATGAACTCCTTATTGTTTTTGAAGTTCAAAGTAGTTTGATATTATACCATTTGATTTCTATGTTAAATACCTTTTTACTTTGATTTTTAAATTTTACTTTAAAGTTTTCATTTAAAAAAAAACACCTTTATATGGTACTTTTAAGTATTTTGAAATATTCTTTCAGAGGCCAATATAGAAACCTTGCCCATTGAGTCAATCACAGGGTGGGAATTAAGACATATTTCTGTCTCTATTCTCATCATTTGTTTCTTATTCTTCTATACTATAATACTATATACAAGTATACTTATTAGAACTTGGAGAAAGAGGATACTCATATCTTTCTTTTAAAATATAAATTATTTGTTAGATGAATTGTATGATCATGCAATTTGTACATGTCCAGTTTAAGAGAGGGAGAAGTATTTTGTTGTCATATAGTGACTTATATATCATGATAAATTTCATCATTCATCCAAACATTTTTAAGAGTCTTCATCCCTGCTTCTTACACTTAGTTTTCGATGTCTAAATCCTTGTTTTTTGCCAAAGGACTTAATTTTAAAAAATATTTTAGTGGCAAAAACAATCCATGTTCAAGTAAGGGGAAATCAAGAACTAAATACAAATTAAATGACTTGTAAATTTTGTTACAGATTAAAGCCAAAACTGAATTATTACTATCAGCAGAAGCAGCAAAAACTGCTCAAAGAGCAGATCTTCAGAATCATTTGGACACAGCCCAAAATGCATTACAGGATAAACAGCAGGTAGGGAACCTTAATGCAATTTCATACCATAACCTAATGTTCTGGTAGATAAATTAATTGCTAATATGTATAAAATAACATTTAGTTTTATGTAATGATGTGATTGATTTGCCTATTCCCCTTAATTTCTCCTTGGATTAAGAACCAGTGGAATGGTAGATGCAGGAGTCAGACAGATGGAGATAAAAATATCTTTGGTTTTGATAAAGCTCAATTGTGCAGCTATGGTTGGGCTTCTTAATATTGTACTTCTCCTTTAGTCTAGACCTTGGTGTGGAGCTGAAATATTTACTACTAATTATTGAATTGTTGCCTCATCCCATCAAGTACCAATGATTGGAAAAGAGAGATAGACTCCCCTGTTTTTAGTTGGTAATCTGGTCATGACCCAGATATACTTACTGCTTGGAAGGAGGAAAAGAGCACCATGTATTCCACCTCAATAATAAGAGTTGCTCTCTTTTCTTGGGGGTAGGAGTAAGTGGGACTGTAGGGAATACAGAAGTTACTTTTCTCAATACTTCTGATAGAATAAAACACTTGCACTACTTTAGGGCCAAGATAAAAATGCTGGGAGATTTTTCTGATCTTTTGATAGGTAGGAATTTTTAGAGTTTGCTTTTTATTTGAGAAGTAATACTGGTTGTTGTTCCATCTTTTTAAAAAAAATACAGTAGTATCTCATGTCAACAAAAATTGATACTATTTTATACTTACGCTAAACCTGAATCCCATTTTCCTCAGAATGTTTTTATTAAATTTAGTATACATCCTTCCAGACTTCTGTAAGCATTGAATATGTGTGTGTGTGTGTGTGTTATATACATCACATTCCAAAGGAAACCATCAAAAAAACAAAAAGGCAGCATCCTACTGAATGGGAGAATATGTTTGCAAATGATACATCTCATAGGGGGTTTATTATACACAATATATAAAGAATTCATTCAACTTGACACCAAAAAAAACCCAAATAATCCAATTTAAAAAATGTGTGGAGGACATGGAGAAACATTTTTTCCAAAGAAAATATACAGGTGGTCAGTTAGATGTTCATACATCACACATAAAGATGTTCAACATTACTGTTCATCAGGGAAGTGCAAATCAAAACACAATGAGATGTTACTTCACACCAGTCAGAGTGACTAGTGTCAAAAAAACAAGAAATAACAAGTGTTGCTGAGGATGTGGAGAAAAGGGAATCCTCATGCACTGTTGGTGTGAATGTAAACTTGTACAGCCACTATGGAAAGCAGTATAGAGGTTTCTCAAAAAACTAAAAATAGAAATACTATACAACCCAGTAATACCACTTCTGGGAATTTACCTGAAGAAAGCAAATTCACTAATTTGAAAAGATATGTGCATTCCTGTGTTTATCACAGCATTATTTACATTAGCCAAGGTATGGAAGCAATCTAAGTGTCCATCATAGATGAATGGATAAAGAAGATAATGGCACATATATGCAAAGGAATATTACTCAGCCATAAAAAGATGAAATCTTCCATTTATGACAACATGGATGGACTGAGAGGGCATTATGCTAAGTGAAATAAGTCAGGCAGAGAAAGACAAATGCCATATGCTTTTTCTTGGATGAGAAATCTAAAACGAAAATAGAACAGACTGATTGTTGCCAGAGGGGAGGGATTGTAGGGGTTAGTGAAATAGGTGAAGGGATTTAAAAAAAGTTTTACATAACAAGTAAACCTACAAAAAAAGCAAGTGATCAAAACTTTATTAGCAAATGTTCAAGTCCATTAATAATCAGTTGCAAATTAAGACAATAATGGGATATGCCTTTATTGAGGTATGTGTGTGTATGTGTTTAACAAGAGATTGGAGATTATATAGAAGAAGAACAAGCCACTTTCAGTCACTGCTAGTGGTAGTATACATTAGTTCAATCTTTTGATAGTGGTAGGGGAAGCTGTTCGGAAATACATTTCAAAAACTTTAGGATTATTCATATTGTTTGGCTTACTAAGGAAATAATAATAACTAAGTATGCTATTTGCATTTCTGTTAATAAATACAGAAAGTTAAATAGCAATGTAAGAATCTAAAATAGGACATTTGAAAAAAAGATGGTCTGTATCAATAAAATGGAAATTTTGCAGTCTAGTATAATGATGTTTAAAAAATAATGAAACAGTTTCATGATGCATTAAGTAAAAGTGAAGTTACAGTTAAACAATATGTAAAACAAAATCCTGTTATTTTAAAAGTGTAAATAAAAAATAGAAACATACAGAAGAGACTGGAAGGAAAGTTATCAAAATTTTAATAGTGATTATTTGTGGGTGGTAGATTTACTAGTAATTTGTATTTTATTTTTTCTGTGCAAATAGGTATTACAAAAGAATTGAACAAGTATCATTAATGCAATCACTAGGTTTTTAAAAATGTTTTCAAAAAGTGGTGTCTTGAACATTGAAAACAATTATATAAGTGTTATTTTATTAGTAGTATATTTAATATTCTGTTGAAACTTTGGCTCCTAAAATAACTCTAGAAAAAGCTATTGAGCTGTTATGCATATAAACACAGTATCTCAAACTATGTACAACTTCAGCTGAGGTCCTTTATATTGGTGGGTAAATATAATCTGATAAATCATTAAACTTATCTGTGGTCTTACTCCAAATAGTTTCTTAAATAAAATCAGAGTTTTCAATACTACCTTGACCAAACATTTGGGCACTATAGTAAAATGAACCTTACCGAAGCTTTTTTTAATTGTACTTTTATATAGGAGTTAAATAAAATCACTACTCAGTTGGATCAGGTCACCACAAAATTGCAAGATAAGCAAGAACATTGCAGTCAGCTGGAAAGTCATCTTAAAGAGCATAAAGAGAAACGCCTCTCTTTAGAGCAGAAAACTGAAGAATTAGAAGGTCAAATTAAGGTTTGTATAAAAGATTGAATTTAATTAGCCATATTTTCTACTGCTGTAGCAATGGAAACTGATGACCTAGATAGAATCAAAGATTTTAAATCTGCAAACAAACTGAAGTTGTGATATAAAATTTTCAAAACTACTTGTAATTTTTCACATCTTAATTTTGAATTCCATCTTTACTTTTAATTTCTTTATTAATTGGTCACTTTTACAAATGAAAGTTAACATATATAATGGGCTCAGTGTAACATGTAACTATTTCCAAGAGACAACCAATGAAGGATCTACTATAATTGCAAGGAACTTACCATTTTATGGTTGTGGAGGAGTCTCTTTTGTTTTATCATTCCCATCTCCTTATCTTCTTATTTCAATATAGTATTTCAGATATGGTAAACTTCCTTTTTTAAACTTTACATTTTTACCCTTTGGATTTTGTTTCTTATTTTATGTAATGATTGAAAATAACAGAAAATCTATTTTACTGAAAAGTATCTAATGGGAATTTTATTTGGATATCTTTTTAAAATAGTTATTTAAAACCAGGAATGTCTATTGTGAGTGTCTATTATTATTAGGCCTTTAACATTTTTTAATTATTATTTAGGAAGTATTCTATATGTTTTACATATATATTGTTATAGAATTAGTATATTTATATCAAATATCCAATGTAAGTGTTGAGTGAGGGCCACAAGTACCTAGATTGGTTTATAAAATATATAGGATGCAAAATTATTACAATTATACAGGGAAATGCATTGCTTATAGATACTGTATATACTTAACAATTTAATTTTGTAATTTGCAAAAATACATACATATGTGTGTGTGTGTATATATATATATATATATGTATATATATATATATATATATATGAGACTGAAACTACACTATGAAAAACAACAATTTTTTGACCCAGAGATTAAAAAAGAAAAATCAGAAATGTAATTGGCTTTATGTTTGGTCATTAGGTGATAATTAGAAGGAGGACATGGCAGCTCCATTTTAGTTTTTAATACCTATAATTACATCATTGCTGTTAACTATGAATATAAAAGATAATATATTTTAAGTGGGTCTGGCTATGATGCTGTTATACTTAGTTTTTTCATGCTTGAATGAATAACTTTTACTCAAGTAATAGATAAAATTATTTTAAGCTTATTCTCTTATTCAGAGTTAATTTTGAAAAGTAAAAATTTAGTGACTACCTATTTAGGTATAAAGCCTGCTGCTGCCAGGTTCCAAGATAAATAGCTCCTTTACTTAGTAAAGGCTTCAGAATATGTTTTTTATTATAATATAAGTGTTTTGTGGTTGTTTTTGTATGTTATATCAATACCAATTTGAGTATAAACAACGTTATAATATTTAATAATAGATGGATAATTTTTGACATTAAAATGATTACTATATTTCTTCCATAGAAATTAGAAGCTGAAGCTCTTGAAGTTAAAGCAAGCAAGGAGCAAGCTTTTCAGGATCTACAACAACAAAGACAGCTGAACACAGATTTAGAGCTTAGAGCCACAGAATTGAGTAAACAACTTGAAATAGAGAAAGAAATGTAAGCTAAACTACATAAGGAGAGGATTATAAACTAAATAATAAAATTTCCTTAAGATTTCAATTTCACTGTCACAGTGCTTAAAGATTTCTTAAGTGTTTCTTTGTGTTGATTATATAAACTGCTGATGTTAATGTGAATGAAAAACAAAGCCATCATAATATGCTTCACTAGAAAGGATTAATGAACCAGTTGGCCTGAAGTTCTCTCTGAGTTGCTTCTTAATGTGGTTTTCAACTTAAATTTAATAGATACAAGGATATTATTATTTTCTAGTATTTTTTTGAGTCAATTTTGGTAGTTTGTGTCTTTTAAGGTATTTGTCCATTTCCTATAAACTTCAAATTTCTTAGTATAATATTTATAATATTATTATACTTTTAAGTTCTGTAAAATCTGTAATGATGTCTCATTATTCTTAATAGTCATAATTTGTGTTCTCTTATTTTGACCAATCTAATTACAGATTTATCAATTTATACAAAAAAAAGTCTAATTTTTTTGTCAGCTTTTCATTCCATTTATTTCTTGTCTTATCTTTAGCATTTTGTTCCTTACACTTTGGGTTTAGTTTGCTCTTCTTTTTATAGCTTCTTAATGTGAAAGCTTCCCTGTGGCTGTCTACTTTTTGTAGTATCTGTTTCTTTTTTCCAATTCCTCACTCTGCATTTTGTCAATGCCAGATGTCAGATTTATGCAGATGGTAGTTACATGTCTTATTCTAACGAAATTAGTATAGTTTGACAGTTTTTCAACAGATGCAATAAATTGTCTTGATGAAGATTGCCCTTTCTCCCATTTGTATTAAGTACTCCTTGGGTTCATGACAGCTCTCAGTATAAGGGTAGATTAGTTACAAAGATTCTAGGATCTAAAAGATTAATTGGTATGTGAAATTCCAAATGTGATTGGTGGCAGAGGGGGGTATGTGCTTCTAGATGCATTCCATATAGCCATAAAAGTGCTAAACTGGGCCATCTTTCCTTAACTTCCAAGGTAGTATTAGTCTCTTGCTTAGCTTGTTCTTGTTGATGCTTGGATTGGGTCTTGCCATGAGATCTTCAGTGGACACATAACTCACTGGAATTTTGATGGTTAAAAATCAGTTCTACCCCATTCATTAAGATGTATTCATAGAAGGGCTTGTGACCACTCACATTATGGTAGACTTTGTCTTTAAATACCAAATAGGCCACTTTGACTGAGTTGACAGACTTGATCTGTGTCACGGGGATGAGGGTTTTTCACTCAGAAATAAAGATGATGGAGGCTGAGAGCATGAGAAAGGTAAAATGGGAAATTCCAGTTTATGGAAATGAAATTAAACCCATCAGAGTTGATAATTACGTTGTTTCATACCTTCATGGTTTCATCCTTGTTTTGGGAGTGATGATGAAAATTTTCTCACATCTAGTAAATTGGGTACTGATACTTCAAATTTGCAGATTTGGAGATGCATTTTGTGCTTCCAAGAGCATTCCATTTTACTATTATCATCATAGTTTCCAGTGCCTAGCTGTTTGGGAAGCACGTCTTATCCTTTATATCACCCCTGTGTTGTTCATCACCTCTGGAACTCAGTCATCTGTCCATGAAGATCACCTCTTAGTTGGTTTTTGTTTTCTTTCCCAAGGACTCTATAGGCCCAATGATTCTTTATATTTCTAATGGGCTCAATAGAAATGGGCCTATTTCCATTCCATGGTTCAGAACTCACTCAGAGGCTTCCACGTTATATTGAGGTAGGAAAACCTTTTTGCAGTTGTTTCTTATGTGGGTCTTGTATTTCTAGAGTGCTACCCAGGAAAGGAGAGCTGGGTAAACACGTCCAGGTTTGAGTAAACCTCACCCCTGATCCCAGGGTTTAGCTCCCCTTTCTAAGGCCTACCTACATTTATGCATCCAACTCTTTCCTTCCAACTCACATCTTACAATGTATTTTCATCACTGTGCAGTTTAATATGTTTTCTAATACCTTCTATGATTTCTTCTTTGATGCATAGGTTATTTAGAGGTATGTTGCTTACCTTTCAAATATTTGGAGTTCTTGTAGATATCTTACTGTTACTGATTTCTAATTTAATTCCATCATGGTCAAAGAATATACTCATTAAAATTCAGACTTTCCTGACTATCTTGTTTTTGACCCAATGTATGATTTATATTGGTTAATTTTCCATGTGCAATATGTATACTCTGTATTGTTGGGTAAAGTGTTCTATAAATATCAATTAGGTCAAGGTAGTTGATAATATTCTAATCTTCTATATCCTTGCCAGTTATTTTATCTGGCATTCTATCAGTTTTTGAGAAAGGGATGTTAAGGTTTCCCTCTATGACCATGGATTATTACTTCTTTTTTTTTTTTAATTAACAAAGTTTTGTAGTGAGTGCAGACCTTTATTTCTGTTTTGCCTTTTTGACTTACATAATCTTAGGATTTTATAATAATTATTTATGGGAAAGTTAAGTAGCATACTAAATAAATATAGCACGTCCTAAATTTAGGGTTACTTGACAGAGATTTTAACTATATTAAAATGGTAAAATAATATTAGCATAATGACTTTTCAGACCTATAAAAATTAGGTACATTATCCTTTGAGTGTATTTAATGTCATCTTTTTTATAACAAGTAATAGTAAATTTCTGGGACTGAAAGTTGGAAAATTTCAAGGTATAGATACAGTTCTGATATTAATACCCATTTTCAAATACATGGGTAGCTCATCTTTTACTAACCACTCTTTAACATACTTTTGAGTTCATACTGACTATAAAGTATAATAGAAACAGTATGCATTCCAGAAATTTATTACTTTGCATCTGATTTTATTTTCACTTAAAAAATTGTTGATGTGTAATGCATGTTTTTCTTTAGGTGCATAATATGTATTATTTCACTCCTTTTGTGAAAAGAGTAAAAGTGTTTAGTTTAACTTTCTTAAAGCACATACCCCCGTCTGCCACCAGTCACATTTGGAATTTCCTAAAGCTTCATTCCTCATTTTTGTAGCTTACTCAGTTAGGTGTAGAAAATTTACGTTAAAGGACAAATAACAAATCTCTTATATAATCTGCTAGACTCTAGGATTAAATTAAATCTGTTTTCTTTCCTCTGTGCTTGAAATGAAAATTTTTTTATTTATTATATATTTTTTGAAGTTTAAGACCTATCAAACACATGTGCTTTATGTTCTCAACGAAAGGGAAAATTCTGTATGTGCTTGGGGACTAACACAATGAATAAGTTCTTCAGGGTACATGAAAAAACTTTTCTGGCTGTTGCAGACTAGAGTGTCTGCTATATGCTCAGTTTTCTTTGGGGATCCATTGTTGTGACAAGACTGGATTAAGTCAAAAGACTTGGATGGCCTTGGCTTTACCACTTATTTATTTGACTTTAGAAAAAAAAATCTTCGTCTGCTAAATGATCAGCTCAGATGTTCTAAAGAATTTTTTGATTGTGTGGTCTTATGACATTAAATTATTTTCTGATCTATACAAGAAAGTTAACGACAATAATAATTTTTTTAATTAAAATTTTTCATGTTAAATTATACATTCTTTTAAAAAATTATTTCTTAAATGTTTAGAGTATCCAGTACAAAGTTGGAGCTACAGAAAAAATTTGAAGCCCTTGAAAATATTAAGCAAATGCTTACCAAGGAAGAGGAAGAAAAAATAAACCTGAAAAAAGAAATTGAAAATTTAAGTCAAGGTGCAAAGATGCAGCACAAGGAATTGAATAACAAAATTCAAACAGCAGTAACAGAACTACAAAAAGGGAAGATGGAGAGAGAAACTCTAATGACAGAGCTTTCTGCAGCAAAAGAGAAATTATTAAAAGTTTCTGATTCTTTGAAGAACTCCAAAAGTGAATTTGAAAAGGAAAATCAGAAAGGAAAAGCTGCTATATTAGATTTGGTTAGTTGTTTATATTTACTTTCTTAGGTAGAAGTGATTTTTATTTAAAATGTATTGATTTTTTTTAGCATGACAAGTTAATTATAATTAATTCTGTAACATACAAATGTGATTTCCAAAGTGTTCTAAAATATTATCTAAATATTATCTGAAGTATTTATTGTAACTGTTGGTTGATGAAATAAATTCTTAGCCTTTTCCTGTCTGTTCCCATTTACTGCTATCATATTTGCCTGTTAAACTGAAGTGGATGATTCTATCCCATACCACTGTTGACTTTTCATCCTACCCTTAAATGATTTTAAATTAGGAAAGGAGTTTGGACTGATTAACCTGAGGAAAAGATACTGACATTTTGTGTGTGTAGCTTTCCAAAGGCCCAGGAATTTTCAGTTGAATATAGTCTTTTTCTAATGCTGGTATAATGCTAGATTTGGGAGGAACTGCATGTTGTCTTCTGGAACATTTCCACAGAGAAAATAATACAGGTACAGTTGAAACATTACCCACTTGCCTGCAAAAAAAAAGAGAAAAGATCAGAAAGATCTTGATGACTCTTCTAATTCTAGTACTGAAAACTTTGTAAATCTTTATTTAATATTCTAAAATGCTGAATCATACCATGTCTCAGAGAAACCACAAAATATATTTAAACTATAGAGAAAAAGAAGTCACACGTCTCAGGAAATGCTTAAAGGGAAATGGATTGTCAGATATATTTTAACCCAGATTAACACAGAGTGACAACAAAAGTAAAAAATTCTTTTGCTCTCAATATAAAGACCAGTGAAAGTGTGTTTAGTAGTATAAAAAACATAAGATGTTAGTATGTTTTATGTTCCTTTCTGTTGAGAAAAAACAGCTTCTATCTTAAATTATATGTGATTATTTTTTATTTATTGTTTTAATAGTTTTTTTTAATTTCCCTGCTTCCATTTTCTTGAAGCCCGTTATTCAGATAGCATGGCAAGTTACTTAATTATAATTAATTCTGTGACATAGAAATGTGATTTCCAAAGTGTTCTAAAATGTTATCTAACGTATTTATTGTAACTGCTGGTTGATGATAGAAATTCTTAGCCTTTTCCTGTCTCTTCCCATTTACTGCTATAGTATTTGCCTGTTTAACTGAAGTGGATGATTCCATCCCATCTTCACATCAGTAGTTCTAGTTTATTTCCTTGTGTGGATGTTACTAAGCTTATAAACCACACTTCCTAAACTTACTATAAATATTTTCTGCATAATGTAGTTTCTATTCTTTTAGGAAAAAACTTGTAAAGAATTGAAACATCAACTTCAAGTACAGACAGAAAGTGCACTTAAGGAACAGAATGAACTGAAAAAGTCACTTGAAAAAGAGGAGGAGGTAGGATTTTCCTTTCCATTAACATAGAAGATGTAAAGCATAATAGGTTTTATATTTTAAAATGTTTCACATTGATACTTAAGTCAAAGGAAGGTTTATTTCTCTGAAATGTAATGGATCATGCACACATAATTTAAAATTATCATTTATGTTCTACTATGAAAATATTTAAGCTAATGTATAGAAGAAGACCCAAAATAAAGGATTATAATTAATAAGGATGAAAAATTGAGTCAACTAAGTGTAGATTTAGAATTAGATAATATAGATTAAGGAACATTATAGTTGAAAAATACCTTGATAAGCTTTCCATAGAAATGACAATTTAAGGGCTCTTATTTCATGGGCATTTATATTAATGGTGTATTTGATAATTGTACAACATATTTTTCTATGGTTAATGCTTCTGTTGTGCAAAGAAGCAAATGAGTGAATGTATGAGGGTGTGTGTGTATATATATGTAGTTATTTTCTGAGGACCTACCTCTAGCAGCTAGAGTCCAGACACATAGCTTTCTAGAGATTTGTTTTGATAAAGCAGCAAAATTTAGTCCTGACAAGTCTTTAATATGTTCTGTACTGGCTGTTGATTGAAAGAAGACAGCTGTGCTTTAGATGCCAGCCATGTATGTGGCAAAATTATGGTGGCTTACTGCCCAAGCTCTGAATCCAGATTGTCCAGATTTATATCCTGGCTGTGCCATTTATGGACTATGCTGTCTTGCTTTATCTTAGGCAAATTACATAATCTCCCTGTGCTCCAGTTTCCTCAGCAGTAAAATGGGGCTAATAATAGACTGTATGTCACAGGATTATTTTGAGAAATAAATGAGTTACTACATTTCAAAGTGCTTAAAACACTGTAGTAAAATAAATGCTCAAATGTTAGCTGTCACTTTTTCATTGGTTTTCATAACATAATCATCATTGTTACAGTTACTCCTGTTTTGTACAAAAACATTTACCTTTATGTTGGAGATAGCTAAAGCATCTGTATATAGCACTGAAAGTTTTTTATAAGTATCTTTGAACATGGTCAAATGCTCAAAATAGGTTCATAATGCAATATGCATAGAACATGAAAACATGACTTTATCTGGAAGGGCTGGAGAGAGTAAGTAGTTCACCTTGGTTACAGAGGAACCTGAGTGTGACTTCTATGTTGTACCTAATTTTGAACAAAAATATATCCTAATAGATAAAACAAAATGGTAGCAAAATATTCCCCAGATCTCTGAGGAAACTATTGTGTGGTATAGTTTAGTGTCATCAGACATATACTAACATATATGCCAAAAATGATTTTTGTTTATCATAGCTAATATAGTGCTGTTCTTTTCTGATTAACCATGGTCACCAGGCTTAATAAGCATTTTGAGAATAAGGAGAGTAGACATTCCAGCAATCTAAAGATTGATGTTAGTATTTCTATTTTCTGTGATACAAGGGAATAATAGTTCATTTACACACTCTGTCCAAATATATAAGGTAAAAAGTAGAATTAAACAAATATTGACGATTAATCCAGCATTCATCTAACAGTGAGTGGTGTCAATTATGAAACCTCCAGGAGAGCAGGGCCTATTCTTTTTGGTTTACTATTGATTACCTGTGGCCAACAGTGTCTCTAGTTTCTTCCTAGAGTAATGCTTAGCATATAGTAGATACGTAATACATGTGTGTTGAATGAATAAATGAATGCTAAACAGATTTTATTTTCTTTTAGACTAGTCATCAGGTGAAATTGGAACTCAGTTCAATGCAGGGGCAAGTCATACAGGCCCAAAATACTTTAAAACAAAAGGAAAAAGAACAACAGCAACTTAAGGGGAACATAAATGAGCTAAAGCAATTGACTGAACAGAAGAAAAAGCAAATTGAAGCACTCCAAGAAGACGTTAAAATCGCTATTTCACAGAAGGTAGGGATATGATAATTATTTACTTTTTATGGGAGGAAAAACTTTGCAGTTAAGGTTATATAATTAACACAGATAAGTTACAAAAAAGAATAGTTGGTATATGCTCAAAATTTTTCTAAGTTAAGTGTATAAAAGCACTTAATCATGTGATTAAACATCTGCATCAGGATTTTCTCACTATAACCATGTTCTCAGATAACTATTTTGTAAAATTATAGTCCTCTGATTTGTCTGATAGACATAAAAGTACCTTTTTATAGAATAATGTAGAACAATGTTAAGAGAATAATTTATACATTTCTAGTGTATTCAAAAATGTTAAAGGAATTTTTAAAAATTGTTCTTATTAAGGGGAAATAAGCAAGAACAAAAAAGTACAAAATGGGATATATTAAAAAAATTCAGTAGTCTATATTGCATATAATTATAATTGTTACTTGAAGTTACATCATAGTGGTTTCCATTTCCAAACTGTTCTACTTTATTATTGAGCATCTGCTTTTCATTTTTAAATGTTTTAATACTTGTCCAGACCAAGAGTTGATTAAAAAATCAATTGTACTTAATATTTGAAGAAAATGAGTTTTTCCCCATTATTGGTTATGTGCCTATTAATTGACTCATTGAGAAGAGAGAAGTAAAATCCCTACAATGTAGAACAAACAAAATTAATAACACAAAGACTAGGAAATTTGCCTGTGCTCATCTATGTGTGTGATCATTTATAATCATAAGTCAGGATGTAATAACCACAAGAGGTATTTTGTTGTATACTTCAATATCTTGAGGTCATTCCAAAATCTATTAGCCTTGTGTCCAAGTATTCCCCACATCTTCATTTTTAAACATTATATCTTAGTGAATTAAAAAAACAAACTACTTTTACCACATTTTTTAAAATTAAAGTCTAATTACAAAAGTTTATTTCAGATTCATATAAATATATATTGGCTATACCTTGCATGGTTTTACTAGATGACATCTTAAGGGTTACGAGATTTAGAGGAAATGTTCATATTGGTAGTTTTCTTGTTTGGACTGTTACAACAAAAATACCATAAACTAGGTGGCTTAAATATAGATGTTTATTTCTCACAGTTCTGGAGGCTGGAAAGTCTATTCTGAAGGTATCCGGAATATCCAGTATTTGATGAGAACTTATAGATAGCTTCCTGGCTGTATAGATAGCTGCCTTCTTGCTCTATCATCATGTGGCTGAGAGGAAGATCTTTCTTGGGTTTTTTTCTTATAAGGGCACTAATCCCATTCATGAGGGCTCCATCCTTATGACCTAATGACCTCCCCAAAGCCCCACCTCCAAATACCATCACACTGGGAATCAAGGCTTCAACACAAATTTGGGGGGGACACATTCAGCCATAGCAGTGGTTCACTTATATTGGTGTATAGTACTAGGATAAGGAACACTTTTTAATCTTGGGGAGAACAGCATTTTGGAGAGTGTTGGGTGGATAGCCAGTCTCTGTAAATTAGACTGGGAATTTGGAGTAACTGAAAAATCATTGAAAAGCAAGAATAGTTTGGTTTTGTTGAAGAGCAGTGTAGCATCATAGAAAGAAGATACATTTTTGGAGTCAGGCAGATCTGAATTTAATTTTTATATGACACACATTAGGTTTATGGTCGTAGGAAAGTGATTTACCTTTCTGAGCTAAATAAAATGGGGTCATAGAGTTGTTGTAAAGATTGAGATAATGCATTTAAACTGGGCACAGTAAGTAGGGCTGTGCCCAGTGCAATGTGGAAGCAAAATAGTTGGATAATATACGGAAGTATAGCAAACTATGATCTAAGAGTGTCAGTGTGAATGATAGATGATGCAGCGATGGTCTGTGACAGTTACCACTGGCTCACAGTAAAATAAGAAAATGAGGCTAATGTTTAAATGGGTGTAGATGTATATGTGTACACACTTAGATACATATAAAACACATAGAGATGCATACATGTTTACATATACATATATATATGATTGGGAGCCACTAGTCAAGGATCCAGCAAGCAGGCTATGTAAGTCAACAGTTTCCTGCATCAACTTTATTCAAAATCTACTGTGGGAATACAGAATGAATAGAATATGTCCCCTACTCTTAAGTAGAGTATAATTAAATAAGGAAGCAGGGTGTAAAAAAAGAAGACTAATATATAAAATGAGAGTGAAACAAGAACTTAAAAAAATATGTAAGAAAAATGGGAACTTAATGGAAATTTTAATTGGCTTTCTAGACAAGCTAGCATTTGAACTGGGCCTTTGAAGATGATAATTTTGAAAGATTAAAAAAAGGAGAAAATCAAATATCAAGGAAAGGAAACACTATTAACAAAGTTTGCAAAATTTAAAAATATGTCATTATAGAACATTAGCTATTGGAGTGCATGGTAGATGGAAAACTGAGTGAAGGTAAGTCTACAGAGTTAGATGAATTCAGATCACAGAATATGTTATATAGTTGTTTCCACTTTAAATTTTAATATTGTAGGACTAAAGGTTTTTCAGAAGGGATGAATGTGATCAGACCTGTTTTAGAGCAAAACCTGATCAGTTTGTGAAGGGTAATTTGTAAATGCCTGTCCTGCCTGCATTGTGCTTTGGAACTTTGGGTTTACTTCTGTTAAAGCGATTATCAAATTGTTACATTGATCTGTTTGCTTATTTATTTTTTAAATGTACATCCTCACTGAGAGATTTGAGTTCCTCAAAGTCAGAGAACTGTGTCTTTTAACAAATAGCTATCAGTTTTTAAAAAATGAATGACTAAATCTATCAGTCAGAGTAAAGATAATAAAGACCCAAATATGAGCCAAAAGGGATATTATGGACATTATTGAAACTTTGCAGAGGGTTTGTTGAGAGCCATAAAGATGATTAAAGAGAAAGAAAACTAGATTTGTGGAAAAAAATGTTAAAGAAAAGGAGTCATGTTCTACAAAAGAAAATGTGTATGACTGCAGTATCATTTTCAACATGAAAAAAGATGTCCAGGAATCTTTCAGCATGAAGGCTAATTTGGAGGAAACAAAAGGGAGGTGACATGGGATGATAGTAGATAATGTGTGGGGAGATCAACCTCTCTTTCCTTTGTAGGCAGTTAGCACTACCTCCTGCTAACCTGCCTTCTAGCTCTCTTAAATCCATCCCCTTTTCTTACTTCCCACTGCCAGCCATAGTCCAGGCTTTCTTTTCTTCTTACCGGGGCTATTGAAATAAGCTCTTAATAGACATCCCAGGCTTTTCTACCTCCGATCTATTTGTCATTCATTCATTCAAGAAATATTAACTAGGCACCAATTTTATGCCATGGCGCAAGTCTGAGTGTTAGAGATACAGTCGTGAACAGATGAGGAGCCTTTTCTCGTGGAGCTCACAGTTGGGGGAAGAAACTAAACAGGGTGATGTGAAAGAAGTGATGGGATAGAGACCAACTAAAGGTTGGGTGATCAAAGAAGCCTCTCTGGAAAGATTTGAGCTGATACATGAAATTCAAGAACTATCTATACAAAGGTCAGCAGGGACAACCAGTGCAAAGACCTTAAGGTTAGAATAAGCTTGGTATTTTCTAAAAACAGAAGGCCAATATAGGTTAAGTGTAGTGGGAGACAAGGAGAGTAATTTGAGATGAGCTAAGATGAGTAGAACAGGCTAAAGCATACGCATGCAAACTTGTAGATTACAAGATAATAGGGAATGATATATTTTGTTTTAAGGAAAATTAGAATTGATTGGAGAATTTTTGGGAAGAAATGGTGTGATCTAACTAAAGGGAGATAAAGGAACAAGCAGGGAAAGCATTGAAAAACTACTGCAGTAGTCTAGACAGTACATGATGATGACATGAACTAAAGTGTTAAAGGCGGATGATACGGGGATATATTTTTGGAATGAGTCGTCAGGACTTGCTGATAGATTAGATGGTGAGGGATGATGGAAAGAGGAATCTAGAATAACTCTAGGTTTGTGGCTTGTGCAAGTGGACAGATGGCCATATTTACTGGGGAAGTAGCAGCTTTTTTGATGAGCATGGTTGCTGTCAGGAACTTCAGTACTTGGATTTAATGAGCCTCTAGTTCAGGTAGAGAAGTCAGAGCTAGAGACATAAATTCAGGAGTTAGTTGTAAATAAATGGCGTTTAAAGTCATGAGTCTAGTTGAGATCTACAGAGAGACTGTATACAGAATAAAAGAGGGCCAGGGACAGAATCCTGGGGTCCTACAATATGGAGAAATAAAATAAAAGAAGACAAGTTAGTAATAGGTTTTAAGAAGGAATGACCAGTGAGGTACGAAGAGAACCTAAATCAGAAGGTGCCCTGAAAATCATGTTGAAGAATGTTACTAGGAAGGGATATCATCAGCTATTTCAAGTACTGCTGGGAGGTCAAGTAAGATGTGGACAAGAGCATGAATACTGGATTTTGTAATAAGGAGGTCTCTAGTAACCTCAACAGCAGTTTCACTGAAGTAGCGATATTTATTTTAAAAGCCAAGTGATTATTTTCATACTGTGTATATATAGTCATAATTTGTGCATATCTCCTGAATCTTCTTAGAGATTAAGGACAAATTGAGAGGAGTTGAACCTTTGCAACATTTTCTTTTTCTCCCTTAATGTAAAAGATGACCTAGAGAAATTTCCTAAGTTATTCTCAAATGTCAAGGAGTAGAAACTATATACTTCAACACAGTGTTGGCTTTTTAATTTCTTTCATGTAGAACTTCCTCTTAGTTCAACCTTAAATTATATCATCTTCTAAAGCATCTAGCATTGCAACTTTCACTGAGTGTGGTTGTTGCTCTCAGTTTCCTGAGACCTTGGTACTTACGGCCTCCAGTGAAATGCTTTTTTTCTTTATTTAATTGCTTCTTCACTTTTTGGCTTTTAAATTGGGACCTGTTGGAATTTTTAATTCTTTAACTTTGTGACTCTAAGATAATGTTACTCTTCATTAAAGTTAGAAGGATTTGGGGGCAAAAATGCAGTTCATTTCTTAGGGATCTTCTTAGTTGTATGGATTTAATTTAGTATTTGTAACTGGTTTTGGTTTGCATACTGTTTTAAATAACTATTGTATGTTTCAGACAGAGCTTGAGAATAAACTACAGCAGCAGTCAACACAAGCAGCCCGGGAACTCACAGCAGAGAAAGAGAAAATATCAGTGTTACAGAACACCTATGCAAAAAGTCAGGAAAATCTAAAACAGCTTCAGTCTGATTTCTATGGGAAGGAATCTGAACTTCTTGCCACAAGGCAGGATCTTAAGGTATAGTAAACTATATATATATTTTTTATTAAGGTATCATTGATATACAGTCTTAATGAAGCAACATTGTGGTTACAACATTCACCCATATTATCAAATCCCCTCCTCACCCCATTGCAGTCACTGTCCATCAGCATAGTAAGATGCTATAGAGTCACTACTTGTCTTCTCTATGCTATTACAGTAAACTATATTATATCATAAAAACTCAGTAACTTGTTTATAGACACTCATTAAATGATTGATTAGAATACAGAAAGGAGGGGAATGTTAGTATTTGTGGACTATTAATATTATTATTTCTGGAGTAACATGCTTTTTAAAAATTACATTGTTTTACAACCATATACATATTACACATTTAAAAATAACATAATAGTAAAATAATTTTGAAATATGTTAATTGCTACATTATTAGCTTATCTAAGAACTTTGCTATTTTTTGTAAAAAGTTAACTTGAAAAAAGGACTGCTGTTAGAAAATCTAAAGAGTTTTAAATGTAAATCATTTGTGAAAAGGCAGGCAATTTTACTGTTGCATGTCAGGCAATATTTACTTTAGTTTTATATATTTGTCAACTTTTCAAGACTATTGGAATGCCTAATGATTAAAATTAGGAGATTACAGCTATAAGTAAACTTAACCTTAATTATCTAAATATTTATGGAAGCTTTGTCCTTGGCAATACTGTTTGATTAAAGTGTCATGTTTATTAAAATGAAAGATATGGAAAAAGAGTAAATGGTTTGTATGCAGCATTTAAGGTATCAATTCTCTAAGGTAAATAGAACATTTCTGTTCTTTCACAGAAGATTCAGCCAGTTCTTTCCTTCTCTCTCTCTCCTTTTTTTGGCACAGTGAAATATTATGCTTTTTCTTTCCTGTATTTAGATTTTTCCTTTGTTTAATTTGAAGTATGTTCTTGAAAAATAATGTTGGAAATCTCAGAATATTTAAATATTTTATTCATACGCTGTTATAGGGAAAGCTTTATGACTGAGGTAGGATTTGACCAGGTCCAGAGGGTATATGGAATTTAAACACACAGAGAATCCTGAGAAAGTTTCGTCATTTCATCCAGAGGCACATTTGAGAAAAGTTGGTGTAGTGGGAATGAGCAAAGCCAGGAGACAGTTAACACTATTGTCTTGCTAGAGTGTTGGTTTGTGTTTGGAAGTTAAAGTTTAAAAGGTTGGGATCAAATTGTGAAGTGTCTTAGATGCCTAAGCAAGGACGATTAGACTTTACATCTAAGAAAAATGGAGAGTCTATGCAAAGGAGTAAAATGAAGAAAAATGGTACTTGAGGCATCTTAACCTGGAAGTGGGTTGCAGACAGCTTGGATTGGACCTAGGGTAACCAAGTAGTAGGGAGATTAGTCTTAAAGAGGCTATCTCCTTTCTGCCACCATTGAATTCCAGTAATCAAGATGTGAGTTAATTAGAACAGGGATTAAAGAGGATGGAACCAAAGAGATTAATGGGAGAGATAAGATGAAACAAAGGGCTAAGTACAGTCTGCAAGGAAAGTGAAGGAATCAGTGGAGATTAATGATTTGACAAAGAAATAGGAAATTGGATAAGAAAGCTTTAACAGTGCCAACAGTAGATTACATGTATAAAGTTTTAGTTCAAAGTTAGCAAGAGTTGTTACAAGAAAAAAAAAAGCCTGATATTTAGACTGTGTCTTATTTGCCATTCTTTCAAAGTAGCTTTAAATTATCATTATTTTTTCTTTACAACACTATTGGAAGTCAGGGAAAGGTTTGTTTAAGAGTTTAAGACTTCATCCTAAAGGCAGGAGGAGGGAACCACTGAGAGGATTTGCTCAGATTTGTATTTTAGGCCAGTGACTGGCAGCAGTATAAGGAATGGATTTTAGGGGGACACGGCTGAATGTAGAGACCAGGGAGACTTTGCAGTAGTCCAAGCGCTTGTGATGGTGGCTTGAGCTGGTAATAGTAAGGATGGAGATATGTATGAATTTCAAGAATATAATATGATAGAGGAGATGAAAGTTAATGATTAATTGTAGAAGTCCTATAGAAATCACACTCTTTTTTTCATATGGATGTATTGTTTACCCAAGAGCATAGCTTAATAACAGGACTTATATCTCTTAAATCAAATTCTTTCATTAAGCCAACAACTATTTTTATTATGCCTGAAAGGTATATTTTATACTAATAATTTTATACATTAAAGAATAATTTAAATATAAATATGGACAACAAGAGAAAGGGGCAGGGGAATAGGCTGCTGTGGAGTTTTACAACTGCTAAGAGGCTGTGGATAGATCCTCTATTCCAAAGCTTCCTTTTCAGATGAGGAGCCTTGAGGCCCAATGAGGTTTGTGACAGGCCTAGTGTTGCACAGTAACAGAATCATGATAGTCAGTTCTTCTTATTCATAGTCCTTTATTCTTTTACCATCATTTCACTAAATATAAAACAATATTGATACATTCTATATTAATACTTCTAAAATGAGAAGTATATGATCTTTTGTGGAAGTTTATTTTTTTAAAAAACAAAGTAAATTCCTAGGGAAGTTCAAATGGTATTTATAGACCAGAATAAGAAATAGTTATCAGCGATGTTACATGATCTTACTGTAGGGAGAGGTTCAGAACTTTGTAACAAGACAACCTACCAAAGTCAAGCCTGCCATCTGTGGGCTGACTGCACACCAAGACACCAGTAGAATGGAAGACCACTGGCAGGCCTGGTCTATGCCTTTAGCCCCATCTGCTGGCTTATTTATGAAATACTTAAGTTTGTTGACTGGATACTTCAAATTAGCTGTGCTGTATGCTATTCTTTGTTGTTGAGGAAAGGTAGAAGAATTTAACTGTAAATTTTGTACCCTGAGTGAAGTGAAAATTCTAGGATAATTTTAGAATTAAATATAAATCTTCTTAGCCTAGAACTGTTTCTTATGTAATTTTATCAACAAGAAAAAGTAGTAACTAAAATTTTAGAAGTTTTATTATTTTTTTTCTTTTTAGAAGTTTTATTTTGAAAGAAAAAAGGACAATATTGAACAAAAAACAATAACTACCACAGAACACTGCAGAAGTTCTTTTTTTTAGTTGTACTACTATAATGTGATTAAAGTATTCAGGAGCAAGGTTCCTAGTTGATCTGCCCAGGAATTTGCATATTCCAATGGCAGTGGATGAGTTAAAGATAGCTCCAACAGTCAAATGTGACTTAGGGTGGGGGCGGGGGAGGGGGGGTTCCGTAAGGGAAGAAAGATGCTGAGCAGGTGAAAATAACATGGTCTGAAACAAGAGAGATCAAAGAACATTTAAAAATGCATGGTATTATACCATTGAATGACAGATGAATATTCAGAGGCAAGGTAGAGCGCAATGTCTTAGTATCTTTAGAAAAGAGTAGTCCAGATTTTGAGCTTGACTTTAAAGATTAAGCCACTGGGTTTGGGGAGTTTAAAATTCTGTGGGCTGTTATTTAAACCATGGGGAGTTTGGAATTCTGATTGGAGATTGGGGGTACTATTACTTTCTGTCTCAAGCAAGCCTTGATATTCTTTAGCATTAGATCAGACCTGTGTTACCTAATTACAGTTGCTACAGACTGTATGGATTAGGCTTTGTCAAATCTTACTCTTTTTGTCTGAAATCATTCTCACCTTTTGTAATACAGCACCATGGAGTCTTCTATAAACATATCTCAGAGACTCTCACACTTGTCGTTTCTTTGTGCGTTTGGCACTTAGCAAATGCTCTGTTACCTTGTACAGCTTCCATTTGACATGCTGGCTCTGTTTTTCAGGCTACATAGTCAGCTCCCTTAAGTCAAGGACTATATTTTATCCTCCTGTCTACCTTATTAGAATACTCAGTTAACAGTTAACTGTTTGATTGATAAAGGACTAGATGACTTTAGGTCTTTCCTGAAAAAGAATCTGTAGGGTTCTTAGTGTTCTATTGGAAGCCACCGAAAATAGAAGTTCAGTTTGTCTCAGAAAGACTTGAACTGGATTATTTGTAAGGAATAAACTTAAATAAGGTCTTCAGTCCCTTACTTATTTTTCATCTATTTTTTATTGAATGCTTATAATAGCCAAGCCTGGCCAGCAGGGATCCTTCCAGAATTATATCTTCTGTCTCCTTTTTAGAGGATCTGTATCTCAAGAATAAGAATGATGAACTTCTTGTAGATTGTGGAAGAGCATCTTAGAGTTAGTTCCCTTCCCTACTAATTCTTAGCAATAGCAACCGAGAGTGGCACAATTCCTGCCATTTTCCATTATCCACCTGTTAACCATATCTACCCACAAATGAAATCTAATAGGTTAAAGAGTTTACCCTTTCTTTTTGAGCTTCGGCATCTCAAAATATGTGGGACTCCCAGCAGTCAGTAATCTTGGACTGTGTTAACTGACAGCACTGCTTGTACCACACAAATGGGAAGTTAAGAGACTCGGCGAGGGCATTGTCAGAAATAGAGCTTTAGATGTCTGACTGACCTTCCTCTTTTAGTTCTCTTGATCTAGTTGGCAGATGTAAATACAGTATTTTCCCCCCAAGACAAAATCTCTATTTGTTAAAGGTTTTAACATGTTAAGGGACACCATAGATCCTACAAAACATATGTGCATATATAAAACATAGCACTTAACTCTCTTGCTTCTTAAATTGCTTTTTTCATATTTTCCCATGTCTCTCTCTCTCTCTCTAACCATATATACGTTCTCTGAGTGTGTTTGATATCATCCCTACTTATTTGATATTCCTTCATGTCACTTTGCCAGTACACACTTCTGGAATTACTTCAGTTTTATTAACTATTTATATGATAAATGTTTTCCACAGGCAAGGGAGTTATTATCCAGCATTCTTTCTCTATTACATGATCTTACTGAAGGGTATAACCTATATTTTTATAGTATATTGCTTTCCTCTATGCTTTTGCTAACTGTTATGTTTCTGTTGAAATTTGCTCAAAAAATTACATATAATAATTCGGGGAAATTTGTTTTTAAGTCTGTAGAAGAGAAGCTTTCTCTCGCACAAGAAGATTTGATTTCAAACAGAAATCAAATTGGAAACCAAAATAAATTGATTCAAGAACTGAAGACTGCCAAGGCTACTTTGGAGCAAGATTCAGCAAAGAAAGAACAGCAGTTGAAAGAGCAGTGTAAAAACCTACAAGAAATTCAAAAAGAAAAGGTATGTCATTTTCTGACTCAATCTGGAATCTTTGAGTTGCAATGGCCGTGGAGATCATCCAGTCAAACCTCTTACCCATTACAAGTATCACCTTTATTTTCAGTGCTCTATCAGATGGACTTGTGATTTCTGATAAAAGTGTTTTTTTGGTAATTGGAATTTTAATGCTAGGAAGTCCTTCTTAATAGTTTTCTTGTCATTTCTACCCATTTTTCTTACTGCTCTTTTTAATTTTACAAACAAATCTGTTTTCCACACTATAGACCCATGGTTATTCAAAAGGTGGTATTATAGCCCCCCAACTATTTCTCATACAACATGTTATCCTCTAGATGTGTGAAAGATGTAGCAAAAGGTCTAGAAAAAATTCTTAATCTTTTAAAGAATTCTTAAAATCAAGAACCAGCTTTTTCTAAGGGAAAGTGGGGGTGTATTTTGTATAAATGATGTTATTATAAAGTTGGAAGCACTGTATTATATGACCAGTACATTTAAAAGTCACTTAAAACTTCCATATGAAAGAGAAATTCATATTCTAGGAAATATTTTATTTTGGTATATATTTCCATCAGCTGATAGGGTATTACTCTGAAGTGTACGATCCCTGAAGTTCTTGGTATATCTAAATTGTGCAATTCCTGAAATTCTCTTTATTTAAAAAATATTGTAGAATGTTTTTGTGGGGGTGGGGCTGCTGAAGGTGGCATGAAATTCGTGATTTTTGCCTCAAGTTTAGTAAACTCCAATAAAACTATAGTGTAGAGGCCTTTAACTGCAAAGGTTTCAGATCAGGCAAACCTTTAGTTTTGGCTCTACTTGTAATTATTTAACTTCTCTAAACCTTTATTCATTTACCTATAAAATGAGAATTTAAAAAAGCTACCTAGTATAGAGATTAAATTTGATAATATATAATACTCTTAGCTAGGTGCCTTATATAAGATAGTGATAGTAATTATAATAATGATTACAGTATTAAGAGTAAGAATGGTAGTTTGGGCTGAATATTATAGGATCCTTTCTTTGGCCAGGCACTTCATTTTACAGTATTAATTAATCCTTATAATCTTATTATTATTTACCTTGTATAAATAAGGACACAAAGTCATAAGAATGTAAGTAATTTGTTCACGTTACCTTAGATAGAAGGGACAGAGACAATGTCAATAATAGTAGCAGTCACATTAATTGTCAGTTTTTTGTTTTTTTTTTTATAAATCATTTTTCTACAGTCACTGAAAGAAAAAGAACTAGTAAATGAAAAATCTAAATTGGCAGAGATAGAGGAAATTAAGGGTAGACAAGAAAAAGAAATTGCTAGATTGAGTGAAGAGCTCAAGTCCCACAAGCAAGAAAGCATAAAGGTATGTTAAGATAATCACTGTAAACATTGTTCTTTCTGCATTGTGTTATTTTTGTTTAAATTGATTGATTGATTGATTGAGAACCTATTATGTGTCAGGCACATTATTTTGTTGTTTTTGACAAATACTCTTGCCTTCTTAGTGCTCTTGTATTACATAACATCTATACACATATTGAAACATGTTAGTTTTATTTTCAGATTACTGAATAAAGCACAAAGTAACCGTAAAGTTCAGATTTTGTTGAGATGATAATTAAGGGAGCTATTGATTTAGAAAATTATGCTTGTAGATAGTGAACTTCAAAATATTTAAGAGTTTAGAATTAAAATTTTAAGGGATTTTGTTTTTCAATTGTTTTTCTTCCTAAAATCCTATAATAATCTCTTCTTTTGAACATTTTTCTCATAAGCATAGCTAGGGTGCTGGCTGAAGAAACTGCTTATAATTTCCTTTGTAAAATGTTATTTATTTTCTTAGAGAAAAGTTAGATCTCTTCTTGAGTGCTCTCATAATATCTTCTGTGTCTGTCAGTACACTTGCCATTTTACTTTTTAATTAATTATCTCTTTATGACATTATGCTCTTCCAGACTGTGACTTCTTTAAAGCAGGGAATATATATATAATTCATCTTTATGTATTTATCCCTAGACCCTAACAAAGTATGTGATGCCTAAATGGTGACTGATAAATGCTTGCTAAGTGAGGAAAGGAAAAATATGGGGTAGAAAATTTTCACATAATCAAAACATGTGCCTGCACAGTATAACTTGAATTTAATGACTATTGAGCAGGAAGTAAATAATTTTGCATCTTTTTAGCCAATTGTTTGAAATATTGAACTGTAAGAATCTTATAAGAGACTAGGCTAAAAATCGTATTTTATATATTATTTCAATAAGCTACATAAATTTCCGCAACAGTTTGAAAACTTATTATAAAAGATGATTTATTTTTGGCCTTACTTTCTCAATAGGAACTAACAAATCTCAAGGATGCCAAACAACTTTTGATTCAGCAGAAATTAGAGCTTCAAGGGAAAGTAGATTCCCTGAAAGCAACCCTTGAACAGGAGAAGAGAAATCAGCAAATGCTAAAAGAGCAGGTGAAAAAGGAAGAAGATGAGCTGAAGAAAGAATTTATTGAAAAAGAAGCTAAATTGGTCAGTAAGTTAATGGTGGGAAGTTGTTTTATAATTGATTTTGTAAATCCAGTCCATTAAGAGGGGATTTTCTACTTGAAAGTTATGATTCAAATGCCCATCTAACATTTAAATATTTGATTAAGAAAGGAGATCTGATTTGTTCAAATAGCTGGCATGCGATTGGAAGTATTTTATTCTGTTATTATGTTCTGGTTTATATAAGTGAAAATCCAATAAAACTAAATTTAAAAATGTAACACTTTTAGTTCCAGAAAAACAAACTCACAACTATGTAGATTCAGGTAAATGGTGTGAATGCTAATCATGTTCAGCTCGTTTGTTTGGTCAAAGAGAATGTTGATAAGAACGGAAACTTCAGTTTGGTGTTACGATGACCAAAGGCTACTTTTCCTTCCCTAAGCTGTACATGCCAAATAAGAAGCATCTGGCTTTCTTCCTCTGAATGAGGTCCAAATATTCCTAGATGACTTGACTGCTGAATGTCTTAGTTAAAGAATGGCAATTTCAAGTTCACAAAGTGATGTGGAGGGTTTATACTGTTTTTTTTGGCAGACTGAGAGAGACAACAGGATGCATGTGAATTTGAAACATAAGAAAATGCCAGCTTTGTCTTCAGGGTGCCTGTTCTTCCTGTGTTCTTCTCCTGCCCTAATGGAAAAAAGGAAAATCTCAAATTGCTTTACTTAAGCTTGAGGTTTGCTGTCATTTTGGCATTGTGGCCTTTTAGCCAGTTCAGATTACACACGTTTATGGAATCAATTTTATTAATATATAATGAAATATATTCTCCTGCCTTCTTTCCTGGAGAAGTAGTATTATTTATTGCCAGTATCTTAAATTCAAGACTAATTTAAATTTATTTTGTGCTATTTGAATAATAGGTTTTTGCCCCCCCTGTTTTTCTTTTTCTCAGCATTCTGAAATAAAAGAAAAAGAAGTAGGAATGAAGAAGCATGAAGAAAATGAAGCTAAACTTACAATGCAGATTACAGCATTAAATGAAAATTTAGGCACTGTCAAGAAGGAGTGGCAGTCAAGTCAACGGAGAGTTAGTGAACTCGAGAAACAGACGGATGACTTACGGGGCGAAATCGCAGTATTAGAAGCAACGATTCAGAATAATCAGGATGAAAGGAGAGCACTATTGGAAAGGTGATTGATGTTTAGTAAAATTAGTGTATTTCCATTCTAAGTGATAAAAGTGATTGTCATTCTACATTTTTTTAAATAGAAGAAGAGTCTTGGGAAAAGTGTGTAACTCTTGCAGGTATTTAAGTAGCTATTAAAAACTAACCCTTAAACAAGATAGCAGCAGACTCAGACTCCAAGAAGGAACTAGTGGTTACCAAAGGGGAGGGGGTTTTGTTTTGTACACATGGTGTGGGGGATCACAGGGAGGACAGTGTAGCACAGAGAGGGCAAATGGTGAATCTGTGGCATCTTACTACACCCAAGGACGGTGACTGCATTGGGGTATGGGTGGGGACTTGATAGTATGGGTAAATGTAGTGGCCACATTGCTTTTTCATGTGAAGCCTTCATAGTAGTGTATATCAATAATACCTTAATAAAAAAAATTATAAAAAAAGAACAAAAAAACTAATCCTTAAAGCAGTTAGTTGAAATTTGTGTGTTATATTTAAAGTTACCAAAGTGTTCATTATCTGTGTTCTAGAAGGATCTTTACTGTTTTAAAAATTGTCTCTTACAATCTATTCTAGATGTCTTAAAGGAGAAGGCGAAATAGAAAAGCTTCAAACCAAAGTACTAGAATTGCAAAGAAAGCTGGATAATACAACTGCAGCAGTACAGGAGCTGGGCAGAGAAAATCAGTCCCTTCAAGTAAGTTACCTACTGATGTGAGACAGCTTTTCAGCCTTTAAAAAAAACTCACATATTTAATAAATACTTTTGAGTGGCTGTTGTCTGTGTAGCAGTATTGTAGGTATTAATGGGTAATTAAATATGAGATAACAAACTTGTCTGGGAGACCCCAGGGGTTAGTAAGAAGTCCATGTCATACATGAATTGTCAGTACTTGACAAATTCAAGAACATCATGAAATAGGTAAGCACTATGTATTATGTTATCTAAATATATGCTCAGAGTCCCAAGGAAGGACTGATCATTAGGGTTAGAATGGATGGGAAATCACCAAAAGTTAGAAGTTATCAATGCCTTTGAGGAATAAAATTTGGCTTTGTTTATTTACTCATTTTGTCATTCAGATGTAAGAATGTAGCAATTTTTGACAATCACAGCTGACCAAAGTATTTCTGATTTTTAAAATTTTATCCCAGGTTGCATATAGTCAAAATTTTATAAAACTTGGACACCAAAATAGAAATAACTGATCATTCTTTAAATAAATGTATTTAAGTAATGTTTTTAAACTTTTTTTTTAAATAGATCAAACATACCCAAGCACTGAATAGAAAGTGGGCTGAAGACAATGAAGTACAAAATTGCATGGCCTGTGGGAAAAGCTTTTCAGTAACAGTGAGACGGGTAAATGATTTTGTTCATATTACTATAGTTCTGGATTTTATTCTCAGTAGCAATTAATGTTTTAACCATCAAAATAATCTTGTGTTTGACAGATTTAAAAATTTTTTTGCATTTATTGATTAACTTACAACTACATAGAATAATTAAATTTATGCAATCTAGTTTTGGTTAGCGTATGTGTTTCAGTTTTAGTTTTAAATTCAGTCATTGCTTTCCTACCGAGTTAATCTCTAGACTAATCATTTCTGAACCACTGTGCCAGTATTAAACTCATATGTTTTAATTATCAGTGGTTTCTTTTGAAGGAAGGAAAAGCAAAGATAAACTTTATTCTAAATAATAGCTTCATGTAATGTTTCAAGTTTATATTCCTACTGAAGAAATTATTCCTGAAACATCTGGAAAATAGGAATGATTTTTCACATGAAAGAAGTACTTTATTAACACTTTTTAAGTGCCTCCTGAAGTTCTTTCGAGAATTACAGGATAAATTCTATATAAAATGTTTAGTATCTGATAAATACAAAGCTTTCAAATCAACTTAGGGATTCAATTGATATATTGAAATATTTTATCATTAAATTTTACACTAATCACTTGAAAGTTGACACCTTCACAGTGCAGTGTGCAATATTCTTGTAGTCTCATAATGCTTTTGGTAGTCTTTATGCTTGAAGTTGTTTGATTTTTGTCATTTACAGCATCACTGCAGACAGTGTGGAAATATCTTCTGTGCTGAATGTTCAGCCAAAAATGCCTTAACTCCTTCTTCCAAGAAGCCTGTTCGTGTCTGTGATGCATGTTTCAATGACTTGCAAGGATAATGGGTTGTCACAACTTCAGAGTAATATTACACTAACATTAGATTTTTAATAAATGCACTTAATAGAAGTCTTGGACTACTATTTGATTTGGACCGTGGTTGCAATACTAAACCAAATTAGAATTCATGTATTTTGGAAAGTTGTCAATATCAAGTATAACTCTTCTATTTTTGTGAGACTTGGGCTCATCTTTCATTACTTTTTTTCCATTTAGCCCTGGAACAGCTTTCATGCCAAGTTCAGAATTAGCCTATGAAATGTAAATAAACTTTGGACAGAAAATAGCAATGTATTTTTTTAAATATAATTTCATTGTTCACAAGTGACATGAATATACTTCCGTACTTACTTCTTTCTCCCAAATTTAGTGTACTGAAATGTACATGGATGATGTTATCAAATCATTTATGTTGCACAATAGTACACTAATTACATTAGGTATTCTCTTTGTGAAGTAAGGCACAGAATAAAACTTTTTTTCTTATGTATAGATCCATAGCTTACTTGCACTGTTATAAATTTACTATTTGAGTGTTCTAAATATAGTTTATGTTGAGATATGTGTATGTATTAACCATGAATTCAAACATGGCTTTTGTTTTAACAATACTGATTAAATTCTCTTGGGTGGATTTTATGAAAGCCCCTGTAAAATTATTACTTTATGGTTATATTTTAAAGATTGATTTTTCTTTTTGTCTTTTTCTGTCTCATTTTTAAACTCCCACATTTTCTCAGTTAAGAATTCTACAAAACTTCCTACCCTGATCATCCTAGGAGGATGGATAATGGAAATTGTATAATGGTCCTATTTTCAGTTTGTTGTAAATGGAAAGTCTTCTGAGATTAGCCTTCATATTATACCCTAATTTTGTCTCTCCAGCATCTTCACGAATCTGAGTTTGCTTTTTTTCCTTTATTTGGTCTAACCTTCTAAAGCATAGCTCAGCTTCACTGAAATTGTTTTATAATATTGCATCTTAAAGCTAGTAACTGATAGTGTTACAGTCTTATCTATGAAAACAAAAATGGTAAGGAGACATTAAGTATTCTACTTCATATTTTCTTCTTACCTAATAGGGAAGAATTTTTTAAAGTTATAAACTTAAATTTAAAGTGGTTCTGAATTTGGAGTACCATATCAACTGGTAAATCTTTTTATTTTGCAAAAATGCTGTGAAATTATCTTGATTAACAGAATAGACTTATCACCAAATACAAATGTATGTAGGAATCCCAACATTATCATTAAAATGAAACAGAATGGCTAATTAAAGACAGTTAAAAGCTTGTATGCTGAACAATGGAATTGAACTTTTATAGTCTTACTAATTTGGAAAATTGGAAAACAGCTGAGGAGATGTCTAATACTGGCTTATTACTCTTTCTAGAGAAGAAATGTAAAGTTATACATTCACTCAGTGCAGTCATTTGCTAATAATAGGGAAAGATGGGAGTATTTCATTTACAACAAATAGTTTATAATATGTACTTGCTTTTAAATATCATCCTGAAATATGTTTGTGCTTTACCTATAATATATATAAACTAAAAGAGATTGCCATATATTCATTTAATTTTTTTTAAAACCCATTAAACTCTGTTAGCAATAGCTATTAAGGACCTTGACTGAGTCTTCAGACTTGGAAAAATATATGTCCTTGAGCTTAAATAATGAAGAAATACAAATTTTTAAATAAAGGACTCTTTATTAAAAACAATAGTTGAATAATATAAATTCAGCTAAAATTATTTAAGCATCTTCATATACTTAAAATCCTTTCAAATAGTCTTAATTCTACACTTTTACATGTAAGTAATGTAGTAAGTATACTGGAAAAACATATTCACAGCACCACCGTACTTTTTTTTTAAGATAATAAATCTTCATGAGAATTCTTCTGGATTAGAATATCTGTTAACTTCATCTCCTAATTGGGTGCAGTGAAGGCCTTTCCCTGTTTTTGTCCCCTGCCCACATATTCACAAAAAAACTGTGAGGACAACAAATAAAACCATATGTTTTGATTTTCTCGTTTTTATCTAGCTTATCTTGTTTCATAGGTCCTGCATAATTTACCCTAGGCTACTATACTAATAAATTAGAAGTGAAACCTATTATTTTTGCTATTAACTCTCACCAGTGTAAGGTGTTTTGTAAACAAAAAGGGTTTCGTTTTCTTTTAATTAAAAAATCATCTTTTGGGTCCTTACTGGCTCTGCATTTTAGATGTCTGCAGTTGTTTGTCAGTGAGTTAGAGTTGGCATGTGCAGTCCCAGCTCTTGGCTCTAATGCAAACCATATTGCTATCACATGTTAGTAAATTCCAAATCCCAGAATCGAAATGTGAGTTAAAATCAGTGCTGGGTTTGTGTACAATAAACCATACCTATAGAATTTTTTTAATAGAAAGCAAAGCTGGTGGTATGGGGTTTATTCATCTTGAAGAAAAAAAGAGGGAGACACAAAAACCTCAATGTAGTGTAAATGACATTTTGTTCAACTACCTCTTAATGTGGAATTAGTGTAATAATTTCCTCACGGTAATTTTAAGTGGTAATTGCCAAATTTGTTAGTATCCCATCTCTCTTAAAAAGGCTTTATAATTATAGTTTTGAGGACTTCAAGCCACTTTTTTTAAACCTTGCATCTGCATTAAAATGTTTTAAGTGGAGAGCAAATTATGATCATATATTTTGATATTCATGACCTATTTGACTGTAGCAGGTTGTTTTTTTTTAAATGAACTTTGGCTATAAAACCTTGGATGATTTGATCCATAAGATTTAAATGTGCCATCAGTTTAATATTTCTGTACATGAGATTGATGAATGGTATTCTGTAATTACAATGTACCACACATTATTGTGTCTTAATTGCCCTTTGCCTGAATTTTAATGATCAATTTGTTATTGTTGCAGATGTGAATATTGTGCATAAACTTAACTAAATTTATGTAAAATTGTATGAAATAGAATTGGAAGTAGCTAAGTTCTTTCTGTGTAGAAGTAATAAATTTATTGTAACATGATGCAGTTATGTATATGACATTCTGTACTTCCTTGAACTGGATCATATATTCATAGCTTTTGTAGATACTTTTGCATGAATATTTTCTTGTTTAGTTTTTGGATTCATTATTTGTATTGTGTTTACTTCTTGTGATCATGTAGTTGTGCCTTATTTTGTGAGAGAGTTTAGCTCAGTAAATACTGTTATTTCTAAACTCAGTGAGTGGAAGGTTATTGATTATAAATGTAACTCATAAATTACATAACAGCATTTAAATTTGTATAAAGAACAATGGAAGGATCCTTATTGAATTGTTGCTTTTTTTAAATGTTAAAGATGATATTAAAAATCTTTTCTTTCTAGTAGATATATTCTGTGACTATAAATTATTTTGTCTATTTAAAAAGAATAAGATACGATTTTGCATTAATTTATTCACAAGATGGTAGAAGTTTGTACTTAGATACAGACAGTGGGTATGATTTAATATTCAAGTTACAATAGTAATCAAGTTCATAATTTCAGGATAAATTACTCATGCCATATTGTTTGAGACATTCCATTTTCATTCCATTCATTATCGTGGAGAATTAACAAAACTAAAAAGAAAAATTAAGCAGTATTAAATTAATTCCTTCTTTCATTGTGTAAAGTTAATACCCAGGTGACCAATTAAAGATACTTTTCTGAAGGCTCAGTGTACCATTGTTCTTCACTGTTCTGTTTTCCTGGAACCAAAGTTGCACAAGTCTTTTTTCATTTTACTGTGATGTGTGTTTCCCTCTGAAGAATTCAGTGTGTATATTCTCAAGCACTTAATATAGTATATATTAGATAATATTAGATATGTTCTTTTGGGAGCTTTATAGAATTCCAGTTTAAAATATAGCATATTCTTTTTTAAAATTGTATTTGATTGTGGTAAAAACACTTAACATGAACTCTACCCTCTTGTTAGCTTTTTAACTGTACAGCATAGCAGATCTCTAGAGTTTACTCATCTTTAACTTGCTATACCCATTGATCAGTGATTCCATTTCCTCTTCCCCCCAGTCTCTAATCATCATTCCATTCTGATACTGTGATTTGAATATTCTAGGTACCTCATGTAAGTGGAGTCATAAAATATTTGTCTTTATCTGATTGACTTGTTTTATTACCTTTAGCATAATGTTCTCAAGGTTCATCTATTGTTGTTGCATATTGCAGAATTTCCTTCTTTTTTTGTAAGGGCTAAATTGTATTCCATTGTGTGGGCATACCGTATTTTCTTTATCCATTCATTTGTTGATGGACATTAAGGTTTTTTCCTACATCTTGGCTATTGTCAATAGTGCTGCAGTGGAAATAGGAGTGCAGATATCTCTTTGTGCATTGTGTATTCTTAAGCTGTTGTACATCTTGATGTTAATTTGATCAGTTTCTTTCTCACTTTAATAAGATTTAAAGGAGAAACCAGTGCTCTATACATATAAATATGTGATTATTGGACTCATGGAACTAAAAGTAATCTTGAGATTATTTAGTCTTAGCTCATTGCCCTCCTTCCAGGTTGGTTTATATCTAAAAACCCCTGCAAGATGATTGTTAATTTTTTTCTAAAAGCAATATATACATGTAGAGAGAGATGTATTCGTTTTTGGCCAGAAAATTCTTCCTAAATCTTCTCTTGCATATATCTTCTCCTGGATGTAATTACTTTCAGTTCCATCCAGGTACCGTCTCTAGAAACTCATTTGAAATTTGTTCTTCCCTTCTTTGTCCTTTGTTTTCCCTCATTGATTCTTAGACATTAACAGTAGTTATTGCTTTCCAGATTTTCCTTTATTTTCACTTACTCTAATAAATATCTGACATTATTAGATAGACTATGACCCTTCATTTTAATACTGGTTGGCCTTTGCACAAGAGCCTTTATGCTACACTTGTCTGTACTGCCTGGTTTACATGATGAAATATGTGTTTTCCTCAAGGAATTAATTGTGCACATGACTTCTCCAGGCATCATCCTATCTATTTCTTTCTCCCGCTGAAGGAGACCAGTTAAGGCATCATTTGTCTTGAAGCCCAAGTTAATAAATTTACCATTTCCACTTTGGAAATTGCAAAAGGTACCATGCCTGAAATTGAAATTTGTGGATTTGTTGGATATAATCTGACTATAAGAACTAGTTCCTTAAGTGCAGTTAATGGTATAGTCCACCATGGTAATACAATTTAAGCTGCCTTTCTTGATAAAAATTTTAATGAAGCTTTAAGTCCTACCAAATAAAACTGTACTGTGCTAACAACACAAACACCCATCATTCTTCAAAAAATTAGGTTTAGAGAAAGATACCTTAATTATTTCTATGAAAACCTCCCATGAAAAAATGTTAACTAATGAAACTGTAACAGATAATCAGCTTTTTCTTAAGATAATGGAATTTACTCTTTGGGATTTTCTACTTCCAAGTTAGAGTATTGTAAAATACACCAAAGATAGGTAAACTGTCAGAGAATAGGAATTTTTAAACTATTAAAATGTATGCCTTATTTCTTAATGTATTAAGAAAGCAATCAACCTTTGTATCAAGTATTATTATTATTTTTATTAAGGTATTATTGATATACACTCTTATGAAGGTTTCACATGAAAAAACAATGTGGTTAGTACATTTACCCATATTGTCAAGTCCCCACCCATACCCCAATGCACTCACTGTCCGTCAGTGCAGTAAGATGCCACAGATTCACTATTTGCCTTCCCTGTGCTACACTGTTTTCCCTGTGATCCCCCACACCATGTGTACTAAACAAAATATCCCTTATCCCCTTCTCCCACCCTCCCTACCTGCCCTCCCACACCCCTCCCCTTTGCTAACCACTAGTTCCTTCTTGGAGTCTCTGAGTCTGCTGTTATTTTGTTCCTTCAGTTTTGCTTCATTGTTATACTCCACAAATGAGGGAAATCATTTGGCACTTGTCTTTCTCCACCTGGCTTATTTCACTGAGCATAATATCCTCCAACTCCATCCATGTTGTTGCAAATGGTAGGATTTGTTTCTTATGGCTGAATAGTATTCCATTCTGTATATGTACCACATCTTTATCCATTCATCTACTGATGGACACTTAGGTTGCTTCCATATCTTAGCTATTGTAAGAAGTGCTGCAGTAAACATAAGGGTGCATATGTCTTTTTGAATCTGAGAACTTGTATTCTTTGGGTAAATTCCAAGGAGTGGGATTCCTGGGTCAAATGGTATTTCTGTTTTTAGTTTTTTGAGGAACCTCCATATTGCTTTCCACAATGGTTGAACTAGCTTACATTCCCACCAGCAGTGTAGGAGGGTTCCCCTTTCTATGCATCCTCACCAGCATTTGATGTTCTTAGTCTTTTGGATGGTGGCCATCCTTACTGGTGTGAGGTGATATCTCATTGTGGTTTTAATTTGCGTTTCCCTAATGATTAGTGATGTGGAGCATCTTTTCATGTGTCTGTTGGCCATCTGAATTTCTTCTTTGGAGAACTGTCTCTTCATATCCTCTGCCCATTTTTTAATTGGATTATTTGCTTTTTTGGGTGTCGAGGCGTGTAAGTTCTTTATATATTTTGGATGTTAACCCTTTATCAGCTATGTCATTTACAAATATACTCTCCCATACTGTTGCATGCCTTTTTGTTCTCTTCTTGGTGTAGTTGCCATACAGAGACTTTTTAGTTTGATGTAGTCCCATGAGTTCATTTTTGCTTTTGTTTCCCTTGCTCGAGGAAATGCATTCAGGAAGTTGCTCATGCTGATATTCAGGAGAATTTTGCCTATGTTGTCTTCTAAGAGTTTATGGTTTCATGACTTTCAGGTCTTTGATCCATTTCGAGTTTACTTTTGTGTATGGGGTTAAACAATAATCCAATTTCATTCTCTTGCATGTAGCTGTCCAGTTTTGCCAACAACAGCTGTTGAAAAGGCTGTCATTTCCCCGTTGTATGTCCATGGCTCCTTTATCATATATTAATTGGCCATATATGGTAGGTTTACATCAGGGCTCTCTAGTCTGTTCCATTGGTCTATGGGTCTGTTCTTGTGCCAGTACCAAATTGTCTTGAGTACTGTGGCTTTGTAGTAGAACTTGAAGTTGGGGAGCATAATCCGCCCAGCTTTATTCTTCCTTCTCAGGATTGATTTGGCAATTTGGGGTAGTTTGTGGTTCCATATGAATTTTAGAATTATTTTCTCTAGTTCATTGAAGAATGCTGTTGGTATTTTGATAGGATTTGCATTGAATCTGTAGATTGCTTTAGGCAGGATGGCCATTTTGACAATATTAATTCTTCCTATCCATGACCACAGAATGTGTTCCCATTTGTTGGTATCTTCTTTAATTTCTCTCATGAGTGTCTTGTAGTTTTCAGAGTATAGGTCTTTCACTTCCTTGGTTAGGTTTATTCCTAGGTATTTTGTTCTTTTTGATGTAACTGTGAATGGAATTTTTTCCTGATTTCTCTCTCTGCTAGTTCATTGTTAGTGTATAGGAATACCACAGATTTCTGCATATTAATTTTGTATCCTGCAACTTTGCTGAATTCAGATATTAGATCTAGTAGTTTTGGAGTGGATTCTTTAGGGTTTTTTATGTACAATATCATGTCATCTGCAAATAGGGACAGTTTGACTTCTTCCTTGCCAATCTTGATGCCTTTTATTTCTTTGTGTTGTCTGATTGCCATGGCTAGGACCTCCAGTACTATGTTGAATGGAAGTGGGGAGTGTGGGCACCCTTGTCTTGTTCCCAATCTTAAAGGAAAAGCTTTCAGCTTCTCGCTGTTAAGTATAATGTTGGCTATGGGTTTGTCATATATGGCCTTTATTATGTTGAGGCACTTGCCCTCTATACCCATTTTGTTGAGAGTTTTTATCATGAATGGATGTTCAATTTTGTCCAATGCTTTTTCAGCATCTATGGAGATGATCATGTGGTTTTTGTCCTTATTTTTGTTGATGTGGTGAATGATGTTGATGGATTTTCGAATGTTGTACCATCCTTGCATCCCTGGAATAAATCCAACTTGATCATGAGAGATGATCTTTTTGATGTATTTTTGAATTCGGTTTGCTAATATTTTGCTGAGTATTCTTATCTGGGTTCTTCAGGGATATTGGTCTGTAATTTTTTTTTTTTGTGGTGTCTTTGCCTGGTTTTGGTATTAGATTGATGCTGGCCTCATAGAATGAATTTGGAAGTATTCCCTCTTCTACTCTTTGGAAAACTTTAAGGAGGATGGGTATTAGGTCTTCACTAAATGTTTGATAAAATTCAGCGGTGAAGCCATCTGGTTCAGGAGTTTTGTTCTTAGGTAGGTTTTTGATTAGCAGTTCAATTTCGTTGCTGATAATCGGTCTATTCAGATTTTCTGTTTCTTTCTGGGTTAGCCTTGGAAAGTTGTATTTTTCTAGAAAGTTGTCCATTTCTTCTAGGTTATCCAGTTTGTTAGCATATAATTTTTCATAGTATTCTCTAATAATTCTTTTTATTTCTGTGGTATCCATCGTGATTTTTCCTTTCTCATTTCTGATTCTGTTTATGTGAGTAGACTCTTTTTTTCTTGATAAGTCTGGCTAGGGGTTTATTTTGTTTATTTTCTCAAAGAACCATCTCTTGCTTTCATTGATTCTATTGTTTTATTCTTGATTTTATTTCTGCTCTAATCTTTATTTATGTCCCTCCTTCTACTGACTTTGGGCCTCATTTGTTCTTTTTCTAGGTTCCTTATTTGTGAGTTTAGACTGCTCATGTGGGATTTTTCTTCTTCCCTGAGGTATGCCTGTACTGCAATATACTTTTCTCTTGGCACGGCCTTCCCTGCATCCCACAGATTTTGTGGTGTTGAATTATTGTTGTCATTTGTCTCCATATATTGTTTGATCTCTGTTTTTATTTGGTCAGTGATCCATTGGTTATTTAGGAGCGTGTTGTGAGGCCTCCATGTGTTTGTGGGATTTTTCATTTTCTTTGCATAATTTATTTCTAGTTTCATGCCCTTGTGGTCTGAGAAACTGGTTTGTCCAATTTCAATCTTTTTGAATTCACTGAGGCTCTTTTCATGGCCTAGTATATGATCTATTCTTGAAAATGTTCAATGTGCATTTGAGAAGAATGTGTATTTTGCTGCTTTTGGGTCTAGAGTTCTGTAGATGTCTGTTAGGTCCATCTGTTCTAGCATGCTGTTCAGTGCCTCTGTCTCCGTACTTATTTTCTGTCTGGTTGATCTGTCCTTCAGAGTAAGTGGAGTGTTGAAGTCTCCTAGAATTAATGCATTGCATTCTATTTCTCCTTTTAATTCTGTTAGTATTTGTTTCACATATGAAGGTGCTCCTGTGTTGGGTGCATAGATATTTATAATGGTTATATCTTCTTGTTTGATTGACCCTGTTATCATTATGTAATGTCCTTCTTTGTCTCTGGTCACTTTCTTGGTTTTGAAGTCTATATTGTCTGATACAAGTACTGCAACTCCTGCTTTTTTCTCCCTATTAGTTGCATGAAATATCTTTTTCCATCCCTTCACTTTTAGTCTAGTCTCTTGTAGGCAGCATATAGATGGGTCTTGTTTTTTTATCCATTCAGTGACTCTGTGTCTTTTGATTGGTGCATTTAGACCATTTAAAGTTAGGGTGATTATCCATAGGTATGTACTTGTTGGTATCGCAGGCTTTAGGTTTGTGGTTACCAAAGGTTCAAGGTTAACTTCCTTATTAAGAGTCTAACTTGACTCACGTAATATGCTATTACAAACACAATCTAAGGGTTCTTTTTTTTTCTTCCTCCTCCATTCTTTATATATTAGGTATCATATTCTGTACTCTTTGTCTATCCCTTGATTGACTTTGGGGATAGTTAATTTAATTTTGCATTTTTTTAGTAATTAGCTGTTCTACTTTCTTTACTGTGATTTTACTACTTCTGGTGACAGCTATTAAACCTTAGGAACACTTCCATCTATAGCAGTCCCTCCAAAATACACTGTGGAGATGGTTTGTGGGAGGTAAATTCTCTCAGCTTTTGCTTATCTGGAAATTATTTAATCTCTCCTTCAAATTTAAATGATAATCTTACCGGATAAAGTATTCTTGGTTCAAGGCCCTTCTGCTTCATTGCATTAAATACATCATGCCACTCCCTTCTGGCCTGTAAGGTTTCTGTTGAGAAGTCTGATGGTAGCCTGATGGGCTTTCCTTTGTATGTGATCTTATTTCTCTCTCTGGCTGCTTTTAATAGTCTGTCCTTATCCTTGCTTGGTCTTTGCCATTTTAATTACTATATGTCTTGGTGTTGTCTTCCTTGGGTCCCTTGTGTTGGGAGATCTGCACACCTCCATGGCCTGAGAGACTATCTCCTTCCCCAGATTGGGGAATTTTTCAGCAATCACCTCCTCAAAGACACTTTCTATCCCTTTTTCTCTCTTCTTCTTCTGGTACCCCTATTATGCAAATATTGTTCTGTTTGGATTGGTCACACAGTTCTCTCAATATTCTTTCATGCTTAGAGATTCCTTTTTCTCTCTGTGCCTCAGCTTCTTTGTATTCCTCTTCCCTAGTTTCTATTTTATTTATCGTCTCCTCCACCATATCCAATCTGCTTTTAATACTGTCCATTGTGCTCTTCAATGATTGGATCTCCGACCGGAATTCATTCCTCAGTTCTTGAATATCTTTCCATACCTCCATGAGCATGTTAATAATTTTTATTTTGAACTCCCTTTCAGGAAGAGTCATGAGGTCCATGTCATTTAAATCTTTCTCAGAAGTTATATTAATAATTTTACTGTGAACCAGATTCCTTTGGCGTTTCATATTTTTACATGGTGCCCTCTAGTGCCCAGAAGCTCTACTCCCTGGAGCTGCTCAGCCCCTGAAGCAATGTCAGGGGTTGCAGGGGAGTGATATTGGTGCCTGGGGGGTGGAAAGATCTGTTTCCTGCTTCCCGGCTGCTATTGCTTGTCTACACTGTCTGAACCAGTGGGCCGTCCACGCAGGTATAAGGCTCTATGCTTTCTTTGTGTTTGTAGTTGTTGTAGGAGGGACTTCCCTCTGGCTGGCCTAATGCCAGGGTAGGGTTTGCCAGTTTGCAAGCCAGGTGGGGCTGGCCGGGAGAAAGGTGCAGTAGGCTGCGCATCATGGAGGGATCCTTGGAGCTGTGTAGCCAGCCAGGGAGCTGGAGCCCTGAAGATGGTCTAAGAAGGAAGATTTATTTTTCCTCCTTAAATATGAGAGTCTATATGGCAAAGCTCCCAACCTGCTGGTCAGAGTGCATCTGGAGAATTTTGTCTACCTGTCCTCCCTCCTGAGCAGTAAGCTCTGTGCAGTCCTTGCCCCTTTAGCAGCCCTCTTGCTGTTAGGAAGTCTCTCAGACCACCCACCTTTCTTTTGTCCCAGAGCAGCCGGATATGGATCCCTGCTTTCTACAAGCGGCTGGAATCTCAGTCTCTCCAAGAATTCTGCCTGTCTTAGCTTTCCAACCCTGTAATCACAAGAGTATCATGCAAGCACCATGAAATGTAGGTTTGTGCTCTCAGAGTAGATCTCTGGAGTTAAGTATTCAGCAGTCTCAGACCTCCACTCCCTCCCTGCTCCGTTTCTCTTTCTCTCGCAGGTGAGCTGGGGCGGGGGAAGGGCTTGGGTCCCACTGGTCCACAGCTTTGGTACATTACCCTGTTCTGTGAGGTCTGCTGTTTTCTCCAGGTTTATGCAGTCTGGTGCAGTCTTCTCTCCTGTTGCTCTTTCAGGATTAGTTGTATTAATTATATTTTTGTATTATATGAGGTTTTAGGAGGAAGCCTGTGTCTCACCTCTCACACTGCCATCTTTAATCCCGTCTCCTGTATGAAGTATTATTGAGTGCGGGGGTAGGACTATACAGCTGATTTACACACCATATAGGAAAATTGGTTTCATTATAGATAAACACAAAGGAAGATGGAAAAATTCATATTGGGTACATGTGGTGGACATTGTTTTCCTCCTGACATCTACCTGGTCGTTGACTACTTACAAATTACAGCAGCGCCATGCCTCACTGGCACCTCTTGTCAGCCTGGCTGACACATTGTGTGGTAGTCTGGATGTCAGCATATACTTGGCAGGAAATTCCTCAGAGCCCAAATTTGCTGCAGTCATTATTCCTCTATATTGAGGACTTTCCTGGCTTAATTTCTCAAATTCTGGAAGTTTTTCAAATGCACATTTCCTTCTAGCTCATCACTAAATAAGTGTTACAAAGCTTAAATAAAAGAATACCTTACTCCCTAACGTCTAAAAAGATGTGCCACTTGTTTTAGGTATCTAAATTTCAGAGGATTCTGCAGGCAATGTGAATAAAGGTATTTTCGTTTCCTGACTCTTGGTGAAGCAAGAGATTGCTGCTGCTATTTGTGCCATCCATGTTTTCTGTTAAAAAAAAAACACACACATAGATATATATGGAGAGAGAGAGAATGTTAAGCTGACAATTTCTGATATTTGGATTAATATTCTGTATTTATTGAGTTGCTTTTTAAAACTGAGGACTAATGAAACATTTGCATGTTTTCTATTTTCTTAAGTCTAATATAAATACCTCTAATTTATATGAAAATGCCAATGGATTAAATGAATATTGTATGCAAGTTGGATAAACAGTCATGAGTAAACAAGGAACCACAATAATCAGTGATTACTAACTAAAAAAATGACCACTGAGAATATCAATAGTTTGAAAGTTGAATTTCTTGAATTCATATTTTGTGTGGAAATAGAAGAAGTTCTTAACGAGTGGCATAATTTGAAAAACAGGCTGAGGGAAGTTACCCAGGAAACTGAGTCCTTAATAATGCAATCTTCCATTAATTATCTGGCCACACTGTTGCTATGCTGAAAGGCTACTGGGGAAAACAAAAAATGAAAACTTACAAGAAACCAGAGTTAAAGCAGAAACCAGGCCGCTGCTCCTCAGCATCCTAGTTGTAGCAACAGTGGTACCATTTGAAAAGTGGAAGAGAAGACTTGACATGGTTTAATACTGCATTATTACATCCCTCACTTAAGCTGACATCACATTATTTGCATACTGGGACTTTGGAAATTGACAGGAACATTTTAAAAGTCAAGCATGCAATCCAAGTAGTTCTTCCCCCATTTCTGTAGAAACTGTAGAACTCAGATGCAGTTCTTACTGCTGCAGGAGAAAACGAGAGGCTGTGTCACCTCTGAGATTTCTGAGCATGATAGGGACTAGATGTCCATATCCTTACCCATCGTAATTTCTGTGCTTCCCAAAGTGGGTGAAAGAAAACACAAACTTTCCATTCGCTATTACTTAAGAGGCTTCGGGTGAGATTTTCCTCTTATTTCAGGTTTGAATAATCAAAACCTACAAAACTGAAATACATACTTTGGTGTTTTCCGTTTGGGCTTGTAGTAAGAACGCTGCTATACACTGTCGGTATCTGTTTTCATGTTGTATAAGGAAAGCATTTCTCAGCCCAAAGACTAGAAAAAGATTACAAAGACAAAAAGCCAAATCAGTTAGTATGAAATCCAAACAGTTGCTCAGGATAAGAACCTGGACTTTTTGTTTTGTTTTTTATGTAAATTACCAAAAAAAATCAGATTCCAAGACCAAGATTTCACTCCACGTCCAAACAGATCCACTTAACTACGAAAACTTCGTTCCTTAGCTAACAACAACTTCTGGGCCTTGATGAAGTGCAGTTATGGCTTAAGTGATGGAAAATGGGCCCCTTCTAGAAGAAGCTTAGCATATTGGGTGGATTTTGTGTGTGTGAAATACAGATAATAAAAATATGAGAAACTGTGTTATTGTTTCTTTTTTGACCTCTACCATTCCTTTTAAAATGTTTTGTTTATTTTTGTATTTTTAAAGGGAAGTCACAACAAAACAAGGGCTATACACAAGATGTGGCAAAACACAAAGCCAGCAGAACACACCAGGACAAGAAAAGCAAAACATCTACTAAACAAATCCAGCCTTCAACAAATTAAGTGAAATGTGAAACACAACAAAACAAGCAAATGTTGGCCTGGTTTCTGGGTTTGCAGAAAACCTCTCTTCTGTCATTTCCTAGCTGGTCTCTTAAACAAATGACAGAAGATACTAGGAGAACAAATATTTTTAAAAATTTGAAGGAGCTTCTAAAATGAAAGCTGCTTCTGTGAATTATTAATACAAGGTAGGGAATAAAATTAAAATTCTGCAGCCACTACATTGTTTTCTAATGTCTGTTTACGATTAAGAACAAAAAAATAGACAAGCCATGGTGGTCTTCTGGTCATAACCAAGTAACGCTTCAGAGAGGAGGGAAGCGCTCTACACTCCTGCCTCATCATGAAGCCAATGCTTGCCCACTGTCATTATTTCTGTTCATTGAAATCTGTGGGTTTAGCTCAGACTCACTGAGGCAGTTTGGGCCTCATGTCAGAATCAAAGTGAATGTGAGACTTTTTATTTTCTTAATTGCGAGAACTATTCCAGAATCACAGATATTTCAACTGTCTAAACCTTCTAATTCCTAAGTTCTACTGTCACACAGTCCATAAGGCCATGAAAGTTTGTTCAACTCTGTTGGGGCAAGAGGACTATTAAAATGACTTTCTGTATAAAAGGTCTGGCTGTGTTTGTTTCACTCCTGATACTTGTCCTTATAAATTACATGAAGTAAGTGAGGCTTGAAAGATCAAGTGGTGGTTCTTGGTTGGATTTTGAAATCCATTTTCCTAAAAAATTGTAACTAGTTCTCAGTAATTCAAGGCATTCTCATTCGTTAGGTTTGTTATATGAGTACAAGGGACTTTGTAAGCAAAGGTACCTGGTATAGCTAGGCTTGTAAAATTAAATGCGATAATATAAATGGTAAAAATTTAATATAAAATTAAATAGGTCAGGAGTAGCTCTTCTCCCCCTGACATTCCAATATAATAATAATATAATAATTGACACCAGTTATTAAGCACCTACTGTGTACTGGGCACTGTGATTTTTGTGTGTGTGTGTGTCATTTAACCCATGCAGCAACCATATAAGATGGGGTAGCTAATCCCCACTTAAACAAGGGAGGAAACAGACTCAAAATTTTTCCAAGGTCACACAACTTGTAAATGATACACCAGGTCTCTGACACTCGAAAGCACCATCTCTTTTCTCACCCTTTACTCATTCCCTCACTACAGCTATTTTAACCCATACACTGTATCTGAACAGTCAAAACATCAGGTGAGAGGAACAAGAAAAAATACGTATGTAGAAAAGAAACGAGATGGTAGTGACAAATCAGAAAAATACTGGTGGAAGGATAGTTCTAAAAAAGGTATTTTTATTTTTAAATAAAAGGAATAGAGGGGGAAAAAATGCATCTTCCAAGGTGATCCAGTGATATCAGATTTACCATAAAGCCAAGTTCTTGGAAGCTGGCAGGACAGTGGCTAAACTGAGCCCATGCAGCTTCCACTGTAACCTGTGGAGTTCTGGCAGCTTCCTCCCTGGAAGCTCATTTATCATGCTGAAATCTGCCAACTGTGGCCACTGTAGTGAGAATAAATTCCTGCCCTGAATGCCCTCTTCTATAACATTTTCCCCCAAGAAAACATAAACTAGGCAAACTAAAGGAAGTGACTGTGGGCCTTCCATACTGAGTCCTGGCCTGTGTGCACAGCTCTGCCAACCACTCCACAGGAGAAGATGCACATGGGGTGGAGCTGCACGCCCAGGAAGGGTTTTGCTCACCGAGATACCCCCTTTTGGGCTTGCTCTGAAAACACTCTCACCGTAAGTGGTCCCAGCTGAATCAGATACAAGGGCCTTCTGACCTGCCCAGATCTCTCTCCAGCAAGTCTCAGTGGAAGTAGAAAGAATGGACAAGGGAGGCAGAAGGCTCTGGTTCTGCGTGCGGGTTACCCCTTAGTGGAGCCCTCCTGCTCGTGACGAGAGAGTTTGCATCCTTTCAGCAGTTAACATATGTAAAACACTTACATATCTAGCTTTATTTTATAATGTAACTGGGTCCGAGTTTATTACAAATACTGGTGTGCATTCATTCATTCAGTGTGTAATACTGCTTGGCCACGTAGAGTGCGGACTCGAGCTTATCAGTGAAGCTCTGGGTTTAGCTGCTGGGTTGGCAAATGAGGGGATGGGTAGTGGACCCTTACCCTGCTTCTCCCTTAAGACAGGAAGGAATCTCCTGCCTGTCTTCCCGTGGCCTCCTTATGTGCATACACTGAGGCAGAAAGACCATCTGCTTCCTCCTGAACACTGCCACTGTCTACTCTGCTCTAAGGAGACCAAAATGTCCTTCAAATTACTTTTGTGACATGATTTACTGATTTTTCATTATTCTGAGAGTTCCCCAAGAATGAGGTCTGTTGCTCATTCATCTCTGTAACTCGAGGGTGCCCACAAAGTGCCTGGTTCTCAGGAGACAGGACATGCTTGAAAAAATGACTAAGATGTATATATCTTATTTATATATAAAAGATTGTGAAATATATCTTTTCTGGAGCTGTTGTAATAAAATATCTAAGGCTTTATAGTATGCCATGGTTTACCAGGGCTTTAACAATAGCAGTGGTACTAGTAATGACATAATAACTACTGGTAAGAGCTATTTCTTGAGTGCTTTACATGTATTATTTCATTTAATTCTCATGGCAACCCACTGAGGTAGATATTATTATTATTATTATTTTACCAAAAGGAATCCGTGGCTTAGAAAATGTAAGGGCTGTACTTGTGGTCACACAGATAGCAAGTGGTGAAGCTATGTCATCCCATTGGAAACCAAGTCCAACATTCCATAACCAGTTCATACAGTGAGTGATTTACGACCACATAGGAACTCAATATTGTTTTTGGTGAAGATTTAAACTGCATTTGTCTCGTTACCCAAAAAGGCCAACAGAAAGTTCTGTGATGGCAGAGAAGCGGCATGATGAAAATAGATACGTACCGCCATGTCAGAGAGAAATGAGGCCAGTAGAAGTAGAAGTGCAGACTTTTTAGAATTGAGACCTTCAGGACCTTATCTGAAAGTCTCCATAGCAAGGTGATCTACAAAGGAATACTGGTTAGGGACAGAGACAGATTTTCTAAATCCTATTAAAGACTAAGTTGGAGTCTCTCTCTCAGCTTCCACAGAAAGAAATTATGGTCAGAGCAGACAAGACTTCACTGGGAAGTCCCTCAACAAGGAAGAAACTAGGAAAAAAATGGTGAGATTTTCTGCTTCTTAAAAGGCTACTGTCTTGGGAGGATTCAAGATGGCAGCATGAGAGGTGAGACAGAGAACTCCTCCCAAAACCACAGATAGTGTGAAAATATAGTTAATACAACTAACCCTAAAACAGCAACAGGAAAGAAGGTTGCACCAGACTGCATGCAGACCTCATGAACAGAGCAGACCTCACAAAACAGGGTAACATACAAAAGCCTTGATCCAGCGGGACCCGAGCCCTTCCCCCATTCCAGCTCAACAGTGGGAGAAAGAGAAATGAAGTGAGGGAGGGGGTGAAAGTCTAGGACTGCTTAACACCCAACCCTGGAGATCTGCTTTGTGAGCAGAAACCTACACTGTGTTCTGCTCTGGAGGATGGGGACCTGGGACAGGTGGAGTGCTTGAGAGACAGATTCCGGCTGTTTGTGGAGGACGGGATTCACACCTGGCCGCTCTGGGACAAAGGAAAGGCAGGCGGTCTGAGAGGCTTCCCAGCAGCGAGAGGGCTGCTGAAGGGACGGTGATCGCATGGAGCTTGCTGCGTGGGAGAAGGGAATAGGGGGAAAAGGTTGTCTGGGTGAGCTCTGCCCAGCAGATTGGGAACTTTGCAGAACTTCAGGTGCTTCATATCCCTGGCTGGCTACTCAGCTCCAAGGCCCCCCACTGTGATTCACAGCCTGCTGTGCCTTCCTCCTGGCCTGACAGCACCAGCTCGCAAACCAGTCGCTGCTCTGGCATCAGGCCAGCCAGAGGGAGGCCCCACCTACAACAGCTAGAGACGCAAAGCACAGAGGCTTACACCTGCGTGCTCAGCCCACTGGCTGTGATACTGCAGACAGGCAGGGCAGACGGGAATCAGGAAACAGATCTTTCCTCCCCCCAGGCACCAGCCCGCTCCCCGGTGACCCCCAACCTCACTCTAGGGGCTGAGCAGCTCCAGAGACTGGAGCTTCTGCGCACTAGAGGGCACCATACAGAAATATGAAACGTCAAAAGAACATGATTCAGACCAAAATCTCACAAATCCCAGAAAAAGGGCCAAATGAAACTGAACTCACCAATCTTCCTGAAAGAGACTTCAAAATAAAAATCATAAACATGCTTATGGAGGTACAGGAAAATATTCAAGAACTCAGGAACGAATTTAAGACAGAGATTCAATCATTAAGAAATTCCATATCTGAAATGAAACATACAATGGAGGGATTTAAAAGCAGATTAGATGTAGTAGAAGAGACAATAAATGGAATAGAAATTAGAGAAGAGGAATACAAAGAAGCTGAGGCACAGAGAGAAAAAAGGATCTCTAAGAATGAAAGAATATTGAGAGAACTGTGTGACCAACCCAAATGGAACAATATTTGCATAATAGGGGTACCAGAAGAAGGAGAGAGAGAAAAAGGGATAGAAAGTATCATTGAGGACGTAATTGCTGAAAACTTCCCCAATCTGGGGAAGGAGATAGTCTCTCAAGCAATCAGGATGCACAGATCTACCATCACAAGGGACACAAGGAAGACATCAAGACATATAATAACTAAAATGGCAAAGATCAAGGATAAAGACAGACTTTTAAAAGCAGCTAGAGAGAGAAAAAAGATCCCATACAAAGGAAAACCTTTCAGGCTATCATCCAATTTCTCAACAGAAACCTTACAGGCCAGAAGGGAGTGGCATGATATATTTAATGCAACGAAGCAGAAGGGTCTTGAACCAAGAATACTCTACCCGGCAAGGTTATCATTTAAATTTGAAGGAGGGATTAAACAATTTTCAGATAAGCAAAAGCTGAGAGAATTTACCTCCCATAAACCATCTGCACAGTGCATTTTGGAGAGACTCCTATAGATGGAAGTAGTCCTAAGACTAAAAAGATGTCACCCAAGGGATAGACAAAGAGTACAGAACATGATTCATAAGATACAAAGAATGGAGGAGGAAGAAAAAGGAGAAAAAGGAAAAAAAAAATCTTTAGGTTGTGTTTGTAATACAATACGAGGTGAGTAAAATTAGACTGTTAGATAGTAAGGGAATTACTCTTGAACGTTTGGTAGCCACAAATCTAAAGCCTGCAATGGCAATAAGTACGTACCTATCAATAATCACCCTAAATGTAAATGGCCTGAATGCACCAATCAAAAGATGTAGAATCACTGAATGGATAAAAATACAAGACCCATCTATATGCTGCCTACAGCAGACTCACTTTAAACCCAAAGACATACACAGACTGAAAGTAAAGGGATGGATAAATATATTTCATGCAACTAATAGGGAGAAAAAAGCAGGAGTTGCAGTACTTGTATCAGACAAAATAGACTTCAAAACCAAGAAAGTGACAAGAGACAAAGAAGGACATTACATAATGATAAAGGGGTCAGTCTACCAAGAGGATATAACTATTGTAAATATCTATGCACCCAACACAGGATCACCTACATATGTGAAACAAATACTAACAGAATTAAAGGGGGAAATAGAATGCAATGCATTCATTTTGGGAGACTTCAACACACCACTCACTCCAAAGGACAGATCAACTAGACAGAAAATAAATAAGAGACAGAGGTACTGAACAATGTATTAGAAGATAGACCTAATGGACATCTACAGAACACTCCATCCAAAAGCAACAGGATACACATTCTTCTCCAGTGCACAAGGAACATTTTCAAGAATAGATCATGGACTAGGCAACAAAAAGATCCTCAGCAAATTAAAAAAGATTGAAATTGTTCCAACCAGCTCCTCAGATCACAAAGGTATGAAACTAGAAATAAATTACTCAAAGAAAATGAAAAAGCCCACAAACACATGGAGGCTTAATAACATGCTCCTAAATGATCAATGGATCAATGACCAAATAAAAACAGAGATCAGTCAATATATGGACACAAATGACAACAATAATACAACATTGCAAAATCTGTGGGACACAGTGAAGGTCAGGCTAAGAGGGAAATATATTGCAATACAGGCCTACCTCAGGAAAGAAGAACAATCCCAAATGAACAGCCTAAACTCACAATTAATGAAACTAGGAAAGGAAGAACAAATGAGGCCCAAAGTCGGTAGAAGCAGGGACATAATAAAGATTAAAGCAGAAATAAATAAAATTGAGAAGAATAAAACAATAGAATCAATGAAAGCAGGAGCTGCTTCTTCAAGAAAATAAACAAAATAGATAAACCCTTAGTCAAGAAAAAAAGAGAGTCTACAGACATAAACAGAATCAGAAATGAGAAAGGAAAAAATCACTATGGACACCACAGAAATACAAAGAATTATGAGAGAATACTATGAAAAATTATATGCTAACAAACTGCACAACCTAAACCAAGAAGAAATGGACAACTTTCTAGAAAAATACAACCTTCCAAGGTGGACCCAGGAAGAAACAGAAAATCTGAATAGACCAATTACCAGCAAAGAAATTGAATTGGTAATCAAAAACCTACCTAAGAACAAAACTCCTGAACCAGAGAGCTTCACGCGGAATTTTATCAAACATTTAGTGAAGACCTAATACCCATCCTCCTTAAAGTTTTCCAAAGAGTAGAAGAAGAGGGAATACTTCCAAACTCATTCTATGAGGCCAGCATCACTCTAATACCAAAACCAGGCAAAGACAACACAAATAAAGAAAATTACAGACCAATATCCCCGATGAACATAATACTCAGCAAAATATTAGCACCGAACTCAAAAATGCATCAAAAAGATCATCCATCATGATAGAGTAAGATTTATTCCAGGGATGCAACGATGGTACAACATTCGAAAGTCCATCAACATCATCCACCACATCAACAAAAATAAGGACAAAAACCACATGATCATCTCTATAGATGCTGAAAAAGCATTGGACAAAATTGAACATCCATTCATGATAAAAACTCTCAACAAAATGGGTATAGAGGGCAAGTACCTCAACATAATAAAGGCCATATATGACAAACCCACAGCCAACATTACACTTAACAGCGAGAAGCTGAAAGCTTTTCCCTTAAGATCGGGAACAAGACAAGGATGCCCACTCTCCCACTTCTATTCCACATAGTACTGGAGGTCCTAGCCACAGCAATCAGACAACACAAAGAAATAAAAGGCATCCAGATTGGTAAGGAAGAAGTCAAACTGTCCCTATTTCCGATGACATGATATTGTACATAAAAAACCCTAAAGACTCCACTCCAAAACTACTAGATCTAATATATGAATTCAGTAAAGTTGCGGGATACAAAATTAGTACACAGAAATCTGTTTCATTTCTATGCACTAATGGTGAACTAGCAGAAATAGAAATCAGGAAAACAATTCCATTCACAATTGCATCCAAAAGAATAAAATACCTTGGAATAAACCTAACCAAGGAAGTGAAAGACTTATACTCTGAAAACTACAAGACACTCATGAGGAAGATTTAATATTGTCAAAATGGCCATCCTGCCTAAAGCAATCTACAGATTCAGTGCAATCCCTATCAAAATACCGACAGCATTCTTCAATGAACTAGAGAAAATACTTCTAAAATTCATATGGAACCACAAAGGACCCCAATTAGCCAAAGCAATCCTGAGAAGGAAGAATAAAGTGGGGGAATTATGCTCCCTGACTTCAAGCTCTACTACAAAGCCACAGTACTCAATACAATTTGGTACTGGCACACAAGAACAGACCCACAGACCAATGGCACAGACTAGAGAGCCCTGATATAAACCCAAGCATATATGGTCATTTAATATACTATAAAGGAGCCATGGATATACAATGGGGAAATGACAGCCTCTTCAACAGCTGGTGTTGGCAAAACTGGACAGCTACATGTAAGAGAATGAAACTGGATTATTGTCTAACTCCATAGACAAAAGTAAACTCAAAATGTATCAAAGACCTGAATGTAAATCATGAAACCATAAACTCTTAGAAAAAAACATAGGCAAAGATCTCTTGGACATAAATATGAGCAACCTCTTCCCGTGCAAGGGAAAGAAAAGTAAAAATGAACAAGTGGAACTATATCAAACTAAAAAGTTTCTGCACAGCAAAGAACACCATGAATAGAACAAAAAGACATCCTACAGTATGGGAGAATATATCCATAAATGACATATCCGATAAGGAGTTGACATCCAAATTATATAAAGAGCTCGTGCACCTCAACAAACAAAAAGCAAATAAACGAATTAAAAAATGGGCAGAGGAACTGAACAGACACTTCTCTAAAGAAGAAATTCAGATGGCCAACAAGCACATGAAAAGATGCTCCACATCACTAATCATCAGAGAAATGAAAATTAAAACCACAATGAGGTATCACCAAACACCAGTTAGGATGGCTGCAATCCCAAAGACAAACAACAAATGTTGGTGAGGATGTGGAGAAAGGGGAACCCTCCTACACTGCTGGTTGGATTGTAAATTAGTTCAACCATTGTGGAAAGCAGTATGGCGGTTCCTCAAAAAACTCAAAATAGAAATACCATTTGACCCAGGAATTCCACTCCTAGGAATTTACCCTAAGAATGCAGCAGCCCAGTTTGAAAAAGATATATGCACCCCTATGTTTATCGCAGCACTATTTACAATAGCCAAGAAATGGGAGCAACCTAAGTGTCCATCAGTAGATGAATGGATAAAGAAGAGGTGGTACATATACACAATGGAATATTATTCAGCCATAAGAAGAAAACAAATCCTACCATTTGCAACAACATGGATGGAGCTAGAGGGTATTATGCTCAGTGAAATAAGCCAGGTGGAGAAAGACAAGTATCAAATGATTTCACTCATCTGTGGAGTATAAGAACAAAGCAAAAACTGAAGGAACAAAACAGCAGCAGACTCACAGAACCCAAGAATGGACTAACAGTTACCAAAGGGAAAGGGACTGGGGAGGATGGGTGTGAAGGCAGAGATAAAGGGGAAAAAGGGGGCTTCACGATTAGCATACATATGTAGTGGGGGGGGATACGGGAAAGGCAGTATATACAGAAAAGACAAGTAATGATTCTATAGCATCTTACTCCGCTGATGGACAGTGACTGCAATGGGGTATATGGGGGAGACTTGATAATAGGGGAAGTCTAGTAATCATAATGTTGTTCAAGGAATTGTACATTAATGATATCAAAATAAAAAAATAATTTAAAAAATTGTGACAGAAATAAACTATCTTTAAAACCAAAAAAAAAGATTCTTCATAATTTATCCTCTCCCTGCCTTTCTAATCTCACCTCTTGCCACATCATCTTATTCAAGCAACACTTCCTAACACCCAATTCTCTGTCATACCTCCATGATTTTCCTTCTTAGAAACCTGTTCTTTCTTGTCTATCACAAAATTCTAATTCTATAGGACGGTGAAGTCTTCCTGCACACCGATTTCTCTTTTTCCCAGGCACAGTTCCTATACCATGGTGATTTTGCCCCCTATATTCTCCGGATTAGCTCCAATCTCAAATAGTCTGTGGTATTGTCAAGACTCTCTTAATTTCTCTTCCCATTTTTTATTCTGAAAATATGGTTGTCAAACCATAGTACCTGGACATACTCTATTATGGCATCTATTCATTTTATTCTAATGATTCATGTGTCTGTCTGTCATTAGTCTGTGGTCTTTTTGAGGGTAGGAACTTTATCTTCATCTGTGTATATCAGGAACTCTCCTGGTGCCTCTGCCATAGTTGGGTCTAAATAATGTTAATTAATGGGGTATGGGGGGGACTCGATAATATGGGTGAATGTTGTAACCACATTGTTTTTCATGTGAAACCTTCATAAGACTGTTTATCAATGATACTTTAATTTAAAAAAGGAAAAAATGTTAAAAAAAAGAGCAAGAGGCTGTTTTGCTTACATGGGTGAAGTACTGTGAACAAGAAGCAAAAGTAACAACTTTATACTGGGCATCAAGTACTTACACAAGAATATAAGGACCACAAAACAGTAGAGCCACTGAGAATTAGATCACTACTTCCACTAGGTGGACCTTAGGTATGGATCAGCCAGAGAGAAATGAGTACCAGCTTCCGGAATAACCACCCTGGAAAGATAAACACTGTAGGAGAAATAGCCCTGGTCCCAAAGTGGCATGCCTGCACCCTGCACCCTGCATGCTGCTTGATCAGAAAAGGTGCTGATTTCCCAGAAAGTGGAGAGCCCCCCCAGCGATCAAGACCCAACCTGAGAGGTTATCGCTCTCATGTCTGCCAACAGCCACATCCATCCTGGACAAGATCCAGGGGAAGTAGGGACAGAGCAAATGGTTGTCTTTGCTTCTTTCTTTATTTGCTGCACAACAAAGAGGCCTTATTTTGGTTTGGTTTGGTTTAATGTTCTGATATTAAGAGTGCTTGATTAGATTGGGCCATGAAGGTGTGTTAGAGAGACAGAACTGAAGTAATAGGTTTCCTCCGGCCATTAACTCTTCTAGATAACCTAGCAAACAGCCTCATCAAGCCTACCTGCTCCTCCTTCCTGGGAGCTTTGTACTTAGATCACAGGATGTCAGAGCAGCCAATGAATCTGACCTTCCATGGTCGACAAAACATATTTGAAAGCACATTTGAAAAGCAATGTTTTCCAATAAGGTTATGGAATGATATCTGCCCATCCCTCCTGAATGCCCAGAGTCATGGAAGCTGAAGCCTGTCCTCAGTCATCTACTGGGAGCTGTACTATTCCACAGCCATTGACTGGAGAGTTGAAGACCCAACCCCTGCCTCCAAGGGGGCAACAGGAGAGAAGGAAACCAGGGTTAACAAGACAGGATCCAGGGTGGGCAGATGGAAATAACAGTGTGATATAAACAATAACTGGAGAAAAAACACTTGAAGACAGCAGGACAGGGAAGTCTTCCCAAGGAGAAGGCTCCTGTGGGAGGGACTGTGTCTTCCGGAGAAACACCGTAAGCCCAATACAGACAGAGAATGGTGAGGTGTATCTTTTAGAAGCACCGTCAAGTCTTCCAGAGTAAATTCCTGCTGTCGACGATCAATTCCTTATTTAATTGGGAACATGCATATTTATGACCTAGAACTGGAACAGATGGGCGGCAGTGTTCCTCAGTAAAGAAATACTAGCTTATGCCATGGTTAGTTCCACTCACTATTGAAACGTCCTTCTCAGTGTTAGTCATATCACATCAATTTCCTGCTCAAGAATTTACCAGGCTTGCTACTGTCCTTTGGATCTAATGTGACCTAACTTTCAATGCCATCTCCATATGTACACACCCAAATTATTTTTTTACTCTCAACCTCTTCCTTTCATTGCAGCCCAGCCTATTCCCTGACTATCCCTGCTCTCAACTGCTTCTTTCCTCCTCTCTATCTTGAGTAGACTGTCTTCACCATTTGGACAAGAAAGAAAGGAAGGAGGGAAGGTGGAAAAGGGGAGAGAGACAGAGGACAAGGTGGCAGAGAGGCAGGGAAGATGGAAGAAAGAGAGAAAAGGGAATGTGTTCCCACTGAGCTATCTAACTCCTCCTGGCACGTATTTTGTGGTTTTCCTCCCCACAGCAAGACAGATCCACTGTTTGACACAACTTCCAGTACTAGTGTTCTTCCCCAAGGCATTTTATCTGCTCTCATCAATTCTGTCCTGTGATCCCTACAGTCAGCTCTACCCTAGAGAATGACATTAAAGAAGACAAGTTAACTTTCGGCCAGAGATGCAGGGAGCAGGAACAGCCCTTTTAGAGTCCATGTTCTTCACCCAGCATGTTTCAGTTGGCTCATTTCTAGTCCTCACGGCGACACAAATATGAAAGAGTTATGAACTGAAGTGGAGATGCAATATACAGGGTTTTAGCAGAGTTATCTCCAAAGCAGTGATTTTTCGAGTGTGTTCAAGAAACCAAGCCTATATCCATAGACGTTCTCTTTTCCTTCTTGGATTTGGCACTCTCACCAAAATCCTGCCCCCAAAAGCCTCCTCACATGTGTATATGTGATGGCAAAGCACCAAATGAAAATGCAAATAATTCAGTCTAAAGCCAAAGCCAATTCTGAAAGAATTAACTGAATTTGCCAAATGCTCTGATGGTCTCTAACCGTAATTATACTTCATAATTTGTTGCAACACAGTCACGTGGAGACAGAAGGGCTGAATTAATTGTACCATTTTTGTGACCTCTAGACTTTCTCCATTAAGACCAAGTTAATTTCTCAGCCTGGGAAGATTCATTTTTTTTGTAGAGAATACTATCAGCAATAAACCCAGCGCATAAGTGAGCGGTGTGCAAAAACGGCTGCTATCAAACAGCTATGTGATCACACCCTAATTCCGCTTAAATACAGTTTATGTCAAATACATTAACAGAGGTTGTGATGAGTATTTGATTTGTTCTGACTTCGAAGGCAAATAGCATAATTTCTCAAGGACTTGGATATGTGTTTGTGATTAGGCAAAACTAATAAGTAGGAGCATTCACATGGAGGGCCACTGATGGTGTCTTGATGCATTTCTGGAAGACAGGCTTCTCTGCAGAGACACCTGGGAGATGTTTTGCCCAAGGCACTACAGATCATGCCCACTACATTGGGCACATGCTGTTTTGAGGACATCTCTTCATCCTTCAAGCATTCCCTGAATATGTAGTAAGCAACTGGATAGTTTTGAGATGATCCAAGCCAATGGCTTGGCCTGATGCTTTGACCCCAATGTGTTTGTGAGGCAGGCAGGACTGTGGACAGCACTTAAGCATCATGATGGTTTGAGCAAGTGGGTTGTTTCAGAGCATCATTCTGTTGCAGATTGAGAAGTGCCCCGTGTGCTGGCCAGGTGCTGACCAATTTCTGTCTGTTTCTCTGCATAGGGTCAGGATGGCAAAGATTCTCACTCACAGGGAATGCCAGTCAACAAGGGGATGGACTCAGAATTTATCAAGATAAATATTCAGTGTTCCATGATATTCCTAAGGGACTAATTTTACTTTAAATGATGTGTTCGTTTTTAAAAGCTGATATTAACCTGATTTGGTTTTAATGTGAGGAGTGGGGGATGTAAAATTTAAGCAAACCTAAATTATTCATGGCCTCTTCTAAGTCATCTAGAGCTAAATTTTCAGATGCTGTCTACTGTTTAGATTTTTTTCCATTGATGATGTTGAGTATGAATGCTAGTTAATTCTAGGACATTGCACTGTGATAAAATTTATTTCTACATGTAAATTCTACCTAACTCTAAACAGTAAAAAGTTAGTGTCAACAAAATTGATGAAAATGATAAATCAGTGATAACATGGCTTTAAAGGGGATATGAGTGTACATAAACAAGGACTCAATCATCTCAATCATTCAAGGGTTACGGTATCAGACATTTGTAAAACACTTGGGATAGGTTAGCAATCAGCATACTGTTTTTTCTTATTTTCCCTGAAAAATAGGGAAATTAATCTAAATATCTGATACATGGCAAAGGTCTGACATTACCATGACCCAGAGTTTCTGGGAATAGCAGAGCAGCACGCAGCAACCTCAGCCTGGAGGACAGAGGGCACACAGTGTTTAGAGGAAGGACAGGATGGTAGTAGGCATCCTCAGAATAGGCCCCAAGCCATTAAGTCTCAGGTTTGTAAAATGGCACATTCTGATGAACTGTGCTGTCACTGAGAAATATCATTACTCTTTTAAAATGTAGAGTTTCATGTGTGATCAGCCAATCTGCATGTACGCAATCAGGAGCCAGAAGGAAATATGGAGACATTCAATGTATTACTAAACTTCTTTGATTACCACAACTCTTGGAACTTTTGAGATGATGTGGTCCAAACCTAGGATGAAGTCGGTTTTGCCACCACCTGGAATGAAATTGTTGACAAGGCAAATTAATAGTGCAGAGATAAGATTTCAGATGAAAATTTCATATTGAATTTTAAAACACCCTTCGAACGCATCAGAAACAGTCATTTATGTAAAATAAATGATAAGCTAATTGTATTTGCACATCATTTACCTGAAAGTTAAATTCCTCAAAACTTCAAGCACAAATGTAGCCAAGAGTACAGAAGTGAACACGACCACATTCCCCCCATCCTTCACCATTCAGTCCAAGCCTCACTTCCTCCAAGAAGCTGTGCACCATGCTCACGGGGAGTCATCTGGCCGATGCTAACACAGTTCTGAGCACTCACTTAAAGGTCATGTATTTATTTCCCTGAATCTCCCTCCTCTGTAGAACTTGCTGAGAGAAGGGACCATGTCTTTTATCTCTTTGTCTGAGTGTGTACTGCTTACATGAAGGAGTCAATATTTGCAGAAAGAGAAGAGGGAAGAGGAAGAGGAAGAAGGTAAAAGGAAGTGGTGGTGGGAGAGGAGGAGATGGAGATTGAATAAGGAAGGAAAGAAAAGTCCATGCAAAGGAAAAGTAGAACACTTCAAGGTTATCATTTTAACAAGAAAACAGATTACCACATTATGGAACATGATGTGCTAATGTAAGGAGCCAAAGAAGAGAGACAGCAAACAAAGACTTATCTAAGCAGATGCTTTATTCTCTGTGCTCTAGTAATTTAACACAGCAGCTCAGAACCATGTGGAGTAAATGACCTATATCAGGCACAAAACTGAGTAGTTACAGAAATAAAATACAAGGGAGGGCTCAGCTATAAATGAATATGAGAAACTAGTTACTTAGATCTGGAGAGCAAGGACTTGCTTAAGGGAAGACTGTGTCCAGAATCCTGACTAGGACCAAGTTAATGGCACTAGCTGACGGGCCTAAAGAAGGGCAGGAGCAACAAGCCAAGAAGGTCACTATCCTTACTTGGACCCTCTGTCAATCTTCAATTACTTTGATATATTCTAAACTAACTTTTCTTAAAATGATGGTAAGGCCTGGAATTGTAATATAGCTAGTATATTTAAAGTTGAGAGGCAAAAATGTGACTAGTTGGGTTCTCCTGAGGCAGACATTTGAGATGGAGTTTGAGGTACAAAATGTTTTTGAATCCCAATAAAGGGACTCAGAGAGAAGAAGTAGGACTGGGCAGAGGGAGAAGTCAAACTGAAATACAGCCCTGATAAAGCCTTAGCCAACCCAATAGGAGAGCGAGAGCAAATATTGCTGGTCATAATTGCCCATGACATGTCAAAGTGACCAGCTTTTTATATCCCTGCTTTGCTCAGTCACCAGATGCAGGCTCTCCATAAAGGTTTGACTTCAGAGAACATGACTCTTTATAGCAAGAGAAATTTTACTTCTTTTCTGATTTGGATGTCTTATTTCGTTTTCTTGCCTGATTGCTCTAGCTAGAACTTCCAATACTGTGATGAGAAGGAGTGGTGAGAGTGGGCACCTTTGTCTTGTTCCTGATCTTAGAGGAAAAGCTTTTTGCTTTTCACTGTTGAATATGATGTTAGTTGTGGGCTTATCAATCATATTTGTGGGCTTTGATTATGTTGAGGTACATTCCGCCTATACCTAATTTGTTAAGAGTTTTTATCATGAAAGGATGTTGGATTTTGTCAAATGTGTTTTCTGCCTGTATTAGGATGATCATGTGATTTTAATCATTCATTCCAATAATGTGGTGTATTACAGTTACTGGTTTGCAAACATGAACTCCCTGCATCCCAGGGATAAATCCCACTTGATCATGGTGTATGTATGGTTGTCCTATTGTATTAATGAGTTGCTATTGCCCTCTAGTGGTTGTAAGATGATTCTCTTCCCTCCAAGAAAGTAGCCCTTGGCCTGATTATGTCCTGGGGACATGGAAATACAGTTTTTAGGTCTCTCAACCATGTAGCCCGTGAACTTTATTGTCCCATACTGTTAGGGTGCTACAAAGAAAAGCAAGCCAAGGAAAGTGCAGACATTGGGTGGTGACAAATATACAGCTAATTTAAAACAGAATAAATAAATCTCACACCTGCCATAAAAACTTGACAATACCTTAAATATATTAGTGACATGAATAAACCCAGTTGGTGGCTAGACTATGTTCTTTGTGAGATTTCAGACTCTTTGAAACATTTCAGCATAAGGCAAGATTTTGATTCAGAAGTAAAACACTTTCCAATTTAAGCTTTTTTACAATGGCACCTATGTCATCCATTTCCATAATGCTTACCACCTAATACATAGTCTAATATTTAGAAAGCATTCAGTCAAGATTTTTGAAGTGGGTAAATGAATCCACACAATTGCATATGTCAAATGGCTCACCCCATAGGCAAAATATTAACAGCTAATATTTAACAAGAACTCAATTGTGTGCTAGCGGGGTTGTAAGCACTTAATATGCATTCACTCATTTGATTCTCATGACAACCCTATAACATAGGTAACAATCATTATCATTACTTTTTTGAAGATAAGGGAACTTTCCCAGACTTTGAGTAGGATTGTACTAACTCCCCACTTAAACTTAGACATGAGCATATGACTTGCTTGGGCGAGTGAATGTGAGTGGAAGGGACATGTACTTTCAGGCATAAGCTCTAAGAAGCAGTGCATGATTCACTACATTCTTTTTCCTCTTCCAAGATAACCATGGATGCACATATCAAGATGAAACTACCAGCCTGGGCCCTGAGTGACTGATCAACTAAAACAACCCATGTTAGACATGTAGCATGGGCAAGATATAAACCTTCACTGGGTTAAGTCACTGAGATCTGGGGGCTTGTTTGTGTCTTCAGTATAACTTGGTCTATCCTGACTAATATTTATTAAGTATGTAAACAATGCAGCGAAGGTGCTAAGTTCTCTACCTACATCATCTCAATTAATCATCGAAACAGCCTTGCAAGGTAGATATTATTATCCCTATTTCATAGTTGGGCTGGTAACCTTGGAGATGTTAAACAGTTAAACCGCAGCTGCTGAGTGGTGGAACCAGCAAATACCATTCAATCATCTCTTATCACTTGTCTCTTAATAGCCATTCACTGCATGGGCTAGAGAGGAATGAACAAAACGGATAGTACATATTCTCAATCAAGGAAGTTGCCATCTTAATTGAGAAAGCAAATAAAGATAGCTAGCCATTAAAAAGAGAAGCTAGTTGTCTGTGATGGCCCAAATGTTCAAAGAAGACTCCATGGGAGGGCTGGAGAGGTAAGCAGTATTGGTGAGGAGAATATATTTATGTTTATGGAATAGAAAGAGGAAATCTCAAGCAACACAAACAGCACAAGAGAAACAGACAATGGCAGGAACAAGAAGCATGTTTGTGGTGAACAACGAGGCTGGCTAGAGCAGAAGGTTCAAGTTGAAATACAACAGAAGATAAAATCAGGCAGGGGAAAACCAAGAGTATGTATGGGACCTGTCAGGTGGAGGATTTTATTCATTTACTCATTCATTCATTCGACAAAGACTTTCTGACCACCTGCAATATGCTCAGTGCAGTACTGGGCCATATTCAAAAAGTAGAGTTTGTGGTCCAGGGGAAAACAGATATTGATCAAATAATTATAAGGGAAGTAAGAGGTAAAATAGGAGCAAAGGAAGGGACCTCCATGAGGAGGGGCCTTCAGAGACAGTGACTCAGTGATGAGTTGGTTCATAGAGCCAGTCAACCAGTGTTTGTTGAACTTGCAAGGATGAATAGAGAAGAAAGGACAAGTCTTAGATTTGTTATCCTTGTCTAGATGGCCAAACAAGATGAACTGATTTATGGGACAGAAATGAGAGGCTGATCATGGTGCTATAAGAAGCATATTTTACTTGGTATCACAAGACCAGGGTTCAAGACTTCATGACAGCATTTAAGATCTGTGTGACCTTGCGAACATTACTTGATTTTTCTGTACCTCAGTTTCTGGCTGTGTGGACAGCTTACTTAATCTCTCTTCACTTCTTCACCAGTAAACTGAGGATAGTAAGTAAGCACTACCTCATCTAGAGTTGTGAGGATGCAATGGGATAATACATATACAATAGCTGACAGGCATTTAAGTGATCAGTAAATAATAATCACATCTTTATAAAATTGTCAGAATTTTAAGGAAAGCTGTGCCATTATATTACAAATATTTTTGAAGTTGCCTACTAGTAGGTTCCTGGATGCGGTACCCATGGCTCAGCTTAGGGCCTGACATGGAATTGGCTTCAGAAAATGTCCCTGGAAATGATACTAATAACCACACAGCATCCACTTAAAATCACCATGCAGAGCCCTTTACTTCATTTCATTCTTACTGTAATTGGCATCTTCATCTTCCAGATATGAAACTGGGGTTCTGAAAGGTCAAGTAACTTCTCCAAAATCCAACAGCTAGTGAGTGGTAAAGTCATTCTAAACTTATGTTCTAAATCATAGCATCTGAAATTGGGCCTGTGCAGAGAATTCCCCACAAACTGTCTTTCCCCAGCCAGAAACCAGGAAGCACTGAAATATCCTTACCTGACAAAGATGCAGACAGAGTATTTTCAGTAGAGAAGTCTGGAAAATGAGTAAGTAGGAGATGAGGGAGGTCTTCACTCTGGTTTTATGACTGAGGGCTCTGGAACAGAACTCAGTGGTACTAGTAGTAATAGTGATTAACATTAAGGACCTACTACATGCCTGGCATTAACTCCAATATATCAGGAATTTCAATACGTGTAAACAGATTACACTGTCACATTTACCAATTGAGCAATGGAGATTATAAGCATTTTTAAAAAGACCAACCTAAAATAAAACCACAAGAATGACAGAAAATAAAGGAATCAAAAAAGATACAGCATGCCAGTATTACCAAAAAGAAAACTAGGCCAGAAATATTAATTGTATCAAAAAAGATTTTCTGATTAATAATAGGGAAGAACACAACATAGTAAAAGGAACATTCAAAGAAAAACATATGTAATAATAAAGGCTGCAGATATGCACCTATCCACATGAGGTCTGAGGCAGATTGCATTTTCCAAAGCTGACCACACAACCATCTCCCATCCCACATGCTCTTCCACACTGTGACCCTGCCACTCCCATCAAGAGGCAGAGTCTGATTTCCCCATCCTTGAATCTGAGTTGCCTTTAATCACTGGGTTGCAACCAATAAGACATAACAAAACTTCTGAGGGGCAAGGTCAGAAGAAGCGTGGCAGCTTCTGCCTTGGTGTCATGGAATGCTCACTCCCCAGGCGCTCCCCCTGGGCAGCCCCCTCTCAGAACCCAGCTGACTCCCATGCTGTAAGACGGCCAAGCCCACGGAGGGGCCACGTGTAGGTGCTGTGGCCATTAGTCCCAGCCTTGCTCAGGCCCCAGACATTCAAGTGGAGAAGAGAGCAGGTGATTCCAGCACCCTGCCACTCAATGCCCACCCCCACATGCATCTTCACCACTGAGGTCCCACAAGCTGTGGGGCAGAGACGAGCCATCCCTGATGTTCCCTGCTCAGATTCCTGACTCAGAGTCCATGAGTGTAATAAAAATTGTTGTGTTGTGCCTGTCTTAAATGATAGATGAGCAGAATTGGCAAGAAAAAACGTCAAGTAAAATATGAACTGCATAGGCTCAATATGTGTAAAGTAAGAAGCTATAAAACTACAAAGAAAATGAAAGAATTTATAATCACAGTAAGAAATGTTAACATGGCTTTATCAAAAAACAGTAGATAAGCAAATAAAAAAATTGTAAGAATAAAGAACAACACAATTAGCAAGTTGATCTAATAGACGTAAGGAGAATTCTGAACCCATAAAATAAATGATACATATTCTTTACAAATTCAAATGAAAGATTTATTTTTAAATTATTTTTAATTGACCTTGAGCTTGTAGTAGGTCATATGAGAAATTCAAATAATTTCAAAGAATAAAATTAATACAATACATACATCCTTGATATAACACGAATTAAAAATGAACAATAAGTTGATAATACATAAAATATTTTACAGTATATAAAGCAAGTATATGTGTGCATATATACATATATTCATGCATAGATGTATGTATGAATGTAAATGAATCAATAAATAATTCATGAAAGAGGAAGTCATGATGGAAACTGAAAAATATTTAGAACTGAAAAACAATGAAAGAGCCACCTGGAAAACTTGTAAGATGAAGCTGAAGTGCTTGGAAGCAAATTTAAAACTTCAGATGCATTCTTTTTAGTTATGGAAAATTTCAAAAAAAGTAAAGAGCGTAATGAATCCCACCCAACCGTTATTAACATTTGACCATCTTGGATTATTTGGAGCTTAATATATTATATCATATCATTCCATCCATAAATCCTTCAGTGTATATCCCTAGGACATAAGCCTCTTTTTCTTTTAAACAAACCACAATTCTATCGTCACATCCAAACAACTAATAATAATTCCTTAATAATTTTGTTTAGTTAGTCTGAATCAGGATTGTAAACAAGGTCCATATATTGTATTTGTTTTATGTGTCTCTTAAGTATAATATAATCTATAAGTTTTAGAAAGTTCAACTCTCTGTCTTTTTTTCTTGCTAATTGTTTCTTGAAGAAGCCTGCTGTTTTTCCTGCAGAATTTCCCACAGTCTGGATTTTATAGATTCCATCCCTATAGGGTCATTTCATCACTTAACTTGCTCCTTAGCTCCAACTAATTAGTTAGATGTTGATATCTAATTCAATCAGTTTGGATTTTTGGCAAGAAAGCATCATAGGTGGGGGTGTGCACTCCCAGGACCATCAACTCAAGAGACATTAGAAGTCATTGGGGATCAGTGTCCACCTCCATTTGACCATTAAGGGCTACAAACTGGTCATCTCCAAAGCATATCGTTCTGTATTTATTAACTAAATTTTTTTTCTAAAAACTGCTTTCCCTTATCAACTAGTTACCTGAGGTACAATTTGCATAGGAACATCATGATAAATACTGATACTTTCCCTTTTTAAAGAGATTTCAAAATAGTGACTTGACATCCTAACATCGAAGATGACCATGAAGGGTATTTGCAGTATCCATATGAGTTCATGGATCTTAACATACATGATGTATTTCAATCCACTGCAGAGATTATTTTTTCTGATGGTCATAGTGTCCCATCTTTAGCCAGTGAGATGAACCCCTTTAATTAGGCGTCAGGGTCCTATTGTTATGACCCTGCCAGTCTTTGATAGCTTCTTTGTTATCTGTTATGACAGATGTTCCAGGCTCATTTTGTGCATTTTCTGCTCCAGATCTGGACTCAACCATTTTTCGAGAAACCCTGATTCCTTTCAGTGGGAATGGTATTGAGAGAAATGCATTTTTAATGGACAGATTGGAAATAAATTAGTTATGCGGTATTTCAAAAAGCTAGAGGGAAAAATTTCTTTAAAAAGAAGTGGAAAAAATAGTGAAATTAAGGGCACAGATTAGGAACTAAAAGATGGTCCCTTACAAAAACTAATAAAATTAATTTAATAATAATAAAATAGACAAACTTTTTTTGGTATCATTAATGTACAATCACTTGAACAACATTATGGATACTAGACCCCCAATTATCAAGTCCCCCCCACATACCCCATTACAGTCACTGTCCATCAGCATAGTAAGATGCTATAGAATTATTACTTGTAAAATAGACAAACTTTTAACAAGAACTTTTTTTTATTAAGGTGTTATTGATATACACTCTTATGAAGGTTTCACATGAAAAAACAATGTGGTCACTACATTTACCCATATTATCAAGTCCCCACCCATACCCCAATGCAGTCACTGTCCATCAGTGTAGTAAGATGCCACAGATTCACGATTTGCCTTCTCTGTGCTACACTGCTTTCTCTGTGATCCCCGCACCATGTGTACTAAACAAAATACCCCTCAATACCCTTCTCCCACCTTCCCCACCCGCCCTCTGCCACCCCTCCCCTTTGGTAACCACTAGTTCCTTCTTGGAGTCTCCGAGTCTGCTGCTATTTTGTTCCGTCAGTTTTGCTTCGTCATTATACTCCACAAATGAGGGAAATCATTTGGCACTTGTCTTTCTCCACCTGGCTTATTTCACTGAGCATAATATCCTCCAGTTCCATCCATGTTGTTGCAAATGGTAGGATTTGTTTCTTTCCTAAGGCTGAATAGTATGCCATTGTGTATATGTACCACCACTTCTTTATCCATTCATCTACTGATGGACAGTTAGGTTGCTTCCATTTCTTGGCTTTGTAAAATGTGCTGTGATAAACATAGGGATGCATATGTCTTTTTGAATCTGAGAAGTTGTATTGTTTGGGTAAATTCCAAGGAGTGGGATTCCCGGGTCAAATGGTATTTCTATTTTGAGTTTTTTGAGGAACCTCCATATTGCTTTCCACAATGGTTGAACTAGCTTACATTCCCACCAGCAGTGTAGGAGGGTTCCCCTTTCTCCGCATCCTCACCAGCATTTGTTGTTCTCAGTCTTCTCGATGCTGGCCATCCTTACTGGTGTGAGGGGATATCTCACTGTGGTTTGAATTGTCATTTCCCTGATGATTAGTGACGTGGAGCATCTTTTCATGTGTCTGTTGGCCATTTGAAGTTCTTCTTTGGAGAACTGTCTCTTCATAACTTCTGCCCATTTTTTAATTGGGTTATTTGCTTTTTGGGTGTTGAGGCGTGTAAGTTCTTTATATATTTTGGATGTTAACTCCTTGTCGGATATGTCATTTACAAATATATTCTCCCATACTGTAGGGTGCCTTTTTGTTCTGTTGATGGTGTTCTTTGCCGTACAGAAACTTTTTAGTTTGATGTAGTCCCATGAGTTCATTTTTGCTTTTGTTTCCCTTGATCAAGGAGATGTGTTCAGGAAGAAGTCGGCATGCATATATTCAGGAGATTTTTGCCTATGTTTTTTTCTAAGAGTTTTATGGTTTCATGACTTACATTTAGGTCTTTGATTCATTTCGTGTATGGGGTTAAACAATAATCCAGTTTCATCCTCTTGCATGTGCTGAGAAGTTTTGCCAACACCAGCTGTTGAAGAGGCTGACATTTCCCCATTGTATGTCCATGGCTCCTTTATCATATATTAATTGACCATATATGGTTGGGTTTATATCAGGGCTCTCTAATCTGTTCCATTGATCTATGGGTCTGTTCTTGTGCCAGTACCAAATTGTCTTGAGTACTGTGGCTTTGTAGTAGAGCTTGAAGTTGGGAAACAAAATCCCCCAGCTTTATTCTTCCTTCTCAGGATTGTTTTGATTATTTGGGGTCTTTTTGGTTCCATATGAATTTTAGAATGATTTGCTCTAGTTCATTGAAGAATGCTGTTGGTATTTTGATAGGGATTGCATTGAATCTGTAGATTGCTTTAGGCAGGGTGGCCATTTTGACAATATTAATTCTTCTTATTCATGAGCACGGGATATGTTTCCATTTATTGGTATCTTCTTTATTTTCTGTCATAAGTGTCTTGTAGTTTTCAGAGTATAGGTCTTTCACTTCTTTGGTTAGGTTTATTCCTAGGTATTTTATTCTTTTTGATGAAACTGTGAATGGAATTGTTTTCCTGATTCTCTCTCTGCTAGTTCATCATTAGTGTATAGGAATGCCACAGATTTCTGTGTATTAATTTTGTATCCCACAACTTTGCTGAATTCAGATATTAGATCTAGTAGTTTTGGAGTGGATTATTTAGGGTTTTTATATACTATATCATGTCATCTGCAAACAAAGACAGTTTAACTTCTGCTTTGCTAATATGAATGCCTTTTATTTCTTTGTGTTGTCTGATTGCCATGGGTAGGAACTCCAGTACTATGTTGAATAGAAGTCGGGAGAGTTGGCATCCTTGTCTTGCTCCCCATCTTAAAGGAAAAGCTTTCAGTTTCTCGCTGTTAAGTATAATGTTGGCTGTGGGTTTGTCATACATGGTATGTATTATGTTGAGGTACTTGCCCTCTGTACCCATTTTGTTGAAAGTTTTTATCATGAATGGATGTTGAATTTTGTCAAATGCTCTTTCAGCATCTATGGAGATGATCATGTGGTTTTTGTCCTTCCTTTTGTTGTTGTAGTGGATGATGTTGATGGATTTTCGAATGTACCATACTTGCATCCCTGGAATACTACTTGATCTGATGGATGATCTTTTTGATGTATTTTTGAAATCGGTTTGCTAATATTTTGTTGAGTCTTTTTGCATCTATGTTCATCATGGATATTGGTCTGTAATTTTCTTTTTTTGTCGTGTCTTTGCTTGGTTTTGGTATTAGTGTGATGCTGGCCTCATAGAATGAGTTTGGAAGTATTCTCTCTTCTTCTACTCTTTGGATAACTTGAAAGAGGATGGGTACTAGGTCGTCACTAAATGTTTGAAAAAATTCAGCAGTGAAGCCATCTGGTCCAGGAATTTTGTTCTTATGTAGGTTTTTCATTACCAGTTCTATTTTGTTGCCGGTAATTGGTCTGTTCAGATTTTCTGTTTCTTTCTGAGTCAGCCTTGGAAGGTTGTATTTTTCTAGAAAGTTATCCATTTCTTCTAGGTTATCCAGTTTGTTACCATATAATTTTTCATAGTATTCTCTAATTATTCTTTGTATTTCTGTGGTGTCCATAGTGATTTTTCCTTTCTCATTTCTAATTCTGTTTATGTGAGTAGACCCTCTTTTTTTCTTGATAAGTCTGGTTTATCTATTTTGTTTATTTTCTCAAAGAACCAGCTCCTGCTTTCCTTGATTCTTTCTATTGTTTTATTCTTCTCGATGTTATTTATTTCTACTCTAATCTTTATGATGTCCCTCCTTCTAATGACTTTGGGGCTCATTCGTTCCTCTTTTTCTAGTTTCATTAATTGTGAGTTTAGACTGCTCATATGGGATTGTTTTTCTTTCCTGAGATAGGCCTGAACTGCAAACACTTTCCTCTTAACACAGCCTTTGCTGCGTACAACAGATTTTGTATTGTTGAATTATTGTTGTCATTTGTCTCTATATAGGGCTTGATTTCTGTTTTTATTTGGTCATTGATCCATTAGTTATTTTTTTATAATTTATTTTGTTATCATTAATCTACAATTACATGCGCAATATTATGGTTATTAAACTACCTCCTTCGTCACGTCCCCCCCACCAACCCCATTACAGTCACTAGCCATCAGCGTAGTGAGATGCTATAGAATCACTACTTATCTTCTCTGAGTTGTACAGCCCTCCCCATGCCCCCCCCCAACATTACATCTGCAATCCTAATGCCCCTTTTTCCCTCTTATCCCTCCCTTCCCACCCATCTTCCCCAGTCCTTTCCCTTTGGTAACTATTAGTCCATCCTTGGGTTCTGTGAGTCTGCTGCTGTTTTGTTCCTTCAGTTTTTTTCTTTGTTCTTTTACTCCACATATGAGTGAAATCATTTGATACTTGTCTTTTTCGGCTTGGCTTATTTCACGGAGCATAATACCCTCTAGCTCCATACATGTTGTTGCAAATGGTAGGATTTGTTTTCTTCTTATGGCTGAATAATATTCCATTGTGTATATGTATACCACGTCTTCTTTATCCATTCATCTACTGATGGACACTTAGGTTGCTTCCATTTCTTGGCTATTGTAAATAGTGCTGCGATAAACATAGGGGTGCATATGTCTTTTTCAACCAGGGCTGCAGCAGTCTTAGGGTAAATTCCTAGGAGTGGAATTCCTGGGTCAAATGGTATTTCTATTTTGAGTTTTTGGAGGAACCTCCATACTGCTTTCCACAATGGTTGAACTAATTTGCAGTCCCACCAGCAGGGTAGGAGGGTTCCCTTTTCTCCACATCCTCGCCAACATTTGTTGTTGTTTGTGTTTTGGATGTTGGCCATCCTCACTGGTGTGAGGTGATATCTCATTATGGTTTCAATCTGCATTTCTCTGATGATTAGCGATGTGGAGCATCTTTTCATGTGCCTGTTGGCCATCTGAATTTCTTCTTTGGAGAAGTGTCTATTCATGTCCTCTGCCCATTTCATAATTGGATTATTTGCTTTTTGTTTGTTAAGGTGCATGAGTTCTTTATATATTTTGGATGTCAACCGCTTATTGGATATGTCATTTATGAATATATTCTCCCATACCCTAGGATGTCTTTTTGTTCTACTGATGGTGTCCTTTGCTGTACAGATGCTTTACAGCTTGATATAGTCCCACTTGTTCAATTTTGCTTTTGTTTCCCTTGTCCAGGGAGATATGTTCATGAAGAAATCGCTCATGTTTATGTCCAAGAGATTTTTGACTATGTTTTTTTCTAAGAGTTTTATGGTTTCATGACTTACATTAAGGTCTTTGATCCATTTTGAGTTTACTTTTGTGTATGGGGTTAGAAAGTAATCCAGTTTCATTCTCTTACATGTAGCTGTCCAGTTTTTCCAACACCAGCTGCTGAAGAGGCTATCATCTCCCCATTGTATATCCAAGGCAGTTTTATCAAATATTAATTGACTGTATATGTTTGGGTTAATGTTTGGATTTTCTATTCTCTTCCACTGGTCTGTGGGTCTGTTTTTGTGCCAATACCAAATTGTCTTGATTACTGTAGCTTTGTAGTAGAGCTTGAAGTCAGGGAGCATAAATCCCCCTATTTTATTCCTCCTTCTCAGGATTGCTTTGGCTATTCAGGGTCTTTTGTGGTTCCATATGAATTTTAGAATTATTTGCTCCAGTTCATTGAAGAAAGCTGTTGCTAGTTTGATAGGGATTGCATTGAATCTGTAGATTGCTTTAGGTAGTATAGCCATTTTGACAATATTTATTCTTCCTAGCCAAGAGAATGGGATGAATTTCCATTTGTTAGTGTCCTCTTTGATTTCTCTTAGGAGTGTCTTATAGTTTTCAGAGTACTGGTCTTTCACTTCCTTCATTAAGGTTATTCCTAGGTATTTTATTTATTTTGATGCAATTGTGAATGGAATTGTTCTTCTAATTTCTCTTTCTGTTAGTTCATCGTTAGTGTATAGGAAAGCAACGGATTTCTGTGTGTTAATTTTGTATCCTGCAATTTCCTATTTCAGATGTTAGTTCTGGTAGTTTTCGAGTGGAGTCTTTAGGGTTTTTTAGTACAATATCATGTCATCTGCAAATAATGACAATTTGACTTCTTCTTTACCAATCTGGATGCCTTGTATTTCTTTGTTTTGTCTGATTGCCGTGGCTAGGACCTCTACTGAATAACAGTGAAGAGAGTGGGCATCCCTGTCTTGTTCCTGATCTTAGATGAAAAGCTTTCAGCTTCTTGCAGTTAAGTATGATGTTAGCTGTGGGTTTGTCCTACATGGCACTTATGATTTTGAGGTACTTACCCTTTATATCCATTTTGTTGAGAGTTTTAATCAGGAATGGATGCTGAATTTTGTCAAATGCTTTTTCAGCATCTATAGAGATGATCATGTGGTTTTTGTTCTTCTTTTTGTTGATGTGGTGGATGATGTTGATGGATTTTCAAATGTTGTACCATCCTTGCATCCCTGGGATGAATCCCACTTGATCATGGTGTATGATCCTCTTGATGTATTTTTGAATTCGGTTTGCTAATATTTTGTTGAGTATTTTTGCATCTACGTTCATCAGGGATATTGGTCTGTAATTTTCTTTTTTGGTGAGGTCTTTGCCATGTTTTGGTATTAGAGTGATGCTGGCTTCATAGAATGAGTTTGGAAGTATTCCCTCCTCTTCTATTTTTTGGAAAACGTTAAGGAGAATGGGTGTTATTTCTTCTTTATATGTCTGGTAGAATTCAGAGGTGAATCCATCTGGTCTGGGGGTTTTGTTCTTGGGTAGTTTTTTGATTACGGATTCAATTTCGTTGCTGGTGATTGGTCTGTTTAGTTTTTCTGTTTCTTGCTTGGTCAGTCTTGGAAGATTGTATTTTTCTAAGAAGTTGTCCATTTCTTCTTGGTTTTCCAGCTTGTTAGCATATAGATTCTCATAATATTCTCTTATAATTCTTTGTATATCTGTGGGGTCCGTCGTTATTTTTCCTTTCTCATTTCTGATTCTGTTTCTGTGTGTAGGTTCTCTTTTTATCTTACTGAGTCTGCTTAGGGGTTTATCTATTTTGTTTATTTTTTCAAAGGACCAGCTCTTGGTTTCATTGATTTTTTTCTATTGTTTTATTCTTCTCAGTTTTATTTATTTCTTCTCTGATCTTTATTATGTCCCTCCTTCTGGTGACCTTGGGCCTCATTTGTTCTTCTTTTTCCAATTTCAGTAATTGCGTCTTTAGACTATTCATTTGGGAATGTTCTCCCTTCTTTAAATAGGCCTGGACTGCAATATACTTTCCTCTTAGAATTGCCTTTGCTGCGTCCCACAGAAGTTGTGGCTTTGTGTTGTTGTCATTAGTCTCCATATATTCTTTCATTTCTGTTTTGATTTGGTCGTTAATCCATTGATTAATTAGGAGAATGTTCTTAAGTCTCCATGTATTCGTGAGCCTTTTTGTTTTCTTTCTAAAATTTAATTCTTGTTTTATACCTTTGTAATCTGAGAAGTTGTTTGGTAGAATTTCAATATTTTTGAGTTTACTGTGGTTCTTTTTTGTAGCCTAGTATGTGGTCTATTCTGGAAAATGTTCCATGTGCACTTGAGAAGAATGTATATCCTGTTGCTTTTGGGTGTAGAGTTCTGTAGATGTCTGTTAGGTCCATTTGTTCTAGTGTGTTGTTCAGTGCCTCTGTGTCTTTACTTATTTTCTGTCTTGTTGATTTATCCTATGGAGTGAGTGGGGTGTTGAAGTCTCCTAAAGTGACTTCATTGCTTTCTACTTCCTCCTTTAATTCTGTTAGTATTTGTTTCACATATGCCGGTGCTCCTGTGTTGGGAGCATTTATATTTATAATGGTTTTTTCTTCTTGTTGGACTGACCACTTTATCATTATGTAATGTCGTTCTTTATCTCTTGCTACCTTCTTCATTTTGAAGTCTATTTTGTCTGATACAAGTACTGCAACACCTGCTTTTTCCTCCTTGTTGTTTGCATGAAATATCTTTTTCCATCCCTTCACTTTTCGTCTGTGTATATCTTTGCGTTTGAGGTGAGTCTCTCGTAAGCAGCATATAGATGAGTCTTGCTTTTTTATCCATTCTGTTACTCTGTGTCATTTGATTGGTGCATTTAGTCCATTTACATTTAGGGTGATTATTGATAGATATGTACTTATTGCCATTGCTGGCTTTAGATTCGTGGTTACCAAAGGTTCAAGGGTTGCTCCTTTACTATCTGACAATTAACTTAACTTTCTTGTTACATTATTGTAAACACAGTCTGATGTTTCTTTATTTCTCTCCCTTCTTATTCTTCCTCCTCCATTCTTTATATACTAGGTGTTTTATTCTTTGCCTTTAGTTAGTATTTGGATGGTCTTCTTTCTTTGCCATGATTTTATTTTCTCTGGTGACATCTTTTTAGCCTTAGGAGTGCTTCCCTCTAGAGCAGTCCATTTAAGATATCCTGTAGTGGTGGTTTATGGGAGGCAAACTCTCTCAGCTTTCACTTTTCTGGAAATTGTTTAATCTCTCTCCATCATATTTAAATGATAATTGTGCTGGATATAATATTCTTGGTTTGAGGCCCTTCTGTTTCATAACGTTGAATATATCATGCCATTCTCTTCTGGCCTGTAAGGTTTCTGATGATAGTCTGATGGGTTTTCCTTTGTAGGTGATCTTTTTTCTCTCTCTAGCTGCCTTTAATACTCTGTTCTTATCTTTGATCTTTGCCGTTTTAATTATTATGTGTCTTGCTGTTGTCTTCCTTGGGTCCCTTGTGTTAGGAGATCTGTGGGCTTCTGTAGACTGTGAGACTATTTCGTTCTCCAGCATGGGGAATTTTTCAGCAATTATTTCTTCAAAGACACTTTCTATCCCTTTTTCTCTCTTCTTCTTCCTCTGGTACTCCTATAATGAGAATATTGTTCTGTTGGATTGGTCACACAGTTCTCTTAATATTCTTTCATTCTTAGAGATCCTTTTATCTCTCTCTGCCTCAGCTTCTCTGTATTCTTGTTTTCTGATTTCTATTCCATTAACAGTCTCTTGCATCTCGTCCAGTCTGCTGTTAAGCCCATCAATAACTTGTCTCATTTCTGCATTGTCTTTCCTCACTTCCCTCACTTCCTCCCTCAGCTCTTGCATATTTCTCTGAAGATCCATCAGTATGGTTATGACTTTTATTCTGAATTCTTTTTCAGGAAGATTGTGCATTTCCATCCCTTCAGACTCCCTCTCTGGTGTGTGGGTCCGGATAAGCTTTGTTTGTACCATATTCCTCTGTCTTTTCATGGCGATAAAAGTGGTTGCTGGTAGGTGCCACATATGTCATGTGGGCTCTTTAAGACTTAAAGAAAAAAGAAGGAAAGAAGAGAAAGAAAAGAAATGGAAAAAAAACACCAACAACAGAAAACCCCACAAAAACAACAAAAAGATGCCTGCCGGGAGTAGATTCTGTGAGGATGCTGTAGGTGGTGCTGCTTCTCCACTATTCCACAGCCTCTCCGCGCTGCTCCACAGGGCCCTTTGTAGCTCTGGCCTGGCTTGGAATGAATGGGAGGCTGCTGATCTCTCTGGGAAGTCTGAGAGTGGTTACTTTTTCCCCTTCACCAGCCAAGGGGTCTGAAATTCCCCAGTACTGCCAGCCTGCTGGTCTGAGTGTGCTGGGCTGATCATGCTCCTCCGTTGGACCCCTATCTCTTTAAGACCACTAAAAAAAGTGCGTGCTTTTCTTTTGCCCCAGGAGCCAGGTGCAAGGACCTGGTGCATTCCCCAGCTCAGTTCCTGCATCCTCTGTGTCTGCAATCTCTGATACATGGCATGATGTGTCAGTGCTCCCAGCGCAGATCACCAGGGCTGGTTATTTCGCGGGCTTGTACTTCCACTCCCTCCCGGCTCTGAATCCTCTCCTCCCGCCAGTGTGCTGGGATTGGGGAGTGCTCGGGTCCCACTGGGATGCGGCTCCATATCTTACCCTCCTCGTGGGGTGCCAAGTCCTCTCAGGTGTAGATGCAGGCTGGGTGCTGTCCTGTATCTTCTGGTCTCTCTTTTAGGAATAGTTGTATTTGTTGTATTTTCATAAATGTACATGGTTTTGGGAGAAGATTTCCGCTGCCCTGCTCATGCTGCCATCTTCCTGAAACTTGCTCCATTTGTTATTTAGGAGCATATTGTGAAGCCTGCATGTGTGGGATTTTTCATTTTCTTTGCATAATTTATTTCTAGTTTCATACCTTTGTGGCCAGAGAAACTCGTTGGTACAATTTCAATCTATTTGAATTTACTGAGGCTCTTTTGGTGGCCTAGTATATGATCTACTCTTGAAATGTTCCATGTGTACTTGAGAAGAATGTTTATTCTGCTGCTTTTGGGTGTAGAGTTCTGTAGACGTCTGTTAGGTCCATCTGTTCGAATTTGTTGTTCAGTACCTCTGTCTTCTTACTTATTTTCTGTCTGGTCGATCTGTTCTTCAGAGTGAGTGGAGTGTTGAAGTCTCCTAGAATGAATGCATTGCATTCTATTTCTCCTTTTAATTCTGTTAGTATTTGTTTCACATATGTAGGTGCTCCTGTGTTGGGCGCATAGATATTTATAATGGTTATATCTTCTTGTTGGATCGACCCTTTTATCATTATGTAATGTCCTTCTTTGTCTCTTATGACTTTCTTTGTTTTGAAGTCTGTTTTGCTTGATACAAGTAATGCAACTCCTGCTCTTTTCTCCCCATTAGTTGCATGAAATATTTTTTCCATCCCTTCACTTTTAGTCTGTGTATGTCTTTGGGTTTAAAGTGAGTCTCTTGTAAGCAGCATATAGATGGGTCTTGTTTTTTTATCGATTCAGTGACTCTGTGTCTTTTGATTGGTGCATTCAGCCAATTTACATTTAGGGTGATTATTGATATGTATGTACTTACTGGCATTGCAGGCTTTAGTTTTGTGGTCACCAAAAGTTCGAAGTTAACTTCCTTACTATCTGTCTAACTTAACTCACTTTATGCTATAACAAACACAATCTAAAGGTTCTTTTTTCTTCTTCTTCTTCCTTTTTCTTCCCCCTCCATTCTTTATATATTAGGTATCATATTCTGTACTCTTTGTCTATCCCTTGATTTACTTTGGAGATAGTTATTTTAATTTTTGCATTTGCTTGGTAATTAGCTGTTCTGCTTTCTTTACTGTGGTTTTAGTACCTATGGTAACAGCTACTAAACCTTAGGGACACTTCCATCTACAGCAGTCCCTCCAAAATACACTGTAGAGATGGTTTGTGGGAGGTAAATTCTCTCAGCTTTTGCTTATCTGGAAATTGTTTAATTCCACCTTCAAATTTAAATGATAATCTTGCCAGATAAAGTATTCTTGGTTCAAGGCCCTTCTGCTTCATTGCATTAAATACATCATGCCACTCCCTTCTGGCCTGTAAGGTTTCTGTTGAGAAGTCTGATGATAGCCTGATGGGCTTTCCTTTGTATGTGATCTCATTTCTCTCTATGGCTGCTTTTAATAGTCTGTCCTTATCCTTGATCTTTGCCATTTTAATTACTATATGTTTTGGTGTTGTCTTCGTTGCGTGCCTTGTGTTGGGAGATCTGTGCACCTCCATGGCCTGAGAGACTATCTCATTCCCCAGACTGGGGAACTTTTCAGCAATTACCTCCTCAAAGACACTGTCTATCCCTTTTTCTCTCTCTTCTTCTTCTGGTACCCCTATAATGTGAATATTGTTCCGTTTGGATTGGTCACACAGTTGTCTCAATATTCTTTCATTCTTAGAGATCCTTTTTTCTCTGTGTGCCTCAGCTTCTTTGTATTCCTCTTCTCTAGTTTCTATTTCATTTATTGTCTCCTCCAGCGTATCCAATCTGCTTTTACTACCGTCCATTGTGCTCTTCAATGATTGGATCTCCAGCCAGAATTTGTTTCTGAGTTCTTGCATATCTTTCTGTACCTCCATGAGCATGTTAATGATTTTTATTTTGAGCTCCCTTTCAGGAATAGTCATGAGGTTGATGTCATTTAAATCTTTCTTAGGAGTGGTATTAATAATTTACTCTGAACCAGTTTCCTTTGGCATTTCATATTTGTATATAGTGCCCTCTAATGCCCAGAAGCTCTACTCCCTGGAGCTGCTCAGCCCCTGAAGCAATGTCACGGGTTGCAGGGGAGTGGTATTTGTGCCTGCAGGGAGGAAAGAGCTGTTTCTGCTACCCAGCTGTTATGCCTGAACCAGTGGGGTGTGCGCATAGGTATAAACCTCTATGCTTTGAGTTTGTAGGTGCTGTAGACAGATCTTCCCTCTGGCTGGGCTAAAACCAGGATAGGGTTTGCTGGTTTGTGAGCCAGGTGGGGCCCACCAGAAGAAAGGCGCAATAGGCTGCATATCACGGAGGGGGTTCTTGGAGCTGTGTAGCCTGCCAGGGAGCTGGAGCACCTGAAGATCATCTAAGGAGGAAGATTTCTTTTTCCTCCTTAAATATGAGAGTCTATATGGCAAAGCTCCCAACCTGCTGGTTAGAGTGCACCGGACAATTTTGTCTACCTGTTCTCTCTTCTGAGCAGTAAGCTCTGTGCAATCTTTGCCCCTTTAGCAGCCCTCTTGCTAAGGGCTTCCTTGTTAGGGAGTCTCTCAGACTGCCCACCTTTCTTTTGTCCCAGAGCAGCCGGATATGGTTCCTCGCTTTCCACAAGCAGCTGGAATCTCAGTCTCTCCAGGAATTCTGCCTGCCTTAGCTTTCCAACCCCGTAATCATGAGAGTATCATGCAAGCACCATGAATTGTAGGTTTGTGCTCCCAGAGCAGGTCTCCAGAGTTACGTATTCAGCAGTCCCAGGCCTTCACTCCCTCCCTGCTTGGTTTCTCTTCCTCCCGCTGGTGAGCTGGGGTGGGGGAAGGGCTTGGGTCCCACCTGGCTACAGCTTTGGTATGTTGCCCTGTTCTGTGAGGTCTGCTCTTTTCTCCAGGTGTATGCAGTCTGGCGCAGGCCTCTTACCTGTTGCTCTTTCAGGATTAGTTGTATTAATTATATTTTCGTATTATATGTGATTTTTAGGAGGAAGCCTGTGTCTCACCTCTCATGCCGCCATCTTTAATCCTCTTAACCAGAACTTTAACCAGGCTGAGCAAGAATGAGAAGACAGAAACAGGCAGTATTGTGGAGAAAAAAATAGAAAACAATGTTACATCTATAGTAAAGACTAAAAACCATAATGCAATATTGTAAATAATTTGAACCCAATATATTGGTAAACAGATATATTGGAAAATGTAGAAAACATTGCCTAAGAAGAAAAATTTCCTGAAGAAGAAAAGGAAGCCTGACTAAGCCAAAAAGCATGAAAGAAAATGAATTGGAAATTGAAAGGCTCTTCCTCACTCCCAAAGACCCAATGCCAAGGGAGTTTGGTTAAAATATTAAGGAATGAGTGAAGTGAGACTTTATTTTTCTGTTAATATACCCTCGGTGACTAGAAGAGAGCTTAGCACATAGTGAGTACTCAATAAATAACCTTGATTACACATAAATTGTTTCAAAGAATGGAAAAATATGGAATGATGGAAATTAACTCATGGAGGAGGATGAATATGCTTTCAGCACTCAGAAAGGAAGAAAGGAAATATAGATCAATCTCATTTATAAAACTGAGATGGAAAAATCTTAGGTAAAGTATCATTAAATTGAATATACCAGTATATCATGATAATACAGGATGTATCTCAAGAATTCAAGGAATTCTATTACTTTAATATACCACAGTATTAGGTTAAATGAAAAAAAGACTGTGATCATCTCAGTAGATGCAGAAAAAGATTTGATGAAATTCAACTCTTACTCAGGATTGAAAATAACTTAAATAAAATAGAAGCAGAAAATAGTTTATCTGTGCCAGGGCATTTATCAAAACCTAACACAAATAATATACTTAATGATGAAATATTAGAGGTTATCCCTTTGAAATTAAGAACAAGGCAAAAATGCCTACATCATTGCTTCTATCCACCATTGTATTGAATACAAGCAACTCAATTCTAATACAAGCATAAGATTTGAAATGGGAAATAAAATTGTCTTTATTTGCACATACGAGAATTCAGCAAGCTTGCTAAAGCCAAGATTTACATACAAAAATCAAGTGAAATTCTATACAATAGCAATAATCAAGTAGAAAAGATAATAGGAAAAGATCCCATTCACAATGCCAAAATATTTAAATTGGCAGGGAACTTTGGAATAAACAGATGGGCTTTATGAAAAAAAATCATAAAATATTTTTGGAGTACATGAATGGAAATCTGAATAAACAGAGAGAAAAACTTAATTGTGTAAAGATTTCAGGTCTTCCCCAAAGTAACCTATAAATTTAATGTAATTCTAATCAGTATCCCAACAGGGGTTTTATTTATGGAATGTGACAAACTCATCCTTCAGTTCACGCAGCAGAGTAAAAAGCCAAGAAAATCAATGACTCCTTTGAAGAAGAGGAACAAGGTGGGTGGGTGGGAGAAGGTGGGACTGTGAGATGGCAGGTGGCAAGGGGGGAAGGTCCTTACCCCAGCAGATATCAGACGTGCCATAAGGCCATTGTAATGAAGAAAGAGTGGCACTGGTGCCAAGATAGACAAGCAAATTCAACTCTGCCACTTAGCTATGCGGCCAGGGGCAAAATCTTAACCTCTCTAAACACCTTCTTTAATCCCTATCTGGGAATTTATAACATCTACATTATGGGTGTGTTCTATAAACTATGTAAATATAAGTGATGTAAAATGGTCAGTTCAATAGGAAATAGGAAGGACATAAGAAAGGGTATTTAGATATACATCTGAAAACCAAAAATAGAAATTCAGCTATAACTAGCTTTGCTAAAATGTTAATTGGGGAAATTACACTTCCAAATAGTTTGACTTCTCCTGGTCTTCAGGGACCCTCTGCCCTACTGCCAGCCCTGTGCATCCCATGGTTACAAAAAAAAATACAGAGACTCTTAACCTGGCTCCTTGCTTGCTACCAGGTGTTGGCCACCATTTTGTTTCTGATGCTGGTCTGCATCACACACAATTCCTATGAGTTCTCGCAGGTTTCTCTGCCCTGGGCACAAACACAGACAGCTCAGTAAAAGCCTTGGTCCTTCCCCAAGACCCTGGGGACAGCCTTCCCACGACAGAGATCACAGGGCACAGCATCCCATGCTATGGGCCAAAAAGATGCTCAGGGTAACAGGGATGCTACTATCTAACTTTAACTAGCAATAACTTTTTTAATACTAGAAGGTTTTACATAAAATCCTTAATGGTGCTACCGGTAATTTGACTTCATTTTATTTTATTTTATTTTTGCCTGTTCCCAAATTTTCTATTTTTTTTACAATTAACATTATTTTTTAAGTATAACAACATAAGATATTTTGGAGGTATAAACAATATCAGATGATACATTTGATTAATTTTTTTTAAGGTAACGTGTACAACATGTATATAAGCACATCTCTTCCTTGCAGGAAGGGGCCATAAGGGCTGTCTGAATTTCTTGACCAGGCTCTGGTCCACAGTAAGGGCTCCAGATCTCATTCCTGCCATTGCCTTCCATTTCTTGAGACAAAATTTTCCTCACCTTGGCCAAAACTAGGTCAGAGAAACCAGGACTTTGTTACTAAGGAACAAGAACTATAAACGATTTCTTTTAATTTTGTGAGTTCAAAACTTATTACATGTGGCATGCATGCCCTCAACAGCACTGAATAAAACTGAGGTTATTAATTCAGAATACTGTACCCAATTGAAACAGGAGGCCAAGGTCAGCCAGTATTTGGATCACAGCTGACACTCCACACTGCCTCTCTGAGGCCACAGACTGCTTTTTACAGCTCAGGTCCTCCATAAAGTTGGTGAGCCAGGCCGTATGAAACATTCTTGACTGGAACCTCTAGATCCCAAAGGCTCCCAACCCTTTTTTCTACCACCTCACACACGGCCCAAGATGTCCCCATGAGGGTCATACTCCAAGAATGTGCTCTGATTATGGACAAAAGCAACATGAAATAAGGCTGTGGTTCATATGCAATTCCTAGCGATTCCTTTCTCTTCCCCCAGAAGAAAGCACATTATAGACAAATAAGACAGGTTTTAAGGGGAAACCATGAGACTGCTCTAATTTTTAAATGAATTAAATTGCTCAGGACTTTGCACCTTTCTTACAGTCATCATTACTGTCACAAGAACAAGCCGAGCATGCTGCCCCCAAAATTTAGCCTAGGTGTCAGCTCTGCTAGTGACACTACCTTCCAATGGCTGGAATACACTTGTCTTCTCAGGCATCACAGATTCCCAGGAAAAGCCTGGGACTGTCTCTCCCTCTCACTCCACAAATTTTTGCATCTCTTGGTAACTCTCATCCCAATGTCTAAATTTAATGAAACTAATGCCGGAGACTGGAAGTCAAAATCCTATCGGGGTTGAGATTAGGGTTTCCTGGTAAAAGAAGAAACAGGGATCTTTGATTCAGTGGCACTTTTAAAAGGAAGTTTAATTGAAGTCTGAAATGTTGCATAAATGGAAGATATAAGTTTTAATTGAAAAATAATTATAACCACTTAATCATTTTTAAATGAGGGCTGTAATTGCAGTCAGCACACAATAGCCACATACAGACACTGAGATTTCCTCAATAAAGCAGGGATGGTGCAGCTCGATTTGCTAATAGCACTTCCACTTCTCCTCCCTTTTGTCTCAGAGATTAATTCAGGCAAGGGCTATTAGTGCTGTTAATTGGTTCTGCAATTTAGACCTTGTGCTTGGGAATGAATGACTGATGCAGTCACTCAGCCAATAAATGGGAGCACTTTGTCAATGCTGGCTATTGTCCAGCAGGGCATCGTCCAGCCGCCCACCCTCCCACCAGCCCTTGGGGACAAAAGGCCCAGCGCCTCTTCTAGGTCGCAGCTTCACCAGGACCTGATAGGTCAACGGGATGCCTTTGAAATGAGGCTGACCTACTGGAGCTGATGGATAGTCAACGAGCGCTCTTCCCCCCTCACCAGAAGGTTTGTTTGTATGCTTTGAATCCTCCTCTCACTCTCTTATGAAGCTGTAAAGGAATAGGAGGCCCAGTTGTTATGAAGTTTGGCAAAAGAAAGCAACTGTGACATTAGCTTGAAGGTAAACATACCCCAGAGCTCACGGACAAACCTTCTTAACTGCTGCGGCACCTTCTTGGCAGGGGCACCGCCCCTCCAGGGGCTCCGGAAGGCTTCAGGCCTGATGGGCAGCCATGCAGATAGTGCCTCTCGGCGGGCTTTGAAGATAACTGCCGGCTGAAACACCACCAAAGAGACATCCCGATTGAAGACTCACCGTCGGTCATTTGCAAAGCCACATTGGATTTCACCATTCGGAAAAATTGCCATGATCTACTGGAGAGCCCCACGCCTATGACCACAGGCCGCCTGCTCTCTGCCACAGACGCTTAGACCAACGCTATTCAGAATGACGACCTTGGCCATCAGTGGCCTACCTGCCATATTAGCTCCCAAGAGCGGCCTCAGGCCAGGAAGTGCCAGGCAGATGAGGGTGGGAAATGTGGTGCGTGAGGGGCGCTGAGTGGGGATGAGGGGCCTCTGTGACCCCCTCAACGTTGAGCGTGGACGTCCCTTCAACTCTGGGCAGATTGTGAGCTGAGGCTCTTCATTCATGCTTCTGTCCAGGGGGCATCCATGTTCCGTTTGGATCCTGTTCATGAAGTGATCCTTCTCTCCAAAATAAAAGTTTTGTTAGAAAGGAAAGCCGGAGGCCCAAGGGCCCCAGACCAGGACGAGCGTCTGGGCAGTTTCAGGCTCCCCCAGGAATGTAGTCGTAGTCAGTCAGGAATTTTCTGGCCGGCACCTGGGTGCCCCCTTTCCACAAAGATGTACCACCACCCCTGCTCTTCCCTCTAAGGGAGGGTAGCCCGCCTGCTACAGTCCCTTCTTTTCTCTTGCTAATAACTTCTTGCCCCACCCTCCTGTCTATAAAAATCCTTCCGCTTTGTATAACCAACTCCTCAGTGCATTTCTCCACTTGTGGGTAGATGCTGCCCAATTCACGAATGGCTTAATAAAACCAATTCGATCTTCAAATTCACTCCGCTGAATTTTGTTTTTTAGAATTTCTTCTATCCCTGCAACAGAAGCTGCACCATCTGGGAAGAAGACCCAGGGCTCCGATGAGACAAGAGAGGCCACAGCTCCACAAAGCGGTTTCTGGAGCAACACAGTACTGAGTACAAATTTCCAGCGACAGACTCAGAGGTTGAAGAAAAGAACTTTGTCCATTTTTTAATAACCGAGCATAGTTTTTACTTTAAGCCACATTTCACTCAGTGACCAAAACTTGGATTGTCTTCCCATGTTTTCCTGAACTTTGAATCACACTTGGAGCTGACATGGTACTGAATCATCAGGGATGCGTCGTCTGTAGAGAACTGAGAAGCAATAATAAAACCTACTCAAAGTCAGCCTGCTTTTTAGTATCGTCATGTGACAATTCTGTATCCTGTCAGCGATGAAATTCTCCTCCCCCAAAATACTGTTTCTTGTTCTAGTGTCTAAATAATCACTTTGGCTACTCTTAAGTAGAAATAATACATATGTAGCCTTCAGATTTGTGCATTTTTATTGGCTCTCCTTTAATAAACATTTTCTACATAGAATTAATTCAGTAAGTTCCTTGCTGTCCTGTTGGCCCTGACACATAGCTGTACACATTCATCTTAAGAGTAAGTTCTTAAGGTTTGGAATCATACATGTTTGCCTCAGGCCCAGTTTAAAATCTCCAGCTCCTGTGGTTTTACATATTCCTGCATTAATCAGTGGATTTCAAATAAACCACGATAGCATCGCTGTTGTAAAGTCCAGGAACACGTGTGAGTTTCATTCTGTCATTCTGTAAGATCGCTTGGAGTTCTTGTGTTTAAAATTTAAAACCAAATGCAAACAGTGTAATTTTTTTCCTCCTTCAAAAAACTGCTAAAGTAGAAAGTATTAATTCATTACTTTCCCCCTTTTCTGTATTGTAATATTTGTTTTGTTTTTATTTATATTTTTGTTTACTGGCATGTTACCTATCCAAGTTTGAGGGAAAAAAGTTCACAGTCCACTTTCTTCTTTGGACATCATTATTATTATTTGTTTCTTTGTTTCTTAACATTACTTGCTTCTTTTCATGATTGTTACTGACTAATTTGGTCATACAGAGGAAGGAAATGCTAACAAATGATGCTCTGTGGGTGTCAAATATACTGGGGATGTCATTATTAGAGTGGACAGATTGATTACTAAAATATGACTGGTTTTTGGGAACTCTGATTTGGGGACACCTTGCTGTTTGAGAATGACTGGGGAAAACTATGGGCCTGCTCAGGATATCACCCACAAACACGGAAAGAACTGCTCCAAGACTGAGTTTGTGTGGACACTGAGGAGGGAAAGTTGTTTTGGGTTTACAACCTATGGATTCAGCTCCTTCCCTGCATTTTGCAAAACATACCAGAGGGAAGGAAAATTCTGAGCTTTATTCTCATGATCACAGTGGGCCCCTACTCTGAACTGAAAACATGATGGAAAGACTGGAAATGTTTGCCAACAAGTGCCACCATTACACCTTGTGTAAGGATGTCTCTGGTCCTGCCAACAGGCCAGAAATGGTTGTTCTATTCACCATCACAGGTAGACTTTCAACAAGCTGCTTAGTGAAGAGGAAATTTAAATTGATCACAGAACCTATCTGTATATGCTTAATAACATGTATATTTAAGTTAACTGTCTAGTAAAAAATTGAGTGCAGTCTCATTAATGCCCTTTTTAGTGTTTATAAACATCTACAAATACTGTTTCAAATAGATCTATACTGCCTGACGGAGTCCCCCAGACAGGCAAATTAAGTAAGTAGCACCCGCCCCCATCAAAGGCCATGTTAGCAACCTTATTTCTGTCTGAATAAAGTTCATCCTATTCATACATTCTTCTAAAATAAAAGAAAACAAGAAACACCATAAAACCTTGAGTTACACAGAAGATAAGGATGGATCTGAAAAATACTCTAAAATGGTAATTGGAGGCATGAATCATATATATAATTGGGGGGTAAAGACCTCTGCCCACCAGTTTGACATTAATTTCACTAAAAGAAGATATTAAAACACAACCATATAATGCAATCATTAATCTGATAAAAACTTTACTTACCAACATGAACAAGCAAATCAAAAGGGAAGAAATAAAAATGTCCACAAATACAAGAAAAGGTACTTATTGGCAGACAATGATCAAATGCAGTTTAAATGGGACATCCTTGCCCCTCTCCTCCGTTCCATCCTCTCCACTCCCCTCACCCCGCCTCTCTCTCCCTCCTCCAGCCCCTCCTCTCCTCACCCCAGCCTCCCTCCCTTGTCCCACTGGCCCTGCCGTGCTCTCCAAGAGCCAACTCCAGGGAAATTGCTTTAAATTAAATTTTCATATGTTTTGTTGGGGACAGAGCACATTAAGTTCGAAAGCAACAGAGGTTTGTTTTAGAACTGAAAGCACCTCAACGAATCAAAATTCCTGTCAAGAAAAACTGCTTATATATGCAAATGAAATAAAATCTAAAATACACTGCCTCACCCCCCAAAAAAGGGACATCATTTCCATCTATTCTTGCTCAAAAGTTATAATCCTCAGTTTTCAAGGATATGGAAAACTGTCACTTAAGCATACTGCTTTTTAGCAAGCATGAAAGATGATCTAACTTTTTGAGAGCACAATATGACAAAAATTTTAAAATGCATCTTTTATATGTTTATACCAGATATTTCCGTAGGAGTTTAGCCTAAGGAAATAATTAAACAAGTGGTAAAATATTAATGTTCTGAGATCAATATCACTGTTCTTTATAATAAAAAAACATTGAAAACAACTGCATGATGGAATATTATGCAATTTTTTAAAACATAAATTTTGATGTAAAAGCATAAAAAATTATTCTATGATATATTAAAGTAAAAATAAAGAGTTTACAGAATACTGGATGTGGCCAGTACGTTGAATAAGCATCTCTGTGGACATAATAATAAAGCAATTTTATCCTGGGCCTTTTCTTGTTACTTTAAGCCTTGGTCAGTGGGTATAAATTTCCTCTGCTATTAAGTGAAAACTCCAGCAGTCCATGAGTTTTCTGCTAATTCTCGGTTAGACAATCCTATAGTCACTTTAAGTTACAACTACTATCTCAACTCAAATATCAGAATGATTGGTCCACAGTATTAATCAAAACTCCAAACTTGATTTAATATAATTTATATATGAGACCTATTCCCTTTGTCATTTGTCTTTAGCTTTGTTTTCATTTATATATATATTTTGTATTTATTTATTTTGCTGTAGAGCAAATCTGTTTCATGCCAGAAGCCTGCAATTGGAAAAAGGGTGGGTTGACTTCCTCACATGGAACTTCTCCCCTGTCCCCTATGGCAGCCATATCCCCCAGGAAGGCCTGTCAACTAAGTCTGGCTCCTTGGGGTATGGTGGGAGGGGGTGGTTAGGGGATAGAAAAGGCCTCCTTTGAACAGGGCTAAACTCATTGCTCAAAGAAATTGAGTCAGAAACCAGGGTGGAGAAATAGAACACGAAAGACACTCTAATCTGAAGTCCAAGGGAAGCAGGTGTGGTTTCATTTAGCTAGCCCAGCTGATACAGAGGGGAAAAAGAAGCAAAGAACCTCCCAAGTGGCAGGAAAGGGATGTCAGTTGTTTGGGGATGTGAGGGAACGGTCTGTGCAAGAGGCCGTAGGTAGCCCAGGGAACTGGGGAAGAGGGGCGCAGAGAGCAGCCAGGGAAGGCAGGGGCCATGGCTGCCCAGCCTCACATGCGCAGCCTGCTCCTGAGCAGGGGCTCTTATCACTGTCCTTAAACAAGTGACAGAACTGAGGCTCAGAGAATGGGAATAAACAGCCAAACAAGAAGTTAAGCCCAAGACCCCTGATTCCAAATCCTCTGTTCCTTCCCTGTGGAAATGGTTCCCAAACAACCCACAAAAGCAGTAACAGGCTGGCTGGTCAGAATCACCTGGTGAAACTCTTGAAAATTCATAATTCATAACCCCTGGCCTCATCCCAGACTTACTAAATCAGAATCTCTGGGAGAGAGGATCAGGAAATAGGAGATATGTATAAGCTGCTTAGGTGGTCTGTGTGCAGCCTGGTGTATTAGGACTAGTATATTAGGTGTGTCACATTCCCTCCACCTTATCTATAGGGCAGGCAGAAAATGCACTGTTCTTTCCTGAGCACCTGCTTTGCTTTACTTGATTACAAGCATCTCCTGGGCACTGCTCCTAGGATCACATGCTGTCCTTCCTCAAAACGTTGATGAGATTGGCACATCTCACACTAGCAAGGAAGCTGAGAGCTACGATGTGCTAAGAGGCCCTTAGCCAGTACGTACCAGGGCTTCGGTTCAGACCCCAATCTGGAGGACCCCAGGGCCTAGTCTTTGTACCCGACCACACTGCTAAGGGGAAAAGACATTCCTGTGGTGGGAGGAGAAGGGAGAAATCAAGATACTGCAGAAGACAGGGATGTTTAGGAGCAACTCAGCAGAGATCTGCACTAGTGGCCCCCGCTATAGAAAAGCTTGACTGAGGCCAGTGGGAGGTCCAGGCACTGTGTTACGGATTCACCCAGCATTTCCTGAATCCCCTGTCTAGTGAAGACCAGGAGGCTTTGAGAAACCTTTACTCCGAGGGGCTGGCTCCCTCTTGTGGCAGCTGCCGCTCATCACTGAATGATCTGGGACCATGCGGTGTTGAAGAGCAGTGAGGGCCCCGGGGCTGCAATAGGGTTCACTCGGGACCTATTAAAACATACCCAGGTCTCAGGCCAATGAAATTAGGACATCTGGGAGGGTTACACCTGCTCTGTCCAACAGTGTAGCCACTAGCCACATGCGGCTATTAAGCTCTTGAAAGGTGGCTATTCGAATTATGATGTAAGTGTAAAACACACACTGAATTTCAAAAACTTGGTACAAAAAAGAGAATGTGAAACAGCTCCTTAATATTGATATATAATAAAGTAATATCCTATATTAATTATATGTTGAAATGGTATTTTGCATATACTAAGCTAAAGGATATTATTTAAATGAATTCACCTGTTTCTTTTTACTTTTTAAAATGTAACTAGGAAATTTAAAATATGTTTGTGGCTCACATTTTTTGTTCAGATCATATGTAAGATTGCCAGATTTAGCAAGTAAAAATACTGAATGCCCAGTTAAATTTGAATTTCAGATAAGCACAGATAAGTTTTTGGTGTATTTGGTAAATTTTTAGTATAAATATGTCCCATGCAATATTTGGGACATAAACTAAAAATAAATTCATTGTTTATCTGAAATTCAGTTTTAACTGAGTGTCCTGTTTATTGTCTGGCCCCCTAGTATGTCTATGGCACAGCACTGAGCTGGACTTGTGCTACTCAGAATGTGGTCTGAGGCCCAGCAACAAAGGTCTTACTTGGAAGCTTGTCAGAAATGTAGCATCTTAAGCCTCACCCAGAGCTACTGAATCAAAATCTTCAGTTTAACGAGATCCCCAGGTGATTCACATGGATATCAATGTTTTAGAAGCACTGAGCTTAAGAGCTACTAGCAAAGTGGAGGCACAGAGCAGGAAAATAGGTCTGCCCAGTGGACTGGGCCAAGGCAGACAGGCCTGGACTCCAAACTCTGAACTCCCCACCTCTCTGCTCTCTCCCCACAATGCCCACCACATAAAGGTCAGTTGAGTAAACAGGTAAGTGTAAATATGTAAGTGAGTGAGTGAATGAATGAGTTGATAGGTGAATAAGTGAATGTGTTGTTTGAGGTAGTGAATAAATTCAAGAGCCACTAGGAGGACTGGTGAAATTCATAGTGAACTCTGAACTGCAGAGGCCCAGTAGAAGGAGACAGATGCCTTAGAAAGAAAAGTAACCCAAAGAGCTGTTCCTTCCCTGGCCCAGGATAAGCCCGTGAGGTGGTGCACTCCTCCTGGCTCCAAACGCACCATCTGCAGCCTAGGAAGGGTGGGAGGAGAAGCTTCCTTCCCTAGCCAAGCCCACTGACGGGACTTCAGTGAAACCCTTGCTCACCCAGGGGCCCCACCCTGACCACTGATCTGACCTATCACCAACTAGTTCTCCCTCAGAGCACAGGCAAAATGACAGGAAATGCTTTAGATTTCCTTTAATTTTGTAAAATGGGTAAGGTTTTAGTTGTTTCTTTTTCCAAAATGGCCATTACTTTCTTGACTTTTCTTTCACATTGTAATATCCTTCCCCTGCTTAAATCCATCATTGGCTTGCCATTACCCTTGGGATGGAGCCTAAAATCCTTAACAGTCTATGAGCCCCTCATGACTACCAGGCCCCCACTGACCTGGCTTCTGCCCTCGCCCACAGCCCCTCTCACCATCCACCCTGCCTCACTCCATGCTGCAGCCACTAGAAACCTGCCTTAGCACCTGGTCCTCATCATGCCTGCTCTTCATCCCAGCCTTTGCACAAACTGCTCTCTACCTGGAACATTCTTCACCTGATCTTCCCCCTCTTTCATGGCTCACTTCCAGTCACCTTGCAGGTCTCTCAGTTGCCACTTCATTCAGGAAGTTTCCATAACTACAAAGATCAAATACAGTTCTCTGGAGTATCACTCTGTGTGTCATCTATTTCAAGTTTTTTGGTAATTCTTTATTGTCTCCTTCCTGTCTCTAGACTCTGAGCTCTGAGGGCTCAGACCTTGTCTATGTTATTCATCATTGAACCCCTAACACTTCACAGCATTATTAGGATGGTTACTAATTGTTGAAGTAAGTGAATGCTTGAATACATAAACTGTACCTAAATCTCTCAGTGCCTCAGTTTCTCCATCTGTAAAGTTAGGATCTTTCTTATCTCACAGAGCTGTTATGAGGATTAAATGGGACAATACCTCCTACGTTCTTATAATTATGCCTTTTACAGTGTAAGTGCTCAATAAACATAGAGGTCATTATTATTTCTCTACATAGGAATGCTCTGTGTGAGTTTGCATTGTGAAAACTGAGAAAGAAGCTGAGTTGGACGTCTGGTCATACATGGTATGGAACAGGTGCAGCTGCAGGGAAGCAGGATCCCAGAAGCAAATGTAATAAGAACATTACACCCTCAGGAAATCACAGAAATCTTGGGCTGGGCTTTGGAGATGCATGAGCTGTAGAATGAGTAATAGAACCAGTCTTATTTAGATCTCAAGAGGCTGAGTACTCTGGGTACCAGGGCATATGCGCAGACACGCATATCCATATCCAGAACAACAAGCTTTTAGGCAAAAAAGTTTCATTTCAACAGAAAAAACTTTTTTTATTCCATTTACATCTTCTTACCAAAAAATAATTATATATGTATGTATGTATACACACACACACACACATACATATTCTGCACAGACACAATTCTGACTCAAGCACACACCAAAAAAATGTAACTTAGCCATCTGGATACTTGAATTCTCAGTCTACAAACATCTATGTTGTGGCTGGTGTGACACTCATTTGCCCCAAGGATAGTAAGTAACTTGTGTCTGTGTAACTACAGTATTAATTTTGCTGGTGCCCCAACCAAAATACAGCCTGTCTGAAGGAGTGTTAGAGCCTCTATCTCTAGTGAAATAGTAAACTGTTTACAGCTTAAATGCTATTTTTTTTCAGCTTTTACCCATGAAGTGTCCAAAGATTAGAGGTCCCGATTTTTCAAAAATCGTTATTACACATAAAACATAAACACTCCAAGTAGCTTCAATACTCAATAGTGGGGAAAGGATAAAAACATGGTACCTACAGCATTAAAATTTATGTTTGCAATAAATTTTTGGTTTATAAAATGTTTTTGATAAAGTTAAATTAAAAAATGACAAAAACTATAGTATGATCCCAACTATATAAGAATATATGTATTCCAGGAAAGAAGACTAGAAGGAAATGAAGTCAAAATGTTAACCATTTTAGAGATGAAACAGTTTATCATTTTACTCTCTTTTCTTGTTCTTTGGATCTTCAAAAAAATTTTTTTTCTTTTAATTTTATTTTTAAAAATATTTTTTATTTAAATTTAATTAGGTTATTATTAAATTTAAATATAATTTTTAAAAATTGTATTAGACTTTTATGTTTTAATCCATTTTAGTTCTTAGCAAAATTGAGCAGAATGTACAGAGATTTCCTATATACGTCCTGCCCCAATGATGCCCGGGTTCTTGTTCTTGGAGTAGAAGAATGAACTTTGCAAACACTCAAGGTAGGAGAGCCAGAGAGAGGCTTTTATAAAGACAGAGGACAGAGGTCCTGGCTCACGCGAGGAGGGGACAAGAGAGTGAGTGGTGCGTTGTCTAGGGGTTTTATAGGTGGTTGAGGACAAAGAGCTAGGGATGCACACTTGCTAAGTGGTCCCAAAATGTTTATCTTTGAAGAGACATTAAGTTTCTTATTAGTCTTCCTGGTTATTTACAAGAAATTTACTGTTCTGATTTCTTCCCAGGAGAGCAGCTTCCTGATCTGGGAGCAGATCACTCAAGGCTCCCTGCTTTACTCCCAAAGTGGGCTGAGTGATTGTCTGTTTGTTAGAGTATGTTAAGAAAGTTACTTTTTAACAAATTGGGTTTTAAATGCAATCTTATTTTCAAGATGGAATGGGTTCCTGTTTGTTTTGGGCTTGCTTGTTAAATTCCCCAGGTGCAGCACCTGGGTAAAGTCAGAAAAATAAACTGGGCCCCCCTGCAGGCCAAAAGCAAATCCCACAATGGATTATCTTGCTTTGTTTTTTTCCAGAGGCCCTCACCCTGCTCTGTCTAAGCCCATGGTCTCTGTCTCACCAACACACACATAGCCTCCTCCATGATCAACATTCCCCACCAGAGTGGTTCATTTGTTACAATTTACGAGCCTATATTGACACATCTTAATACCCAAAGTTTACTTTAGGGTTCAACCATGGTATTGTACATTCTATGGATTTAAACAAATATGTAACATGTATCCTTCATTATGGTGTCAGAGAGAGTAGTTTCCCTACCTTAAGAGTCCCACGCTCCACCTATTCATCCCTCTACTGGATTTTTAAAAATTCTTTATTCTTTAACATTTTCTACCATTTCACATTAATTTTATTATGAGAAAAAAAATACCAGCATAGGCAAAGGAAAACTCAGGTTGGCACTTTCATTTTTGCCATGACTCAGAAACGCTGTGAGTCCATTTTCAAGCTCCCCTGACTAAAAACACCCCAAGGCGAAAATGCAGTTTCTGTGTTGAGTATCAGAGGCGGCAGAGAGCCTCGAGGGCCCACAGCTAGTCAAACAGAAACCAGCCCTCCACCTTGTTTGCTCTCTTGCCTCATTCTCTTCCGAGAGAGCCGGAAAGGAGAGCCCCTGCCTCCTGCGCCTGTCGCCCGGATAAGGAGAGCGCTGAGGGGGGATGGGAACTGTGAACATCAACCAACCACTTCCCGGGTAGGGGGTTTCTTCGTGTCATATTGCATACATTAACTAAGGGTGATTTAATTTTACATATTGTTTTTTCATCTCAACTAATCAAAAGCCTTTTGGGGGGACAAAAGCCTCTTCAGTTCATGTACACAAGCTCTTGGGTTTGGAAAACGCAGTCATTGCACAGGACCTCGTCAGGAGCGCTCTGAAGCATCACTGCGTGACCTTTTACCATCCCAACACACAAAAATCTCTGGAGGACTAGTAGTGTATTCTCCTTTAGCATTTCTCCACTCTTCAAAATGCAATTTTGCTTTCAAATTCTTAAATAAGGTGATTTCTCAGCACCACATTCCATCAGTGGTCTTGTCACTTTCTTGATGGTGTTTTTTGATGCACGAAAGTTTTAATTTTGATAAAGTCCAATTTCTCTGTTTTCTTTTGTTGCTTATGCTAAGAATTGTATCGTTTTAGATCTTAACATTTTTGTAAGATCCATTTTGAGCTCACTTTGTACAGGGCATAAGGTAGGAGTCCAGCTTCACTCTTTTGTACAGGAATATCCAGGGGTCCAGCACCATTTGTTGAGGAGACCATCTTTTCTCCTTTTTAAATTGTCTTGACACCCTTGTCAAAAATCAGTTGACCAATAATGTGAGGGTTTATTTCTGGACTCTCAATTCTATTCTATTTGATCTATATGTCCATTCTCATGCCTGTACCACATGTCTTCTTTACTATAGATTGGTAATAAATTTTAAAATTGGAAGGTGTGAGATTTCCAATTTTGTTCTTTTTCAAGATTGTTTTGCCTATTCTGGGTTCTTTGAATTTATGAATTTTATGATAAGCTTATCATTTCTATTAAAGAAATTAGCTGTAATTTTTATATGGAAATTATCTGAAGATCAGTTTGAGGACTAGTGCCATATTAACAATATTAAGTCTTTGAATTCATAAACAGGGGATGTTTTTCCATTTAATTTAGTCATCTTTATTTCAATAATGTTTTATAGGTTTCAGAATATAAGTTTTATATTGCTTCCATTAAATTTGATCTTAAGTGTTTTGCTCTTTTTGATACTATTTTAGATGCAATTATTTTCTTAATGTCATTTTCAGATTTTTCATTTCAAGAATATAGAAATGCAAATATATTGACCTTATACTCAACAACCTGCACATTATTAGCTCTATTTTTTTTTCCATGGATTCCTTTGGGTTTTCTAAATTTAAAATCATGTTGTCTCCAAATAGAAATAATTTTACTTCTTCCTTTTCGGTGTGGATACCTTTTATTTTATTTTTTTGCCCAATTGCCCTGAACAGAACGTCTAGTAAAATATTGGATAAAGTGATGAAAGTAGACATCCTTATCTTATTCCTGAACTTCGGGTGAAAGCATTCAGTTTTTCACCATTAGATATGATGTTATTTGTTGATTTTTTTATAGATGCCCTTTATCAGATTATGACATTTGGAGTCATTTTTTTTTTACTATCAAAAAAATTCCTTCAGAATTTTCTTTGGTACAGGTCTGCTGATAGAGAACTCACTCATTTTTTATTTATTTGAATTTTTTTTTCTTTACCTCCAGTCCTGAAAGCTGTGTTTGGCAAATGTAAAATTGTAGGCTGGCAGCTCTCCCCATTTAGTAACTTGAAGGTACCATTCCACCATCTATCATCTGCTGTTGCTGAGAGCCCAGCTGGTGCTCCTTTGAAGATCATCTCTTTTTCACTGGCTGTTATTAAAAACTCTCCTTATCTTTGATTTCAGACAATGTCATGATTTGTCTACAGGTTTATTTCTTTTGATTTAACTTGCTTGGGATTTGGGGGCCTCTCAAACCTGTGTATTGGTGTCTTTCATCAGGTCTGAAAAGTCTCAATGATTGTCTCTTGAAATACAGCATGTGTATTTGATGCTTTCTCTCCCTTTCTTTTTGGACTGAATTCAAACATACATTTATATCTTATCACTGTATCTTCCAAGACGCATCTCCCTCTCTTTCTTGTTCTCCGCAGCCTTCTCTCTTTCTCTTTCTCTCCATACTGTATTCTGCATCATTTCTTCCAATGGGTCTATCAGTTCACTAATTCCCCCTTTGACTATGTCTAAGCTGCTATTGTGTTGTATTTTGTTTTTGCTGGCTTTTTATCATGGAGTATTATTTATGTGTATGCCTGGTTATTTTTGGTTATACATTGTATTTTATGATTTTAAAATTATTTGAAGTAATAATTTGAGGCCCACAATAAAAAGTCCGTCCACCAGGGAGAATTTGCATTTGCTTTTTGCCAGGTACTTGGGGTAGTTTCTAGTGTGAAATCACCTTAAGCCACATTATCTGGAATATTAGTGGGTTTTTTTAATTAAAAATGACTTTTAACTTTTTAAGATGTTTTAACATTCTGAACTTAATGGATCACCCTTATCTTGAGGATTTAGACTTTTGGGGTCCCTATTTGTGGGATAGTCTCTTGTCTCCCAACCTTTAGCTCTCAATGAGCTTTGATTTTTGTCTTCCAAATATAATCTACGAAGTTGTCAAAACAAAGTTCCTAATTTTGAAGTGTCCAGCAAATGCACCCAGTTAAAAGTGACTTGCTTGCTCATTTATATCTCAGGGTTCTGTTTTCCTTCACTTTTGGCCTGGTGATTCCTTATTATCTTGTTACTTTATAATGTTTTTAAGAATATTTTTAATTTTTTTTTCAGCTTTTTAAATACCTTCCAGTAGGTAGATTGATCAAATTACCTAGCCACCCTTCCTAGAAACAGGAAACTTGGCATTTCTACCATTTCTCCTGCCAGTTCTAAGGACAACAGACTGGTTTTCCCTACTCCATTCAGAGCAACCTTTCCTACAGATTCAAAGATCCAACTTCTTCTCCCACTCAGTACCTACTACCACTTTCTCTCCAGAACTGAATTAGGGCTGGGATAACCAGACAAATGATAGTGGTAACAATCCACATGGGGTATTAAACCATAGTAAATAATTTAGAAATAGAATGTCAATTAACTGAGGTTTCCTCACACAACTCCTTCCTTACCTTGTTGGTGAAAAGTTAAATTGTCCCACTCTCTCCAAAGTAGTATAGGCCCTGCAGTAAAAATCTTTTAAAACACATCTCTCCAGCACCTATATTTTTCTCTTAACTGATGCAACTTAAAGCCAGCATGTTAATGGTTGCCAGAGGTCTCTGTCACAGAGAATTGAAATTATAAAACTGAATCATGCATTGCATAGTGCCATTTAATGAGATTTCTTTTTAAAATTTTAAACTCTTTAATAAGCCTACCAAGGAGGTGTCTGCTTCAGAAAAATCATAAAACTGTAAGGAAGAATGAGAACTACAAAAAAGTGAAGAACATTTAATGGAATATTTTTAGGACAGTTTTAATTAAGGAAGTGAATTATTCATTAAAAAAAAGTTTTTCTGGCCACTTCTAAATGTTGAACAAATGTTTAAAGACTTTTGGTTGGACGAAGGGCTCTCAGTGATTAGCCTGCCTGGGTGTTCCTTGATTCTTTCTTCCCCTAACATAGTTGCTCCCCAAAAGACATTCAAAAATCCGTTCTTAATATAGTTTTTCAAGGTTTTGGTGGTAATCACACTAGGCGAGGGAACAAATAAAAAGAAAGGAATAAATATAATGAAATAAAAAGAAATCTGTAATTTTCCAACCCTCTTAAAGCATTAGTCCTATATTACTATTTCCTACCACTTTCTGAAATAATAACTGTGGCAGCCCCGCAGCTGCACAGATTATTTTTACTTGATTGCTACGTCATTTCCTCTTCTACGTCATTTCCTCTTGGCCATGAGTTTAGTTTCGTGTTCCTCACAGTGGAGCATTTCTGGGAAATCAGCTGATGCCCTGACGTCAATGCTACCATGGAAACTAGGGCAGAACTGATTCTGCCTATATATACTGTAGCCCTGCCTAATAAAATTGAGCCTTGATCAGACTACTGTCTTGGCTCCATTCTTCTCGTGTCTCTGTCTCTCATTCTCAAGCCCCCTTTCAGGTACCCGCAGGCGACTACAAATAACCAAGTCCCATTAGATAACAGTTCTCCACTTTTATTCCAAACTATTCAACCCCATACAACTATTGAATACCTTTGTTTGTGGGGAGGACTGGCAGTACCCCTTTCCCCAAGCATCGAGTTGCAGAATGAAAGATGTCTTCAGGGTAGGACAATATATATTTCCTGGTCTCTATCTGATCAGCCCAAATTGTATTTGTCAGGACTTCATCAGTTCAAAGCTGGAAAAATTCAGTTCAAACAGGATGGAGCAGAGAGTGGGCTGGGATGGTAGGGCAAAGAGAGATTGTTTTGGCTCACATAAGTGAAAAAATTTAAGAATAATGCTCTTTTCATGCATGGTCTGGTAGGGGTTTCAGACCTCAAGAACCAGTATTGTTTTCCATGTCTCTTCTACTTTTTTTTAAAGTTGACTTTTTTCAAGATCCACATCAGAGGTTCCATCATCTCCAATCATTCATCAAACTCGATACCAGCATTCCTAGTGAAAACAGCCCTTTTTCTTTCCCAACAGCCCTAAAAAAGGTCCAGAATTGAGTCTCACTGACCTGGTTTGAATCGTGTTTCCATTCATGAACCAATCATTGCAACCCAGGAGATGACAGATGCTGATTGGCCAGCACTCAAGTCACACACACCCACTAGAGAGGAAACCACTCCACGGGAGCCTAATGGATGCAGAGGAATAAGAGGTTGTTCCTCAAAAGAGAAGGCAAGATGCTATAACTTTAGCGTGGCCAACTCTCCCAGTTTGCCCAAAACTGAGAGGTTCCCAAGGACCTAAGACTTCCAGTGATATAACAAGGATAGTCCCAAGCAAACCAGGATGTCTGGTCACTCTAGTGCTGGCAACAAATGATTAAAAAAGCTAACGTTGAGCCACAGCACCCTCTGATCTATATATCACTGATCTAGGCACTGCAAGGTTCTCCCTCAAGATTTATGGCTTCTCCCTCTTTCAGTTCGCATGTAAGCCCTTCCCTCGTCCTCTGCGGGTAGCACCAGCCCTTGGTCATCACTACTACAATGTGGGGCACATAGGTAGATGGAAGACCCAGCTTCAGACCCAGTCTCATGTTATTTACTTAGCTGGATCCAAATAAGCCTGATCCACTCCAACCAGAGTTTCAAGCTCCCTCTCTGAGGATAAGCTCTGCCTTGAGCACCACCAGGTTTCTTGATCACTCTACTTCTTCCCCCAGGACCATGCTGCATATCTCTCTCTCTCTTTCTTCTTTTGCTTCATCTCACTTCTCTTCACTCTTTCCCTCTTTAGTCTGAAGAACGTGAGCCACTCTCTGTAACCATGTCTATTCCTCAGCCTAAGAGTAGTACTCCTTTCTCCAAAGCCATCATCATTCTTACTTGCTGGTCTCTTCTGAACCTGCTCACACCTGATTAGGCCAATAATTTATAAATAGGGAATGCATACAACCTTAGGGACAAATCAATCCACTGGGGTAAAGAAAGATAATTTCAGAACTTCTCTTTGCAATCACTTTTGTTTTCTCTTCCTTTAATTTCCGTGTTGAGCCATGTTTTCCGATGTAATTCATAAACATGGTAGCACATACATATCATTTATAAAATAATTATGCATATCTGGGGGCAGGGACTGTACTTTGCTCATTTTCATATTCCCAGTGCTTAGCATACTGCCTGGCTCATTTACTTTTTTAGACAAATGCATCCACGCATGAATTAAGTTGATCACATGAAATCTATCAATCAATCAATGATGTTCCTTAGACTCTGTCCTCAAAACTTTCTAAATGAGTCCCTTTTAAGGTCATAGGCACTGTCCTTAGGGACTTCTCATTGCTTCCCTCCTCTTCTGTGCCTGATATGAATGATTTTTCACCAGACACACCATCCCCACTTCCATCCACCTCCGTCCCTGCCCCCTCGGCCAGATCATCCTGACCGCTCAAGATCTCCTGTCTTTGTCCGGCTGCCTCTCCCCACTAAGTCAGAACCTCCCCTCAGGGTCACAAACATTGCCACCCTCCCTTTCATCTCAAGAGTCATGTTTCTGGCCCCTATATCCTGGCATTGGTCCCCTTCAACGAACCGTAACGGGGAGCATCTCACTGGCTATGGAACCACTCTCAGCCCTCCAGCTCTGGGCTTCTGTGCCCACGCTGATTCACGGACCATACTGATTCATGATGGTATTCCCGTCTGAAAAGAAATGAGGGGAAAAATGAAGATAATGTAGACCCAAAATACAAATATATGTATCCTAACAGTCCCTGACTGTCCTTTATTCTGGGATTGTGGTTTTTCTATATTTTTATATTACAATATTCCTTCTCTTATAAGTAATGACGACTATGATAAATAGTTATGGTCCTTCCTGAGAAAAATCGAAATTTGGCAGTCCATTTTGGGTCCTGGCGTCTTTTACAGGAACATTTACTCATTCATACAATCCAAAAGTCTGGGGATCACCAAATCATCAGCCAAATGAAAATGTTTTATTTGACTTGTTTTTAAGGCGAGAGAGGAGAAGCTGGTCCATGGGGTAAAATAACAAATAGTCCAGAAGAGGTTACGAACTGAACCTTAGCACATCTCTTTCCAGATAGCAGATTTTAGAGATGGGAGGAGACGTGAGGAGCCTGGGGTCTGAGCATCAAGGAGGGAGACACAGTCTCAGAGAAAGACAGGTAGGTGAGGGCAAGGGAGTCGGAGGGGCATCTCTGATGTCATCACACTCATGCCAGAGGCCGGTTCTGTCTTAGAATTGGGCCCTAACACGGTGACCTATGTTTCGGGGTACACCTTGATAGTGGCATATGCTGGCAACAGGAAAAACATGGACATTGTGGATAGTGTGTCCATATTCCTGCTTTATTACCAAAGGGACCAAAATTTGGGTTTTCCAAATGAAACCCTGCTTGAAAAACAAATAGAAACCTAATTCTTGTCTAGCCTAATTCTTGTCTAGCCTGAAAGGATGCATAATGTTCAAACTCTTTTCTAAATATGCCAGGGACATTTTTATTAAAAATCCACGTGCTGTTAATCACTCAACCTGGGACTCGAAAACCTAGCGAGATCTAGAAAGCTGATGAATGCTGTGCAGTATTTTGGTCAGCCACGCTGATTACCTTTAGAATTAAATCTTGGACCTGAAATGGGGTGGGGTATGTGAGCCATTTCCACCCCCTGCCCACAGCCAAGGGAGTGTTATCTTGTTATAATCTTATTATCCTACAAGCCAGACCAAATGGGAATGAGTCACCAGGTGGCTGCATCCTGTCCTCGGAACACCAACATTAGGGCGAAACTCAGGTCCACTTTCTGAGTCATACCTGACTTGGCAGCATGAGCTCATGACAAGAACATGCTGAGTTTCTCCTACAGAATCTGGGATGGACGCTTCACCTGGAAAAAGCAAGATGGCTCTCTCACTTCAGGAAGTTTGAATTTGGTTTTTCAGAGCCCATACTCAGTGCTGAAGACCTCTAGACATAGTGGAATTCAGCCTGCTATTTCTCAAAATATTCCTACACAGTAGATAAGAGATATTCCTTATTTCTCTGGGAAATAAAGGTTCAGCATTGGTAAAATAGTACAAGTAAAATCCCACAGGAATGTTAGACTTAGATGGGTATGAACTTCTTTACATGTTATCATACATACTGAGATTATTTTGCCTTTGATTCCCAGATTTGGTTTAAAAAAAAAATTCCTACAAGTTTCCGAAGAATCCTTGACCACTGACCATCTGGACAGAAGATTAGATATAAGGAATGTTCTCTTGGTTGTGGAGCTAAGAGAAGCAGTCAGATGAAAAGAGCTACGAAGAGAAGCCTCACAGTCACCCAAGGGCCATTTTGATTCAGAATTCTCTGTTCCCAATCCAGGCCCCATTAAGAGACTCTGAATGTGTGTTCTGACCTCAGCACCTCCATGACTGAGCACATCACCAACATGTGATCC